>CM031568.1:21035419-21545732 GCA_018467065.1 Ephestia elutella
GACTGTAATAACACACACATAAGAAAGAAAGATTATAAATCGAAGTGAAAGGTGAGTATTACTCATGAGCAACACGGAACGCGCGCGGAAGTCCTTGTTGCTCGAAGGTATTACTATACGGCTAGCAAAAATACTAACGGATTATCTAGTCTTATTCTTAATCCAGCAGAGTAACATTATGTAACTATGTACAAACGAATCAGTATGCTCAGCACGTAGAGGCGATGTAGCGCGTTGGATCATTTATTTGAATAATCTTTTTTCTTTCTTATCGATTACGTGGTGTAAGATTTTTGTAAGAGAACTTGAGATTGAGAGGAAACTCCTCTTTTGAAGCGTACTGTTTACCGGAGTCCGTAAAGGCCCATTTAGACAGTGCAAGTTTCTTGTACATACAAGAGCAATAATCGGATGCAATAATTGCAGTGCAACAATTGACTTTTAATAATTGCAAGCAACTGTTGTTTAGACCATGCGAGTAAATTATATGCAACAGGCAAGAAACTTGCACCTCAGATTAATATACCCTTTTAACTACTCATTTGCTTGCACTGTGTAAATAGGCCTTTGTGAAATAAACTTACATCATACTCGCACGGCCCAGTCTTGGCGATGGGCCCCTTGATCCTCATGACGGGCCTGTCACAGGCGTCGTTGATGCTGAGCACCGGCTTCAGGAAGGTGGCCTCCTGCCGCACGATGCCGGCCAGCTGCTTGCCGACCGTCACCTCCATCTTGTCCGGACCGAACGTGTACGGCCGATGGAGGTTGATTATCTGTAATTGTGTAAAAATAATAATATTTATTTATTTTTCTCCACAATACACAAAACAAAATAACCTAGATAGAATTATGTGAAGACTGGTGCCACCTAGGCTCCGAAGATCCTGTGTAAGGGATAGCAGTGAAATAACTGCCTGAAGTCGATGGTGGACAGTCCTCTCATAGAAAATAATACTTCTTCTTAAATGCAGGTGCTAGCGTTCTTTCACTACTTGACCAATAAAAACAAAAATGAGGGGTAAAAAACGCTTGACCAAATTGTCACTTGACCTATTGATACCTACATCGTATGGCAAAGGTTCGAATCTCTCATTCGTCGTCTCAGATCATTTTGACTTTCTGGGCATGGAGTGGTTTGCTCTTTCTCCATTTCACGCACTAATTAATACATCGACAAGAGTGCCAGTTTCCTTACGATGTTTTCCTTCACCGGAAGCCTGTGGCGGTTTATGTAAACTACCATACATGAGCCAGATTGGTATACAAACTCGAGAGGTACGGGTAGGATTTAAACATAGGACCTTTCGACCACAAGCGGACCTCTTAGCCACTTAACCACCACTGATTCTATTTCTCTAACACCGAATAAAATATTTAAAATATTTTAGTTCAGCCAAGCTGTGCGTACAACAAAACCCTCTCGAGTGAAAACAAATTGAAATTGATGGTGTTAACCGAGGTCGCGTGCTGACCTTATATTTATTACACCTACCAACAGCCATGCTTTTATATAATCTGTGCTGTGAAACAATATTGTGGCTTTGCTCCTAATTAATTTACTAGAATTAAAGTGGGACACACAAAAGTATTACTCTTTTATAAAAAACTCAATGATTGCTATTGATTAACTACGCCTGTGGTGTAGGAATTAAGAAATAATTACTGTTTGCCTGCTACTTCGCCCGCGTGGACTTTATCTTAGATTCTAAGCCGCTCATAAATACGAAACCTGCGCCAGTAAGTCAACAATACAACTGTTTAAATTGCCTTTTTCATTCAGATGTTTTTGTATCTGTAAACTCACATCTCTATATAAGCAGCTGCATTTTTATGATAGCTGGGAGACAACATTTTGTGCTGTTTCACTTTAGCATAGGTGTTGAAGTGAAAAGGTCAAGCGTACACTCCCAAATGGGTTTATTTCGCCCGGGATCGTTTTCACAGCGCGACTGAGGGCGAGGCACTCACTGTGTGGAATTATTGAAAGAGCTTTATCACAGAGCTTTATGCTGTAACAACTACAGATATAAGTAGAATATACAATTATTTTGGAGAACACTTCTTCAGGGACAGCTTTTTGATATAAATACCAATAAGTATACTTATAATAGCGATATTCAAAGTAACGAAACTGCAAAAGTGTTTATGTGTGTATTCATATTGTTAGTTTACTCAATCACGCTTGAACTGCTAAGCGAATTTTGATGAAATTGTATACACACCGCTAGAGTTAAATCTGGAATAACACCAAAGGTATTACCTATTTATTCTGAAATTCCATGGGAGTGAAGTCCCGGGGTCTAGTTGGTTTGTACACGACTGACCAAAAAAGGAGTGTTATGTTTTCAGGGTTCATGTATGTAGTATGTATGTAAGTTTCTTTATTCCACCATAAGTCTGGCTCAACAGATTTTGATGTGAGAGGTATTGTTAGATTCCTTGCATTCCTCCGAGTGACATAGGCTATGTAAGTTGTCGGTCGTGTTTTTTATTTTTAAATAATTAATAGACTATCAGGATTTTTTGACCATAAAGAGATATTTATGGTCTCGGAGTAATTTTTATTACCGTGGTGTAATCAAAACGTCTCGAAATAATAAAAAGTTTTATTCTTGTTGTACCTATTTCCTTCTTTTTTGAAAAGTCGAAATATGAAACAGGTTGTTAAAATGTCGATAAAAATCAGCGGCAGAGTGGTATGACCTTTGTCGTTGGTTTAAGCTTAAGGCCGTTTGGTTTTACTGAGGGTTAATCGATTCAAAATCACCCTTTTAAAATTATGATCAGACTAGCTGTGCCTAGCGGCTTCACTCGGAATTCCTTATAGCCATCGTTATCAATGTCTCAATCTCTTTATTATGTCTTTGAATACAAAAAGATGTTGCATGTCTTATAATGTGACTTTCAACTGATCAAGCAACTTTCGGAACTATTTGTCTCTATTGTATTATTTTTTAATCGTACCGGAACTACCAAAAATATCACTCGCAGGACCGGTCGTTATGGAAATCCTTGGGGGAGGCCTTTGTCCAGCAGTGAACGTCTTTCGGCTAAGAGAGAGAAAGAGGCCAATCCAAGTAATTCGACCACGCTATTAGATATTCTAAGAAGTAAGAGATACGATGCAGTGCTACTAGTATATCTGAAAATTTGAGAGCAAACCTCTCACCTCAACATTGTCTTCGTCGAAGATATCCATATGGAACGAGCGGTTCTTCCCGCTGAACAAGGCATGCAGGAGACTACTGTCCTCCTTCGCGTACATCACCTCCCGGCCGTCAGGGGACCTGATCTCGTACTGGTTCCGTACGGTGGTCTTTTGGTGGATTAGGACCCTAGGCAGCTGGCTCAGCTCTTGTAGACCTGAGAGTTACACTTTCGTTAGCAGCATTTTAGACAGAATCTTTCCGTAAGTATTCATATTATTATTATCTATAGTCTGCGGTGACCGCTTACCATCATGGGCTGCATGCCAATTTAGTACCTAGCACAAAAAATATTATACCTAGGTGAAGCCATAATAGAATATCCTCTACAAAATTAAATGGAAGTCGCATAGGTACAGTATTGACAAAGTGCTAAAAACTGGCCAAAATAAATAAATAAAAAATTAACTTCACTCTGGAAATAAGGACATAATGGAGGATTTTCAATGACGGAAAGTATATAAGTAGGTACTTATTCAAACCGGAAAGATAACCGCTGAAGTAGGTACTTGAGGATGATGAATAATTCTTACCGCGTGGATATTGTGATCCAGCCATGATTCTGTTTTTATTGGAATCTACTGGAGTTTATCTATTATAGATTCTCATTATCTGTAACAAATCAAAAGAATGTGAGCAAAATAAACATTTAAAATTAAATAAATCTTCTTGAACTTCGCACGCAAACCAGAGGCGACGAAGAAATAATACAGATTTCGGAGATTTGTGGAAAACAAATAACGATGTGAGATATAACATTTCTTGAGGATTATGTAAGAAGGTTTGTTTGGCTTGTCTTGGGGTGTCATCAATTGTTAATAACAATTTAGTTACCTACCTACATTAAACAACTAATATTATAAATGCAAAAGTGAGTTTGTTTGTTTGTTACCTCTTTAAAATTTACCAACCTTGCTAAAATTTATTTTGCATACACATAGTTGAAAGTACAGAGAAGGACATAGGGTACCTTTCATCCCGGGAAAAAGCACTGTTCCCGTGGGAAATTCAAGCGCGCGAAGCCGCGGGTAAAAGCTAGTACTATATAAACTGAGTTTTATACTATTTGATTACAATCAGACACTATGCCCCATGATTTTATTCAAGTCTGCCCTAAAAACGACCGGGCCATGGATAGATGAGGAGTGTTATGTGAATGGGTACTAAGAAGCTACCTTGTTACTACTACTTCCTAATGAAGAGCTATGCTCTTGTCGTTGTCATTACGTGGAATGTAACACACGCAATGACTTGCTCGAAATTACTAAATATTTCAACGGGTAATTCACGCGCTGCAATAGGTCGGAATTGCCTACCAGTTTCGGACCTATTAGGGGACCATTTTCAAGTCGAATGCAGGACCGCGTTCTTGCTTGGCAATGTTAACGTGGTGGTTTGCCAATTCAAATGTTAACTGAGTTTCTCCTGTATTTAACATGACTATTTTTAGAAGGCTATTAGGATTTTTAGAAGACTAGCTGTCCGCGCGGCTTCGCTCCTGTGGGAATTTTAGGATAGAACCATATAGAACACAAAAAAAATCAAATCGGACTAACGCATTCAAATAAGTACAAAAGGGTCCAAGACTCGACGTGCTACCGTAAAAACGGACCCCGCAGTAAGATAACGCATTCGAATAATCAAACACACAAAATAATATTGGCTAGCACACATAGTAATCTGTGATATTGATAAATGAAATACAAAAAATATCATGTTTTCCTGTTTAAGGCTTATAGTATGTGGGATAGTCTCACTCGACCAATTTATATCGTTGAGACTAATTCGTTGAGACAATTAAAAAACAAAACATTTGAAACTGTTCTCGTATAATTTTCGCAAATAATATAATATGTTACCTACCTCATATTGGTGAAAGTCCTGACGAAGAAAGAGAAAATAGAATTTAAAAGAACCGGTAAGTAACTATAAACGTTTAGCGATATAATCACTTCGCGGCTCGCGTCTAACCACCTCTGAGACCTGTGTTTGACTGGAGAACATACACATAGATTGGTGTTGATGTCTGGTGATAGTATTACATAGCACATAGGTAGGTATGATTCTTTTTATCCTTTTGGTTAACGTAGGTAATGATGATGTAATTACCACAAAATTTATGTATATCTATTTAATGTTCATTTTGTTATTCACACTTTGGACATATTGAAAATTGGACTCGACAATAGGGTCATATGATTTATGAGTGTATTCATTTAGTTACTAGATTCATTTGTTAATTAGACAAACTTATCGAAAAAACATCAATTGGGAATGAAAGTTACCGGGAATAAACAGAACGATTGTGTATTATTTTTTTTCATTAAAATATTTGTTGTTTACAAAGTAAGGTAGCAAAGACAATCTATTCAGGATTTCTATCTATTTTTAGCTTTTCCACAGTCGATTGGAGCGCAAAGAATTATTGCTGTTCCATTCATATCTGGGGTCTTCGATATTCACCCCCATTTACCCCTCAAATCGGATTGGGGGCTGAAATCCACTGAGTAGGTATAAGGAGAGTTCGCTTTATGGATATCTCATAGCTCTGCTCTATATCACAATGAATTTATGCTCTGTACTATAATATGATTCCTATCATTTATTTCTTGCCACAATCACACACTTACAAAACAAAAAGTACAAAACTTAAAGAATCTTTGAAAATAGCTAGATCTTGCAGAACAGCGAGAGAGATTTCTTAGGAAATTCGTTCCTTGCTGCTCTCGCTAAGATAAAAATCTTCAAACATATAAAAGTCTTGACGCAAAAGTTTTGAATAGGCTTAAATCTTCACTTAATTTGAGCTTAATCCAGTTTTCTTGAATGATTTCATTTTATACATTTTTTACAGAAATATTTAACAATCTCAAAAGGTCTTCCCACCTCCATCCTATGGCACGGTTATATAAGTCTAGCCCATAGGTCTAGCCAGTCTAGCTCTGTGGCTCTCTACCAGGTCCTATCTTGCTTGATTCTGGATTACTGACTGTCAACCACCGTACGTTTTAAAAGACACTTCTTCACTTCTTGCCATGTACGACCAAACTGTAGAATTAGCTTCCTGCGGATGTGTTTCCAAACCGATACGACGTTGGAACCTTCAAAAACGCGTCTACATCTTCTGGAAAGGCCGGCAACACTTTTGTGATAACCCTGGTGTTGCATTTATCCATGAGCAGCAGTGATCGCTTATAATCAGGTGGCCCGCTTGCTCGTCTGCCGCCCTATGTTATAAAAAAACTCCCTACAAATTCTCTTCAGTGGCGTGGTTGTATTTGGCGACACACACGGTCCGTTGTCGTATTGTGCCGTGCAATCTCAGAAGGTCTATGATAACCTCAGAGAAAAGACAGAGGACATGCACATCTTAAAATTCAGTCAGACACGGCACAGAGATCACTAGCTTAGCTCTTGATGTGTGCAACACCTAACTGCGTTCTCATTATTTGACAGCTACTTGTAAGACCCACATGGGAATTGGATGAGCTCAATTTCGCGACATGCCCTTAAGGAGTGCCATCTACTTGTATGTACTGTACTTATATAAGTTATCTATGTGTTAGTGTTCCTAAACTAGGCTGGGTTGGTTTTACTGCCATTTATTTATTTTTAGTACAAATTTTTTAGGGCTTTTTGTTCCTTAATAGGGAAGTCCCCTGCTTTTCTACTACTTTCTGCATTCGATGATGTTAGTAGTGTATGTCGTTCAGAGAAAAGAACCCATAACCTGTAAAATACCAAACCACTGAGTACGATGTACCTGAAAAAGTAAATCTAAAACCTAATCTTTTTACCCAGATTTGATTAAATTGTTTTAAGAGACATCTATCGAGGATTTTCCGAAATAATTTGGATGTTGGTCACACCGAAAATTTGGTTTCCTTTTCAGTCAAACATTAGACACGATTTGTCCTAAATGCTACGTAATACGCAAGAAAGATAGCGTTGTTTCTAATAATTTTAATGTAATGAAAATAAGTTTCGAATTTTTATGCGATATGTGTAAAATAACTTAATAAGATAAACTCTACTCTATCTAATAGCTAGATTTCACAACTCATCTCAAAGTGAAAGTACCTATGTTCCAGTAAACCCACCGGATCGTTAAAGTCGATAAAAGGTTGCTCTCTACCTAAATGAGTGAACGATGAGGACTACCTAGCAAGCCTAGGGTAAATTTCAGCATATGTTTCGTCAATTTCTAGTTCACTGATGAGTTTAGCTTTTTTAATTGTGTCCAAAGACTCTGACTATCCCGTATATCGACGTAGATGTGTATATTGTAAAACTCGATAAATGGAAGCATTTTTAATTCCAAAGATCTATAAAAGTAATCCATGACGCAAATTTAATCTACTTCTAATAATATAAACTGATTTCCTTAAAGGCTATTGAACGTGGGAAGAAGCCAAACGCCTGCCGTATTACGCTCGGCAAAGATTACCTGATGCAGATTGCGGACGGAACGCGGCAGGCAGCGAAACTCATTGGACTCGAGAGGTCTGAACCGACCCTGATTATCTGAGCTGATAAAACACCAATGTACATTTTCTGTGCCTTTGCGTGCTTCCTCTAATATTATTTCTAAAAAAGAGGTTCTTTTTAACATATAACGTGCTTATGAAGTAGTATTTATTTCAGTACCTATTCAATTAAAAAATATGTTACTTACTTCATTTATTTAATAAATAATTAAATAGCGAACGAACCAAAAACTTTTTCAGGATATATGCGCCAGTCTATGAAATAGGATTGCAAAAAAATGGCCAGTATTTTCTGAGCACTCGTAGCTTGTTTCGTAGCATTACCTGTAGCACTTGCTACGAAATTTGTAATTTTGTTACTTTTTTTAATGAATTAATAATATTTATATTATTTACCAATATTTGTGGCGTGTTGTCTGAAGATGTTGTGAGTAGATTTTTCTTGGGATTCCGTAGTCAAAACCCCTATTAAAATTAAGAAAAGTTTAATTATTATACTCGTAAAACGAAAATGATAACTTTATTTTCGTTTATTAAACTCAGAACATAATTTCGAGTTCATGAGAAACTGTGCAAGTGTCGTACGTTAAATAATTAAAGTGACCGCAATATAGCCTCGCCCGCATCCCATAAACTCAGGCATTAGGGCGGAATGAGATAACTCGAATAATGTTTTTTTTTGCTGTACAACGTTTTGCACGCTGACCCAGCGCAGGCTCTTTGTGCTGTTGTATTTTTGATGAGTTATAACGAGGTTATGTTTAAAATGACTCAACAAAAACCGGGGAGACACAAATTTTAAATAGAAATAGATATTTCTGTTCAAAATCTTTCAGAGAAAGTCAAATCTCTTACACTACTTCCAGACGCGAATCGAATACAACGTAAACATAAGAATCTCTCCTCCTTATGCACTGCCACTTCACTTTATATAAAATAATCCGTTAATTCAAAACAATTAGTAGGAATTTAAAACATAATTGACAAGAATTAACTTTATTATCAGCGAGTTTAAGCCGGGATCAGCGGTAATGAACAGAAAATGGCGGAAAAATGCGAAAATGGCTAAGCCGGCTCCGGCCGTCTTGGCCACAATTTTTATTTGAAACTTGCGGTTTAGTGCGGTCCACATCCTCAAAGAAAAAAAATTAAAAATGTATTTTTTTGTATGAAAAATATTGATTATATTGATTGATCAATTAAATATTTTATGTGTAGAAGCATTTGAATCGCCATTTTTTTCGTTTTGTGTACTAGATTTTGCGTGTATTTTCGCTCAACTAAAATTTATATTTCCGATGACGTCAAAGTCGCAGGAAGATTCTGGACGTAGACCGCTTTCAGTCAGCTGTCTGTCTTTCTATTGTTATTCTTTTCTGCTAATCGTAGACAAAAGATGCGTCGCCCTGTGCTAAAGAAAAAAAATACACTACCCAATGAGCAGCGTGGCGATAATAGTGTCTATTGAAGAGGCCTCAGAGCGATAATCTAAGCATATGTCCTGTCCATCAGTAGACTTCTTGTGGCTGAAGATTATGGATTTCAAAATATACATTTATTATACGAAGAAGTAACTTAATAACTTATATATTTTACGAGGGAGTGTATACGGATGCTGCGGATCGTAAAAAATTACCGTTATTTAAAACATCTTATGCCAATATGTGCGTTTACGACCGGGAGGCGGGTTAGGGGCTATTTTTATTTATTCCATTATTATTTACGAGCGATTTTAATATCAGATGATGATGATCTGAAAGATTATTGCAACATTTCTTCTGATATATATATTTTTCTATATTATTTTAGTAGTATTTTAGTATTTACTGCATCTGAAGTGCACAGAAAATCCAAAAAAAAAGTATTTTCTTTTGATAAGTTTAAAAAAGGGTAGATTGAAAAAAAAAAAGGTTGGTGGTTGAAAAATTGTTTTTAACTCTAAATATCTATATTTGTATATTGTACACAAATAATAACACCAACGAAGCTAAGCAAACCACGAATATTTTAACAGTTGACGAAAATAAAAGATAAACCAGCACGGAATCGCACACAAGTCCTAATTAGTTTCTGCCCAGTCCTGCCTCGCCACTAAAAGCTAGAACGACCAAATTTATCTAAAATCTAAACGAGCTGACACTAAAATAAATATTTTTTCGTGTAAATTGTACTAACTGGAGTTTTACGATTCATTTTTTTTGGTGTGCTATTTCTATTTTACTCAAGTTTGTTTATTTAACAGTACTACGGTTATCACTATCGAATATGACTTGTTTTCCACTGCTTTAATTTTGCATTTCCGTTTTTTATCTGATATTCATATCATGGCATAACTCCTAAAACAAGCAGTGGATATTGTTGCGGTTTTTCACTTTAATTTAATAACAATTGATTCATTTAATAAAAATTACGCTGTGCCCCGCGCCTTCATTCCCGTGGAAATTTCGGGGTTTTTTTTTTAGCCTAAAGTCTTCTTCGTGAATGTGACTATTATACACAGAAATTGTTTTTTAAACAGGACCGGTTACAGAGATATTGCGTTCAAACAAATAAACAAATATGACAACCTCTCATGCACTGATATCACATGAATTTAAAATGGCAGAGTTGAGCGCGCAAAATAAACAGAGCCCAAGTTAAATTGCCTCTTATAAATTCCACTACATTTTGCATCACTTACTGTGGCTCGCACATAATAGCAATGTTAATTATATTTTAAATGTACTATTGAAGAAGTGTTAGAATTCAATCTATCACACTTTGTTTACACTTGTGTCTGTCATAAACATTAACGGTTGTCAAGTAGAATTAAGTTACCAACAATATTATTGTATAATATACTTATATAGATAAATAAAATATAAATAATAAATAAATACATACATAACATAGTAGTAGTACGTACATTATTATAAAAGGAAAATGTAACAATCGCTCAATTGATTAAAAATGTAACGAATTATTTAAAAATGTATTTTCAGTTATGTAATAATTTCATTAACGTATAAATAAATATAATTTCTTAAACATATTTACCATAGATTAGTTAAAATATTTACAAATACTTTCACTGAATGAATAAATGCATTCATTCATTCAAATGTCATAAAGATCTGTCAGGTGGTGGGGACACAACGGATTAAAATGAGTGTCCGTGTCATTTTAGATTTAGTCTCGATATGATTGTGAAAGGGAAATAAACTCCCAATATAAAGTAATGGCTGCAGTTTTATTACAAATTTGCAAATATCCTAGTAAATCTCTGGTTGTTTATCAGAAGTGTGAACGGAGAACTACTACTTGTACTTATTTTGAATTTTTGAGCATCTCAAATGCAGTTAGTACTAAAATGCTTTCAGTTGGTTGCGGGTTTAAGTCCTGCTCGCATGGAAATTTTTCAACATATCTAAATTCTATATGAGACTACTTTAGTACCTACTTGTAATCTATACATACATATAGAGGTAATAAAACTGTACCTATGTATATGTCTCTGTACTTAGAAAAAAATGTATGTGGCGTCTTAATAAGCCGAATAGAAACATAATATTTTTTTAAAATCTTTACATTATACACTAAATCGCGAAAATGTATGTTATTTGTGTGCTTACGAACGTTCCATTGATAAAGATATTTAATGTTTTTCAAGCAACAAACATATTTGGGAAACATCTTCTCTCGACGATAGTAGTCAACACCAAATAAATCACCGTTCGCCTACGCATTCCGTATAGTACCATAGACAATACATTAAGCAGACGAGAGCGAGAGAAAGTAGAGCGATTCCATAGAGTTACCACATCATATTTATTCCTCTGTTGAAGAGAGCGCGTAAAATGTTAATGTATTTGCTGCCTTTCTAAAATCTACAAATGCCAAACTCTGGCTAATCTTTCAAAATAGAAATAATTACTAGGTACCATAGCAAACACAGGCCACGCTTAGCTGAATAGTGGGCTTTTTGGTGATTCAGAGGTCAGTTCGACACAATTTACGAAAGGTTTAAAATATTTTTAAGAAATCTACAGTTTAATTGGTTTATCAGTTAGGATGTCATGTGAAATTAAGAGTGCAAACTGGAAAGACCATATTTCATCAAGTCAGACTTATATGGGAAATATAAATCCGTGATTAACATACAAATTCGAGATGAGTTGCTAACTACAACCGCAGGCGATAATGTACTGACCGTACCTTTACAGTCTCAGAGCCCATGCGCGCTCTACAGACAAAATGGTTATTCTAACAACAAAAGTGGAGCGAGTCGATTCCCGAATTTTATTAATTTCGCCAACAATATTTCAGGATGATTTGTGCGATTGTGCGGGCGCGACGCTCTCGTTATTGGAAAGAGCTTGCGATGCGATTGCAAATGGCGGCGGGAGATGGCGTTTCTTTTTACAAAGTTTTGTTTTACCTGCTTAAATATATACGCCAGTATATTATAAGTCTTATAACTATGCAACATTACTTTTAATGGTGTGTATTGAAAAAATAAGAACTTCTTATTAGTTCCATGGTTGTGCTCCATGCCGACTGGTTCGGCCGCTGTTTCGTGCAGCGGACTCCAAAGTGAAAATCGCCATGATGCTGTCCAACCTCCGATAGGAGAGGAATACAAAGAAGAAGAAGCCCCATTATAACTAAATTTGCAAAAATAGTAAAAACTATTTCCGGGATAAAAACAAACTGACCTGAACTTGTGTCAGTTAATTTATATGTAGTGTAATTTCATGTGTTATATAGTCATATAATACAGATGAACACATTGAAAATTGTAACACACAATAACCGACTGATATCATCCAAGCTTCACATTTGGGAATCCTAAATAACTATCAGGGGATTGTTTCAATAATTGCGATAAATTTCTGATTGATCAACTGATTGTTAAATTCGTGGAATAGTATGTATTACCAGGATAAATAACTCTATGATCTATTATCTATCAGATCTTTGATGAATGTGATTGATACGTTTGATGAAATTGAACATACAATAATAACAATTAAAAAAGAAATTAATCAATGTTTTATTATACTGTTAAAGTGCTAATTGTAGAGAAATAGAGGAAAGTGGCTGCTGCTGCCGTTACCAGCTTCAATATTTTTATCTTCCCATAGTTGAGCGAATATAAAAATATTGAAGCTGATGTGAAAGGAAAAGTACAAGAGCAATCCCTCTCAAAGCCACACATTCTTAATGAACATTGCATGTAAAAGGTCCTTAAACAAATTCAGGTGTTTTACAATGGCGCGCCAATAAAACCGGGAGAAAATTAATACTAACATTAAATTTGACGGAGCAATGAAACCGCAAGCGTGTGGAGGGCAGGGGGGTCACTCCGAAGCTTAAGTACGAAGGGCCGCGGGACCCCTCAAGGGGCGTTTCTCAGTAGACAGGCAAAGACTATCTTTGAACAAGGCACATGTAACCTTATTTGAATAAAAATCATCTTGTAATGATAAAAGCAGCTCTACAACCAATCCCGTGGCGAGAAGTCTCAAAACCTTTGTAAAAGAGTTGGGTAACTGGTACATAATTCATTATCCAGTCGCGCCAATCTGATAATGAACATTCATGCCACGCGATAAGTTTAAATTCCGCATGACTATTATTCGCGGACCTTCTGAACATAAGCATTATAGTATTATTCTGTGGCCAAGGGGAATGGGGAAGGGGTAAGGGGGAACATTTAATGTAATTAGAGGGCCAAATAAATTTCGGCGAGGAATTGTTTTCGTTTATCTGGCCTTTTCACGGCGCTACTGATTTAGCACCCATTCTGCCCTATGGAGATTTTTCCTATCGCGTTTGCGGCCCAGCGGAGCCCGGAGCGCCTTTGTGGAGATTTAGGTTAGATTTACAACAGAAATGAGAGTCAACACCAAAACAATTGAGTTTTGGTAGTATAATGAAGCCATGGTTTTCTCTGCTTAACTCGCTCGAGTAGATATTTTAATTCTATAAAAATATCCCAAAATAATAATGAAGAAAATGTAAAATCTGCTATTTTGTAGAAGAAAATTTATCCAAAGATTATTATTTTTTGCAAAGTCGGAACTGTAATAAATTGGTAAAAGCTCTTACGGGATACTTTATGAACTTCATCATCGCAGGCGGAGTCACTGGTCGAAGCTAGTATCTCTATCCTTGTCAGCTTGTAAAAGCAGGACAGTTTATGTGCTCGTACGTTCATACTTACATACTTTTAACGCGGCCATAATTTTATTTCTGGTGCGCATATTTTGCATCAGTAAACTTCGTTTTTACGGTATGAAGCCAAAATTTTAAAAGTAAAATGGTTAGTAAATTTTGCTGAAAATGATTCCTGAATATTTGGAGGTTGTTTTACAACATATATTGGGGTACCTACATTTAAGTACAGAGTGAAGTGTTATATGAAATCTGTTTCAGGGGTCGGCAGCCTTTCATTTTATAATGTTCCTGTGATATAATTTCATGAAATGAGAGATTATATTCAATGAGATCCATCATCAGCCATTTTGATGTCCCCACTGCTGGGGCTGGCCTTCCTTAAGGTTGGATAGTGAGGATGGACTGGACCCACTAGTGCCAATTGGTGGGTTTTAATGACAGCAAACATAGTAGAGCACCAACACTAGAGCTTGAGGTAATAAATACTTGGTCACCTATCCTGTGACCAAATACCTTTGCGAAAGATGCGCACCAACCATCATGGGGAGTGTTCTGAGGAATTGTTCGACGTGCTTTTTGCCGCAAAACTTCACCACCACACCACCCCTCATAAGGTGAAGTTTCATCCACACTATCAATCAATCCAATTTATACCATCTGGATAACTGGCTGTCAACCACCGTACGTTTTAAAAGACACTTTTTGCCACGTACGACCAAACTGTGGAATTAGCTTAGATACTGCGGCAGTGTTTCCGTACCGATACGACATTGGAACCTTCAAAAAACGAGTCTAGTCTTCTTAAAAGGCCGGCAACACTCCTGGTGTTGCAGTCGTCCATGGGCAGCGGTGACCCGCTTGCACGTTTGCCGCCCTATATAAAAAAAAACCACTGCGCTTCCGTGCTCAATGAGATTAGTTCACTCTAAACATTGGATCCGATTGCGCTTGGCTGTGCATATTTTTCGATTGATGGATGTGAAAAATTCGGTCGCTTTGTGTGTTTTTATCTTTGTTACGTGTTAAAACACAAATAATGGCAATCGGGCGCTCGTTACCGCTTTTTGTTGCGTATACTGGGCGATCGAATCTGACTTATTGTCACAGAATAAGTTACAGTACAGCCACCAACATAATTTGGTATTCAAGTTGCAGATTCCAGCAGAATTTTGGTAACCTTTGGTTGGTTGGTTTTTTTTCCAGTAGTAAGGTAAGGCAGGTTTTCCCAGAAAGAGTAATAAAAACCAAACAATCATCCATTTTCACAAACTTTTACGTTTATAATATTAGTAGGATAGGATATTAAGAAAACAAAACAAATACGCTTTGACTGATTTGGGACTTTTCTTAGCTCTGTTTTTGTTAAAAAATATCACAATATCACGCGTTCGAAGTAGAGGTATATCATGTTACAAAATAAATATCTTGGAGCTACAATTTGGCCCGAGCAGAGCAACGGTAACAAACATAACAAAGTACCTATGTTTATTAATATTCAGAGGAGCCGGTAAATTCTGGCTATAGCCAGAGTGCGGGGAATTAGCACGAGTGGGATGAAATTAAGCGGGCGTAATTTTTAATGCATAAGTTCTTGAATTTGTATAGATAATTAGAAATTGTATGCTCCTGGGATGCGCTGTGCTGAGCTATAATTGAACACGCTGAATAAAATAGTAATACAACAGCAAAATAATAGAGTAAATAGTAACAAATTTCTAGGAAATATAGCGCATGATAATAACGTATGGCTCTCAAAATTGTAGGGTGATTAATATATTATGATTATATTTAACCCATATTGAGATTATTACAGACGTTATTAATTTCAAAATATACAAATAATGTTTATTTTGAAATCCGTATATTCAACCTGGAAACTTTATTTACTTACAAAAACGAGTCCCTCTGACAACACCTTGCCCCAACTAAATCTAATTTATTTGTTTAATGTAAAATTAAAACTTATTTCTTCGTGTTTTTCCCTAGAGTACTGCTCTTAATTATTCCTACGTCAGCGCCGAGAAGTAAATAAATGTTTTTAACTAGTTTTTAATCCAACAGCTAGTTTTTTGCTATTCTTGGAACTAAAGGAGGCGCCATTATAAATGTTTTTTTTAAAAAATGCAAATGATTGGGCCCGACTGACTCCGAAGGCTTTGAAATGGTGTTTTTCTTACAGTAATTTTGGATGTTTTTTTCGCTACAAAGTTTTTTGTACATTTGAATCTTATTTCGTAAGGTCAACGTGGCTGAAACCCGTCAAGATCAAACCTTACAGGTACTCTGGCTGGGAGCGATATTATCTCACTAGACTTTGACCTCGACATTCTCCGACTTTGACATTTTCCGACTTTGACATTAAACGATCGTATCGTTATTATAAACGCGAAAGTTTGGTGGTGCGAAGATGTGTGGTGGTGTTTGTTTGATACTCAATCGAGTAAAATCTGTACAGATTTTGGTAAATTGATATTTTTTGGTAAATTGAAATTGATTTTGATATATTTTTTGCACGTCTGCTTGCAGACTGAAGACATAAAACTATTATTCTGTATCATCTTTTGTACTGTTTTCTGGCAAATAAACATTGTGATTTCTGATTAAAAATTGGTTCATGGGTTATGTTATGGAGAAACAGGGAGCAGCAAGTTTGAATTAAATTTATGAATGCAAATATGGTGATTAAATGATTGATTTAGTCAATTATACGAGTAGAGGTATTTCTTTTAAAATATTTATTTTATATAAATACTTGACAAAACAAGAAGATTTTGAAATTAGGTTATTTCCTTGTCACTCGAACTACAAATAAGTTGCATCTTAACAGACAAGATAGCACTTACTATGTCATTTACTTCCAACTTGAAAGGACAAAGGCGTCATATGCATGCACGGCAAGCGAAATTCAATCAAAAGTAACTGCTAAAGCTGCCAATAAAACGAGTTAAGTAGAGAGGAGCAAACAGTCCGAGCACAATCGGTCTTTTTTAAATCGCCCGGTCTAATGGTTCTTTAGGACCTGGCAAGACAAGGAGTTAGCTCACACGTACTCGATGAATTTGTAATGTATTCCTTCCTTCATGGGATAAGTCCGCCCTCCATCATGTGGGACGAATGACTGTTTGCTTACTTAGTAATATAATAATATAGCTATATAATGAAATATGTTTGTCTGTAAATATGTCTACATCTGCTAAGTGAGAGAACAGAAACAGTCCAGTTTCGGCCCGGTATCAGCCCAAGTCTCCTCTGAAGACTTCAAAGAGTTTCGGGAACAAAGAGATCTTATTTTACACAAGTTTTGCAGCAACAATGTTTAACTAAAACTTAGATACAATAGACTGAAGCTAAGTTTTTGTAAGCCGGTGATTACTATGGGAAGTAATCCAATTTTGTAATGTACTCGTAATGTTCGTTGATTAGGTGAAAGTTAATAACATTCGCATTTTTAAAATTTGTGGTATATAAAAATCAGTCCTCAGAATAAAAGCTGAGTAGTGTTATACGCATTATTACCTGATTTCTTTATATTGAATACATAACTATACAATATGAATAACGTCTGACGGTCTGACCGATTTTGAATTTTGTGGTCCAATGTTTAGCGTAGTATCAAATCACTCACAATCATATGCTATCAAATCACTCACTTGTTATTTTGTAGAATTAAAATTCATAGCCTGTAGTCACCCAAACACAGAATTTTGATATTTTTTTTCCAATTTCTGTTCACCCAACTGACTCATCTATAGAAAATGAGGAAAATTAAAAATCTTCAACATTTTGCCAGGGGGAGACGAAAAGTCTTTGAATTTTTCTCGTGAAAGTTTTGGAGTGGAAAAAGGGTTTTGGAGATTTGCACGCGGCTATGCACCGGAAGGTTGATTAGGGGGGAGGGTAGATGTTTAGTTTTCGAAAAGAATCAATCTGACAATAGTTACTTATTTTCGCCAAATTTAATTATGCATACCTATTACGTAGAGTGAATGCGGTTGAAATGAGAGCATTAAGAAGCATGTGTGGTATAAGTTTGAAAGATCGAATTAGAAACATTGATGTCAGAGAATGTGGAATGAAAGAGGATGTAGTGACCAAAATTGAAAAAGGAATGTTAAGATGGTTTAGGCATGTTGAGAGGATGGATGAAAAGAGTATTTATAAAGCAAAGGTGATTGGAAGAGTTGGTCAGGGTCGACCTCGTAGAACGCACTCCAACCAGATTGCGGACCTCCTTAAAAAGGGAGATATTAGGAGCACCCATAACCGGAGAGCATGTATGAAGAGAGTGATGAGTGTAGAGGAAGCAAGAGAGATCTGTAAAGATCATAGCAAGTGGAAATCGCTAGTCTCTGCCTACCCCCACGGGAAAAAGGAGTGATAATATGTATGTATGTTTGTATTACGTTTATTCAGGAAACAAAATTTCCAAAGATTTTTCGTCACCTGATTGATCTAGCATCTACGTGTAATAAAAGAGATCGTTATCGAAACTGAATCAACGTGTCAAACAAGCGAAAATAATATCTGATTCCAGTAACGTTTTATTGTACGATTATTCGAAGTTTCGTAATCTCAAAATGTGTAGTGCTTACAAGTACTTTTTATATGATCCTCCACAGGAATCTGAATACAACTAGAAATGGCATCTGCTGTATTTTATCCTACTAATATTATAAATGCGAAAATTTGTATGTGAGTTTATGATGATGTTTGTTACTCAATCAAACAAAATCTACTGGACGGATTTCGATGAAATTTGGTATCTCTCTCTCTCTCAGCCGAAAGACGTCCACTGCTGGACAAAGGCAATTTGGTATACGGGTAGACAAATATCGGGAACAGCACATAGAGTACGTTTTATCCCTAAAATTCATATTTATTGTCATACTAGCGAAGCCCCGGGGCTCGGCTAGTATGACAATAAATGTCGCTCTCTGCTCACTAAATAACAAGTGTAGAGTCAGTGTTACGAAAGAATGGAATTCTAAACAGCTTGTCAAGGAGAGGAAAAATAACGCGTTTCTGTTCCTTCTATGTATTTTTTATGTCTCTGTGGTATCTTCATAATCCCACGTATTATTATACGTGGGATTATGAAGATACCACAGACCTCAACCTAGGCCGACCTCAGGCTAGGCCTGACGCAGCAGTTATATTTAACTGCTGCGTCAGGCCTAGCCTGAGGTCGGACCTTGCCCACACCTGCGCTACTGTCGATACGGCGATTTTAGAACTTACGTAACGACCTCTCAGACAAGGGACGATTAAAGGCCCTGAGAGACACTAAATCTATTTTGTTAGCTACAAAAATGTTAGGTAAATATCGACAGGTAATGTACTAAAATAGATAACAAGTTTACTTACGGATTAGGTAGGAGTGGAAGCTTCTAGTAGGCTAAGATCCTCTTTGGGTCGTCGAACTATCGAAGTAAGTAAGTAAATAGGTTTTTTAAATTCCTACCTTTTGAACACCAAGTATGGCCATTACAACAATACGTTAGGCGACTTTGAGCATTCTACAAGACGCATGACACACGAACGTAGTAAAATGTAAAAATATTGGAAATGTATTTGTCCACTTTTAATGAATTTCGATACTTTTAAAAACTCTAGTTAGGAGAAATGTCACCCGCTCCAAATATTGCAAGGCGAGTTATACCTTTTGTATTTGGTACAAGCTATTTTTGTATCACGTAATTCCCACAAAAACAGCTTCTGAGCACCTCTAATCGGATTATGAATTTCAATGAACTCACAATACATAACTCTCCTTTTTTGGCAGTTGTTTAAATAAAAGCCTACGTACAATGAACCCCGAACAAATAGAATCTCAGCGAGGCGAACAAAATGAAAGAATTATTAGGTAATTATTTGAATATGTTTTCGGGGGTTTGTTTCTCAATCACGCTTAACGGATGAACGGAATTAGGTATCTAAACTTTCCTACACGTATACGAAATTTGGCTATTATAACGTTCCTTTGTATTTACCCTTTAATAATAAATATTTGAGATAAATAATTGTTTAGGAATTCTCTCGTTATTTCTAAAATTTTAAGTCCTGATTTGATTTGAATGAAGTTATTTAGTCGTTAATTTATACAATAACTAGCATAGGCCTGGACTTTGTTCTCAATAGAATTTCGGAAAATCCCCCTTACACTCCCTAAGAAACCTACATGCCAAATTTCAGCTTCCTACGTGTCGTCCAGTAATATTGAATGTTGGTTGTCTGTCAGTCAGAACGGTAGAATTTTATATAAAACACACTGCTCAACTCTCGTTCACTTATACGGCTAACATACGTTATTTCAGTTGCTTTATGACATATTGACAAAAATACAATAACCCTCTCGAAAAGAAGATACGTGTCTTACCAAACTGTATATAAATACTAAGTTTTAGCCAAACCGGTTAAGTTTATCAATTGCAAACGGTTTTATTTTAAAGCAGAATGTATTGCCTTTGGACTGTGGGCTGGAGATTATCTTGCACTTGTTTGTTGAAGCCCACCGACAGGGGGCGTAGCGGGACTGAGCACGCAAAGCCTGGGAATTTAGCGATCCGGCCGAATTGGTTTTTTAACATGAGTTATGTGGGTTGTAGAATAGATATTGTAAGTTATTTGAGCCATATTGTAGTCATAGACCTTATGTATAACTTTAAAAGAAATAAATGATAAAGAATATATAGCTATAGGTGCATACACGTAACAATATCTCGTTTCAATTGCTCTTTATCTGTGTGTCGCGCCCTTACGTACATATCTCGCGTTTTCAATTATTTTTAGAGCAACACGGAACTCTATGCTCGTCCGGGTTGCTCTATGATAGAGAGATAATAATTCGTTGAATTTTCATTCTGTATCAAGAGCGAGATGTGTGATGCTCCACACACAAAGAAAAGGTTGTTCTTACCTTGAACTTATGCTGGTGTAGTGTTAGCTGGCGCATGGCGCCACAGTTCCATTATGAAAATTTGTATCTGTAATTTGGATAACAATGCTGTATTTTTCTTTCATTCACAGGTGAAGATGGAGCGAGTTAGAAGAAATAAACCCTAATAACCAGGTAATAATAAAATCCATGTTTAATTGTCTACATCCTTTTCTTGTATAACGAGGCTTTGGTTTTACGTTATCAGTTTAGTCTATTTATTTTACTACGGTTTTTTAAACTTTCCATAGATCTGCATGGGCGTTCCAGCCTTCCAGACAAACTGCAGCCTCTAGCAGGTACAAATTACACAAACGATTAATAGATTAGCGGCACTAACACCGTTTGTCTTCGGTCGAATGTGCTTGCCGCACGCGAACCGACGCTTTGCAGATTAAATTAAATTATTTTTAACTCCCCGGGTAAAAGAAGGATGCTAATACGTCGTTCCTATAGGGAAATACGCACAAACCGTTGTGGAGATCAGTGTTGCTCTGTTGTAGTTCCTAAACTAATTGGCCAAAATTTATGTGTTTTTGTTAGCTAATTTGATCAACATGTTTTATTTATGATTCAAGAAAATAAAGTGTAATTTAAGTCAGTCTATGTTTAAAGCTTAATTTTGGTCAAAATGTGTTGTTCAATCGATCTTTCACATTTTCACCGATTCCAATATACAGGGTGATATTTTATCCATCAGCTGAATTTTCGCAGCAGCTTAGGTGATGAAACTAAGTATACTTAGTTTCAAACCTATAGGTTTTCAAAAAAATCCATAGTTAAAATTTTGTCAATGTTGCTTTTTTTTCTTTGGAAAACTACTCATCCAAACTTGATGCGAAAATTTGGCTGATGAATAAAATTTCACCCTGTATATGTAAAAATAAAGTGAGATTCCGAGCAGGCGCCCGTGTTTTTGAGAAAGGCAGAACCACACGGTCTCACGGTTAGCGTTTTCAATTTAACTTGGCGCAAGTTCCGCATAAGTTGGAGACTGATTGTCCAGCACTGAAACACAGACAAACAGACCGCGACTCGGATTGGATTAGTCAGATTTATACTGTTCCTTATGCGCTCAAAGTTTTAGTGACTAAGTAGGACTTCAGTTTTAGTTATGCTTAGTTTTCAGACTCGCCTACGAGATAAGTAAAATTTTAGTGCAATAAACAAAATTACTACAAGGATTAATTAATAACATTATGGCTTAAGGTAAATAGTAATGATAAATTCGTATCTCCTTAACAGATACAGACTAGATACAGTTTTTGACTCGAAAACTATGATTTTCCACAAATATTAGCTAATATAACACACTTATTTGGAGTAGTTCACGCTAAGTAGGTTTGTGGGTAAGCATGTTTTTTCCTTGGCTCTTAAATTATTTTAGGCACAGGTAGGTAAAAGGGCGTCGAGTATGGCGTTCAAAAAGGGTCGCCCGTTCTGTGAGCCGTAAAACTTAGTCTGTGACACAATGTGTGTGCCGGACGTACACTTGCGACCGATTTATGCTCAAAAATTCAAAAATTTCTTCGGCTCTTGTGGTATTTTTGCAGCGTAATTAAAAAAAACAGTGACCGTACCGAAAGTTAAGAAGGTTTTTGCTGAAAATTACTTATGAATATTTTAATGTTAGACTTCCATTTTTCTACAAATACTTATCTGTTGAATGCTACCGATCTAATTGCAACGATATATGGACATAGTAAAATTACACGTATCATTACGCCTGTTTGTAATAAAAATTGTTGATGCTTATAAACTCTGTGCACTGTCGCATGGTAGCAGCGCCGTGTATAGCTGGCTTTACGTATAGCCATTGCGTTTGCCTCCTGGCAACATTGCGCAGACGGCTTCCGGCCGTTGACATTCAGTCGTCCTTTGAACGCGCGCGCACGAGGCCGTGTCGCATGATATATTGCGGTGCTATAGCCACCATCTTGTGTTGTTGCATTTTGAAGCCGCGCGGCGTGGCGTTAATTTTGGTTGTAATAACTGATTTGCGCTTGTGATTATATTTCCCTTTTGTTAAATAACTATTGAACGTTTGTGTTTGTGAAAAAACCTGTTATTGTAACTTTTTCTTGTGAGATGCGAAACGTGGCTGCCTGGGGACGCCGAATCCCGTCGCCGAGTGGAACTGCTGGAAGAAACCTACGTATTTATTCTGGGGAAGAGATCTCGGGGTAGGTTGGGTGTTTAGGGACCGCATCCCCTTCCGAAGACACTCGAAGTTGGATCCGAAGATTAAGAAGATTCAGTTTGGTAAGTGATTTGCAATTATAGTTATTAAGTTAGGTTATTATATAGGGCCATGTAGCTCCCTTTATAAGCTATAGTGGTAGCAGGCTGCGTATAGGTTAGGTTTTAGACTCTAGTCGGACAGACGTAGTGCCGTGTCAGGTTCTTACCGTTATTTCGATTTACCGCCATTTTAAGATCCGGTCTGTTTTTAAGACCCGGTCTTTTCCGGTACAGAATCTTCCCGCCACTTCGTTTGTCCCGGATTCTCTGCGCACATTTTCTGGTAGCAGAGCGTAGTTTATCTACCCTCTATTTGTTCGTTTGTAAAAAATAATTAATTGTTTGTAAAAATTATTAGATTTTTCTTAGTTTGTTTGTATAAGAATATTTGTAACCTTTTTTGTATTTGTTTGCGGTTTGTACCGTGCGTTCCGGGTTTGTGCCATTCTCATACCTACCGCGGTTCTTCGTGTAGTTGTTTGATTTTGTTGTTTTTTATTTACCTTTTGTTATTTTTTGTTTGTGACTTGACGCGATGGCGAAGGTCTCCAATGCTAGGGCGACACTCGCCAACGAATTGAGATGGTTTGTGACGGCCGGAGGACTCCTGTCCCGGAAGGACAGGGAGGGCGCCATACTGCTAAGAGCGGATCACCTCCACTCACGATTGATTAGCGCGGAAGCGGCCATGGTGGTGCTTACCGAAGCCGAACTTGCCCCGGAGGTCTACGCAGGTCACATGGCGGACATGGACCAGATCCTGAGTCTGCACGATGATATCGCGGAGGCGGCGACCGCAATAAGGGCGAGACAGGCTGGCGGACCAGCCCCTCGCACACCTGTTAGACAGGAAGGACCAGCGGTTACTGGTCGGCTCCCCACCCTTCAGCTGTCCCACTTTGGGGGTAGGATGGAGGAGTGGGTAGCATATAAAAATATGTTTGAGTCCCTGGTCGTAGCACGACAGGATTTGTCGAAGGCCCAGAAGATGGCCTACCTCCTCTCCACTCTTGAGGATGAAGCGCGGTCGCTCATCCAGCACCTCCGGGTGGAGGACGACCAGTACGATACGGCTTGGGAGTTATTGAACTCCCGATACCAAAATTTACGTTTGTTAGCGGATGCGCACGCCGCACAGTTAATGGCCCTGCCCAAGGTGGCCAACAGGGCACAGTTGCGCCTGCAGTTGCTCACGCCCGTTACAGTGGCCTGTAACGCGCTCCGCACACTGGGGCTGCCGGTGGACCAATGGTCTTTTTTGTTGGTGCACATTGTATTGGGCAAATTACCCAATGACATCCGCTCGCGGTTTGAGCGCGAAAATGCGGAGCGGGACAGCACCACCCTACCAACATTCACTGACTTGGTGAAGTTTTTGGAGTTTGAGGCACGGGCCGCTGAGAATACCATGACGGACTCAGCGCCATCCAGAGCGCCTGAACGTAGGCCCTTGGAACCCTCATGGAGAGGTAAGCCCCAACAGGGACGGCAACCGCCACCGCGTGGAGCTGGTGTGCGGGTTGCACACACGGCAGCAGTCGCGGGGGACGCGGACTGCCTGCAATGTGGCCGGATGGGCCACAGCCTGCTGCAATGCAGGGACTGGCAGAGACTGCCAGTACAAGATCGGCGCCGCATGGCAAGGCGGCATGAACTTTGCTTCTACTGTTTGGGCAGTCACTATGCACGTGACTGTCCCAGGGCCATACCATGCAGTGCATGCCGTGGGCTGCACCACGTGATGCTCTGCATGAACCGGAACGGGGATGGCCCCCGGTTGTTGAGGCAGGGGTCCCCTATGGGCGGGGGCGCTCCTGCGCGAAGCCCTCCACCATCGGACGGAGGACGCGGCTTCGCTCGTCGCACCCCCCCTCGGGAGGGGGGTCGCGTACCTGCGCGGGTCTTGGCGGACCGGGACCACGCGCCCCAAGGTCATGGCCAGTATGTGGCTGGCCAGGCCCCGGATAGGGCCCCCATGGGCGGTGGCCCTAGATCGGACGTGAGAGTGGGGACACCCCCCTCCACGCGGGTTACCAATGCCCAACACATGCAGCCGCAGCGGTTTTCTCCGCCGCTGCACGAGTACCCACGGCTGGAGTACCACCCGCCATACTATAGGTATGGCAGGGCCGCGGGCTATGCCCCCCCTCAGGTAGGGATGTGCACTCGCCCGCCATACTATCCGGGTCAGTGGCGCCCCCCTGGTTTGGAGAGAGTGGGGAGCCCGTAACTAGCTTGCTCCCTTGCTGGGACAGAGCCGCGGACGGTTCTGCTCCCTACCGCGGTGGTCCGCGTATGGGGTCGTAGGGGGGAAGCCATTAATTTGAGAGCTCTGTTGGACTCAGGGGCTCAAAGCAGTTTGGTTACCACTCGAGTGGCACACCAGTTAGGTTTAGTCGTGGAAGATTCGCCTGTGCCACTTCTTGGAGTTGGTGGCATACAAGTGAAGTGTCTGACGGGCCAGACACTTGTCACCTTTTCTTCACTGAAGTCCTCCACAATGAGGATCACGACTTCGGCTATGGTAATGGATACCATTGCGGGTTGGCACCCCTCGACTGACATACCGCCGGGTGTGTTGTCTTTGGTTTTGGGTCTGGATTTGGCCGACCCCTTTGTCTTTCATCCCGGCCCAGTGGACTTGCTCCTGGGCTCGGACGTATTGGGTTGGATTTTGTTGGGTACCCAGAAAGCTCTGGGTTCGTCTTCACTGATGGCAGTGTCTACTATCTTTGGTTTCGCCCTGATGGGCCCTGTGTTTGATAATAGCACCGTGGAGGAGCCACCGGTCGTCGCATCAGCGTCCTTGGCCAAGACCATGCAAAGGTTTTGGGAGGTGGAGGAGCCACCTATGAGTTCCAGGATGGATCCGGAACACGCTGAATGCGAAGCCTTCTTTCGATCAACCACGGAGAGGTTGCCCTCCGGTCGGTTTGTAACTAGATTACCATTTGTTGCTACACGTCCTAGCCTAGGGCAAAGTAGGGCGCTTGCGGAGAAATGACTGCTGTCCATGGAGCGACGTATGCAGCGTGACCACGTACTTCGCGATAAATATATTGAATTTATGCGCGAGTACGAGAATTTGGGTCACATGTCTCCGGCTCGAGTTGATTGGAGCTCAACTGAGCATTATTTTTTGCCCCACCACGCGGTGGTGAAGGCCTCAACGGGCAAGTTGCGGACTGTCTTTGATGGGTCCGCACCCACTTCGAACGGAGTTTCGTTGAATCTATGTTTGCATTCAGGTCCCAAATTGCATAGGGACATAATTGACATCGTCTTGAACTTTAGAAGACATCAAGTGGTTTTTGGCGCGGACATCCGGATGATGTTCCGCCAGACAGTCATACATCCTGAGGACAGGCGATTCCAGTTGATACTCTGGCGTGAGCGCCCTGAGGATCCTGTGACGGTGTATGAACTCAATACAAACACGTATGGTTTGAAATCTAGTCCCTATATCGCCATCAGATCATTGCTTGAATTGGCAGAGCGGGAACGGATCCGCTTTCCCCGTGGGGCTTCCGTGCTGTCACGTGACTTGTATGTTGATGACGTGTGCACCGGAGCCCAAAGTATTGAGGAGGCCCTCCTACTGCGGGATGAATTGATCGAAATATTGAAGACAGGTGGCTACGAGCTACGTAAGTGGTTGTCTAATGAGCCTAAAGTTCTAGAAGGGATCCCGGAGGATCACCAACAGAACCCTCACCTGTTTGAGGATGTAGATGATCCCAACAGGATAGCGGTGCTGGGCATGCAGTACCAGCCGCTAACCGATATTTTTACATTCCAAGTGGACTTGGAAATACCAAAGGTCTGGACTAAGAGAACGGTGTTGTCAGTAATAGCTCGTATGTTTGATCCAAGCGGTTGGATCAGTCCAGTAATATTCTCTGCGAAGTGTCTTCTTCAGAGACTTTGGACTTTGGGCGTCTCGTGGGACGAGCCGCTTTTTGGCTCTCCATTGGATGATTGGCTCGAGTTGTTTTCATCGATTAAGGAAGTCAATCGGATTGCCTTGCCTCGTCGAATATTGCCCCCCGGGAAATATCGAGCCAGCCTGCATGGCTTTTGTGACGCGTCGGAGCGAGGCTACGCCGCGTCAGTCTATATGCGGACAGTTGACGCCGATGGCCGGGTCAATGTCTCGCTTTTGTTAGGGAAGAGCAAGGTCGCCCCCATCAGGACTAGGCTGACTATTCCCAAGCTTGAGTTGAGTGGAGCTCACCTTCTCTCTAAATTGTTGCATCACGTTGCCAGTGAGCTGGCGGCCACGGTCGAGATACGAGACATCTTCGCCTGGTCGGATAGCCAGGTCGCGCTTGCATGGTTGCGCGCGGCCCCACATACCTTGGAGGTTTTTGTGGGAAATCGGGTTTCCCAAATCCAGAATATCGGAATTGATATAACATGGAGACATGTGCCGGGAGAGCTTAACCCAGCGGACTGTGCTTCCCGAGGTTGTACGGCACCAGAATTGGTGTCACACCCGCTCTGGTGGGGTCCAGATTGGCTGATGGGATCGGAAGCGTCTTGGCCTGTCTGTCAGACAGATGTTGCTTCTTTGAGTTTGACTGGGCTTCGTGTACATGCTGTAGTCGCTGAGACGACGGCGGAGCCGGATTGGCTACTTGCTCGGTATAGCAGTTTGGATAAGCTTCTGGGTGTTACCAGTTGGATTAAGCGTTTCATACATAATTGTAGAAACCCACAGGCAAAGCGGTTGGAGCCGATTGCAGGTGCAGAAGAGCGCCGGAGCGCATTGTTGCATTGGGTCCGTGTCGTGCAGACCGGACGGTTTGAGTCAGAGCTTCAGATTTTGCGCAACGGACGCGCTAAATTGAAGGGCGCGGTCGCTCGTTTGAACCCGTACATCGACTCGGATGGGCTTCTTCGGGTTGGAGGCAGGCTCCGGAAGGCGGATCTTCCATATGAGACTCGCCATCCTCTGTTGTTGCCCAAGGGCGGACCCTTGGTGCAGCTTTTGGTGTCTGATCGACACATTCGTAACGCCCATGCTGGGTGCAATGCTTTGTTGGCTGTTTTGCAACGCGAGTTTTGGATTTTGTCTGCCCGAAGAGCAATCCGTAGTGTCCTGTTTCGATGTATTGCATGTTATAGGTTGAAGGCATCCACGATGCAGCCACAGATGGGTGATTTGCCCGCTGATCGAATCCGACCTTCGAGACCGTTTGACGGCGTTGGAACCGATTTTGCCGGTCCCTTTTCGATCAAGGCTTCTCCCTTTCGTAATGCCCGTATTGTGAAGGGCTATTTGTGTGTATTTGTTTGTTTGGCCACCAAGGCTGTCCATTTGGAGGTGGTATCGGCTCTGACTACGGAGGCCTTCGTCGCCGCGTTGGATCGCTTTGTTTCGCGTCGAGGTCTACCTTCCCTTATTAGGTCTGATAATGGCACAAACTATAAGGGAACTGTAAATTATCTTAAGGATGTTTCTGTGTTTATTGATAAAAATTGTACTAGTTTAAGTCAAATTGCTGCCCAAAGGGGAATAACCTGGAAGTTTAGTCCCCCAAGTTGCCCCCATTGGGGAGGGATTTTTGAAGCGGCTGTGAAATCCGCAAAGACCCACCTCCGCCGCATTATCGGAGAAACGGCTCTAACTTTTGAAGAGCTGGCCACAGTGTTTTGTAAAGTTGAGGCGGTCCTCAACTCTCGTCCTCTCTGTCCGCTATCTCCAGATCCAAATGACTTGGAAGCTCTCACCCCTGGTCATTTTTTGGTGGGAGGGCCTTTGAATGCCCTGCCCGAATACCCGTGGAAGGACGAACGCGTATATCGGTTGTCGCGTTTTCAAATGTTGCAGCAAATGAGCCAGGACTTTTGGCGTCGCTGGTCGCTTGAATATTTGCATTTGCTGCAGCAAAGAGTGAAGTGGACAGACAGGACTGAGCCTCCCAGGGAGGGTGATTTAGTGTTGTTAAAAGAGGCAAATTTGCCCTCATTGCTTTGGCGACGAGCTCGCATATTACGTTTGATTCTTGGCGGAGATGGCACTCCGCGTGTGGCTGAGGTGTTGGTCGACGGTTCGATTTTAAGGAGAGCTGTGACCTCTCTCGCCCGCCTTCCCGTAGAGTAAGCTAGCGGTCTGCTTCTCAGACCGGGACGGGGGGATGTTTGTAATAAAAATTGTTGATGCTTATAAACTCTGTGCACTGTCGCATGGTAGCAGCGCCGTGTATAGCTGGCTTTAGTATAGCCATTGCGTTTGCCTCCTGGCAACATTGCGCAGACGGCTTCCGGCCGTTGACATTCAGTCGTCCTTTGAACGCGCGCGCACGAGGCCGTGTCGCATGATATATTGCGGTGCTATAGCCACCATCTTGTGTTGTTGCATTTTGAAGCCGCGCGGCGTGGCGTTAATTTTGGTTGTAATAACTGATTTGCGCTTGTGATTATATTTCCCTTTTGTTAAATAACTATTGAACGTTTGTGTTTGTGAAAAAACCTGTTATTGTGACTTTTTCTTGTGAGATGCGAAACGTGGCTGCCTGGGGACGCCGAATCCCGTCGCCGAGTGGAACTGCTGGAAGAAACCTACGTATTTATTCTGGGGAAGAGATCTCGGGGTAGGTTGGGTGTTTAGGGACCGCATCCCCTTCCGAAGACACTCGAAGTTGGATCCGAAGATTAAGAAGATTCAGTTTGGTAAGTGATTTGCAATTATAGTTATTAAGTTAGGTTATTATATAGGGCCCTGTAGCTCCCTTTATAAGCTATAGTGGTAGCAGGCTGCGTATAGGTTAGGTTTTAGACTCTAGTCGGACAGACGTAGTGCCGTGTCAGGTTCTTACCGTTATTTCGATTTACCGCCATTTTAAGATCCGGTCTGTTTTTAAGACCCGGTCTTTTCCGGTACAGAATCTTCCCGCCACTTCGTTTGTCCCGGATTCTCTGCGCACAACGCCTTTTGCGCTTCATCATGAAGTTTCTTTGACTTTCCGTATGAAAGCCTGCATCTGCTAGCGTCTGCATGCAATATTAAAATTCAAATATTGCATTATTTTTATTGCATTATTTTTGTAGATAAAGTAGAATGATTTGTCTTAAAATAAAATCAACGATTCCGTCGCAACTGTGCGCCCCCATGAAATTTATCACGAGAATTAATTCGTAATGAGTTGCGCTCGCTTTACGCACAACACATCAAAAGAATAGCATGCGGGTACATACATACTCGTATGTATTTCCATATACACTTGTATTTACATACATAACGATGAAGATCGCTTATTTAACAAACGTAATGTATGCGAGTCTGTTATGTGAGTTACCTACTACGAATTACTCTGGCGTTTTGAATTACGATTTGACATACTCGTACATATATATCACTAGCTTATGCCCGCGAATTTGCCTGGCAAGCTCATCTGTCCCTTTGTTTATTTTATTTCTCTACTTGCAAGTTTGACTGTCTGTAAATGGGATACATATGCATGACTTATAGGATAGCGAAAACAATCTTAGGTATCATCTTTATGCAGAACATACCATATATAAGGTACAGTTGGGCGTAGATAAACGTGACCCCCTGGAGATAGGATTCAGTGAATTAGGGGGGGGGATTAGGAATCTTCCCCCGACTGTACATCTGTGTACGTACAATACATATTATAAAGTTGTTATAATTACTAGTCGCAAAATACCACGAGGTAGGGGATATAATTATTAAATTTGTTATTATGGTGATTAGTTTCCTGTAACAATAGCTTCGGATTTAATTAAAATAATTAATTTGAGATTCTAGTAAGGAGGTTGAGAATAACCCACAGGTGTAGGCCGAGGTCAGAGTTAAATGAAATTCAATTATATTATCTGCTACTATAGTCTGTATCAAATACAGTCGGAAAAGTGGTTAATGACCTCCTTCCTAATCGTATTTCTTGTCACGGAAAATGACACCGCTGATAAAGTACGCAATCAGTACATCAGAGGCTCATTCAAGGTTGCTTCAATTAATGAGTAAATGACAGAGAGTCGTATGCGATAGTTCGGGCATGTCATGAGGAGAGACGAGGAATACGCTGTCAAAAAGGCTGTCCCAGAGAAGAAGCGGGGCAAAGGCAGACCGCCGACCACGTGGTGGACAACCGTTACCAAGGATATGGAACGGGTAGAGCTCAGTACACAGACAACCCAGAACATAATGTGCTGGCGCCTAAGAACGAGGAGGGCCGACCCTGAATAAAGGGAACAGGCAAGGGAGAAGAAGAAGAAAGCGCCATTGACACGAGCTTTCAAACCCTAAATGACATTGCTAATCGGGTGGACTTATTCGGTTGCTCCTTGACTGAATTCATAAGAGCAACGTTATATGTATTATGTTACCAATAGATTTTAGTTAAATATAACTGTTAGTATAATTAAGTATGCTATTGCAATGGAGCAGCTCTGTAATGATAGTATATGTATCCAATAAAGAAATAAAGAAGAGGAAAATGACACCGCTGTATTTAAAATTTGCACCCAGGTAAAAAGACTAGAGACGTTTTGATAGTACTTTATCCGTAAAAATACTTACCTATAATTTGTTATGAAGTGAACGAATTCAATTGAATATTTGATGCGAGAGAAATTGACGTAGACAGTTTTCCGTCTTTTTATTTTCTTGACAGAATGATTGGTTCGCGTCGAATGTCACATCTGAACTTGGGGATATTACAACGGTACTGACGCTACAAAGTTATCTGATGTGGCAGAAAAAATTACGAATAAAAAGGAAAAATGACAGCACATTATATATACTTGAATTGTTTATTAATATACTGATTGACGTATTGTCAGTCAGTTAATTGTTTATTGATATACTGATTGTCTGAGATTAACTTATTTTAAAATTATTTCATATTTATTTATTATGTGTGAGTTTAGTTTACTCATCAATTTTACTTGCGTTACTTTCGTCATTTTACTTTTGTATAAGTATTCCATCATTAGTCGCTTCGTTTGTCTCTTTAATCCATCGATTTATATCTATGGATGCGCCCCTTCATACAAAGAGCGCGGAAAAATTTGTCAACGCTCATGCGAGCGCGTGCACTCGATTTTTCTTAGTACGAGACGAACGCCGCTGCGTGTTGCCGTGTTTACGCGTAACGGAACGATTCACTTTTTTAACATATTTTAACATAATTATGCCGTCGTGTTCATCTTGGAAGTGCAAAAACACAAGCAGAAACACAAATAAGGATAAAGGTGTTACTTTTCACGCGTAAGAATTTGTTTTCAATTTATTCTTGATTATTCTACGCACTCGTTCAAAGCGCGGAGTTCGGGGACTCATAGGTCACGTGCAAGTATCGCGCAGATTGCGTCAGGCAGGCAGGCGCAGGCGGCCAATCGCCGACCGCCGACCGAGTGTGTTGCTGACGTCACTCGTTATACGTGTGTGAGTAAACAGTGACAATCGTGGAACGCGTAAAGGCGTATCCATTTATTTAAATCTTTGCTTTAATCACGCACCATCATTTATGTTTATTTCTTTCCTCAGGCAACCTGGAATAGATTGCAATAGCGATAAGGCCGCCTTTTTCTATTCGGTTTTATTACTTAACTTTGCAATAAAGTGTTTTTACTTAATTAAAATTGAAATAAATTATAAAATTAAAAGTGAACTAATATTTTAAATGCGAAAATTTTAATGTGTCTGTGAGGATGAATGGACAGATTTTCATGAAATTGAGTTGTACAGTAGGCCACTTGAAAAAGTATACCACATTATTACTTTTCTATGTGGCCCACTGTACATGAATAGAAAATAACCAGGAATTTATTTAATTGGAATACCTTCTTTTGCCGATATGAATTAATATCGAACTACAATTCCACCTTCTTGTAGCATTGCGATATAACATATAGTGACCGTCTTTGAACGCTATATTTCCATATTTGTTGACTACAGCGAGGCAGCTTCAAAGGGATCCGACTTAATATCGAAAGAGGATATTAATATAGTATATTATATATAATATGTGCTTGAACGTAATATAAATAGCTGGCTTCAATGGAAATGAATTTCATGAAGAAATAAATTCGTGACAGTTACAGAATTAATAGTAAATTCTAGCTACGTCCCAAGGCTTGGCTTCCAAGGAAACTTTGAGAAAAAAAGTATCCCATATGTTTAGATGTAACTTTAATAGGTATATGTTTAATGTATGTTTACTCCCGCGGCAAATAGTAGCCTATGTCACTCTCCAGCACTCTAATTATAGAGTCCCGTACAGTTATCCGAAAATGACTTCTCCGGAACACCAGTGGCCGAATAAATCTATTAAACAATTTTATTTTAAAATAAATAATAAATTTACTAATGAATTAATAATTATCCCAGTAGAAAAACAGTTTCTTCGAACTGGTCTCTTCAAGAGTCTAAAGATAAACATAAAAATTACCAAAAAAATTATTAATTTCATGTCTGAGCTCTTTCCTAGAACATTTTAACGTATTTATGTAACGTTTTAAAAGAAAAATGACGTGGTAAATCACAAAGTCCGTATTGGACAAGAATTGGGTGATAAAAACGCTATTTCAGCTAATTTATGTTGGTAATTCCCCGGGATATCCGTCGGCAAACAAATTAACTTGACGACTTGAGGCGCTCATCTTGTAAATGGAATATTTTTATTTTATTAACAAATGCTAAGAAGGTGAAAAATAAAAATGGCAAAATACACTGTTTCGCTTGGTGAGTGTTAGGTGAGATCTGTCCACGTTCAGAAATCACAAACAAAAAAAAAAAATTGATGAAAAAATGTAACAGCTCCTGAAAAATGAACCTAATTTATCAAATACTATAAAATCTATAAGTACTGGAAATTTGAAATTAAAAAGAATTGCGCTTTTAAATTTTGAATATCTTTGCGATCAATCTGCATGAGTTTGTAAAATAACATCGAAATAATCAACAATGTGCTCTTTCGGATATTTCAGAATTTTACTGATGTGATTGATTCTTCTTTGTTTTTTTTCGCTATTTCTTTTGGAGGCTTTTGTCCAGCAGTGGACGTCTTTCGGCTGAGAGAGAGATTGATTCTTCTATCTTGGTATTTTTTTAGTGAGCATAACAATATTTATGACACGCTTGTTTCATAAGTCCAATGTTAGATATATTATATAAAAGAAGAAAATTTTCAAAGTTCGTGCATTGAAACATTTTGAAGCTTAAAAGTCACATTAAGTCTGTCAAACATCCCGCTCCTTGTACATGTTTCTGCTTATAAAATAACAAGCATTCAATAAGTAACCCAGTCAAGCCAATGAAAGTCGCAAACAGAAATTGGAATTTTCCGTTTTGATTACACTGTCCAACTTAACGACGACGTCAAAAGTTTCCAATTTTTATTTATTACAAGTGTAATTCTCTATTGAAAAGGATTTTCAGCGGGGTCCGAGGGGGAGGGCTGAGGGAGGGGAGTATCATCCCGCGCGCCCTCTGTTCATACGGCACGGCAGTACCCGCCAGACGGTTGACGTGTGCGAGTGTGTAACTGTTGCTCTGTGCTGTGTCATACGTATGTGTTACCTATATGATGATGTGAAAATTGCCATGTGCCGTGATTCTGTGGTGGTGTCGCGTGGCTTACGTAACTGGAAACATGTAAGGAATCCTGGATTGTATGTTACTATGTCTTCTGGATTTCAGGTTGGACACTTCGTATGTAAGAGTGGTAGATTGATTCGTTCGAGAAAATTTTGTGATTTTCCGCCTTGTATCTGATGGTTTGGTAACTATGATTTATTTAAGTTTATGATACTTAAAACGCTTCAAGTAACCGACTAAGTTGATGTTTGATTGCTAAAGTTTACTAATTCGAGTTGGTTTTCGCGTATTACTTGAAGAAAATTTTATCGCGTGTAAATAGGTAGGTAGATGAAAACGGCGTGTAGGTAGGTAGTTTAAAACGTTCGGTGAAGGTATTCTGGTTATTAAATCGCTAAGTTTCTAAATAAATCTACTACCAAAGTTTATTTGCGAATGATTTGTAGAAAAAATCGCAATTGCGTGATAAAGCAATATCTTCAGGTAGCAACCATTCAAAGAGAATATTAGCTATTGGGTTTGCGAGGAGAATGAGTGCTGGTACGCGCTGGCACCGAACCCACTGCCCCACGGACGGGTGCCTTACCGCCTACCACGTGTTGACCCCCGTCACTAAATATAGGGTTCATAGATGTTAATGGCTTAGAAAAATGACTCTTATTAGAGATGATAAGACTAGACCGTTGTAAAATGTTACCATCGAACTATCGTATATGTATAATTGTATAAAACTATAAAATATAATAGAATTGAATGTAGAAACTTGAAATTTTGAAGACAGTAGCAGTAAGAAAGGAATTTTGGAAATTCCACCCGTTGGTGGGTGTAATGGGTAGAAAACGAAATTCACGCGGGCGAAGCCAAAGGGCAAAAGGTAGTCGGGAATAAGTGATTTGATTCGATACTTGGACTTCCTACTTTCAGAGATGTGGAGCTTCAAACTGTCAGATATATTTTCCTTGACATTTCTCAAGTTAAGCGGCTTTCGTATTTTCGACCAAGTGTCCTTTTTTTATTCGCATAAAAGCGTTTGTATTTTTAGGCAATGAGGCGGATGCCATTTGTTTTTATTTTTGGATAATCTTGACGATTGTGGTGCGGAGTATTATCAAATAACTAGTTACGACGATAATCGATAACGAACGTTTGTTCATTATCGTAGAAACTTTAAAAGTAAAACGAAACAAAGTTTCAAATATTAAGATAAGATTTACCCATTACCGAAACTAGCGCATTAAAAAAAACTTTTAGTATACGTACGTAAAAAAGTACAAAAACCCTTATCTTAAAATGTATTCATAGTTAAATAATAAAATTTAATGTTTTACTGCTTTTAAAACTGCAATGGCGCGTAATTTTGTAAGGCTATCGTTTGTTCTACGGCGTAGCTTATTCGTAGCGATTGCTACGCAGACCGCCCTACGAGGCTACGATGCATCGTAGCCTCGTTGTGCCTCTCGTAGCGCGTTACGCACGACAAATGTCAGTTGTACAGTAAAATAGTTTTCGTATTTTTAAAAAATATATTATTTTCGTTCAATTATGTCAGTTTTCAGCACAATTTTGTATGACTTTTTCAAAACTAAATGCTGGTGAAGCAGTGGTGGCCAAACGATAGCGCCCGCCTGTGGCTGCAAAGGTCCCAGGTTCGAATCCTGCCAGTGCTACATGAGTTTGTACTTATCTGACTCATGTATGGTAGTATTTTATAACAAGTCTCTGCGGATCTAAGTAACTTTATGATAACTAAAATATTACTTTTATTTAGCGGGCTTTATTAACCTAGACTATATTTCGTATTTCATTATTTCACCACGAAATTAGTTTTTCGTCCCAATCTCATACATTTTTAATGCAGACTAAGCCTAGAACATAAATGAGTGAGCTTAATTACGAGTGTTTGCTGGAAAACCGCTTTAATTTGGAGTTAAGCTTAGTATCATAATAATCCCTTAGAAGCCGGACAGCGGGCCATAGGCTGTAGTCGATCTTAGCTTACAAAGCTCTAGGTTGAAAGCTTAAGGACTAGCTTTGACGTCCCGTGATTCACAGTTCATGTTATATTTTTCTTGTATGTTATTGATTCATGGTTTTGCTTGCGTTTACTTAATGGTATGTTTCAGGGTGTAGTCTTTTGTTTTTTTGATTGGTGGAATATTTCTGAAAATAGTAAATTTTATTTATTTACCAAAAATACAAAAAATACTGAATCTTTTAACAATGAAGATGCCCAATTGGGCTTTGCATATCGTAAAACTCTGTACGTAAAAGATTAAAAGTAAGTTTACGTGGTTTTCCTTTCATTGTACCATGTTAATAAGAATTTTACATTTGTTATTTCTACATTTCCATTGTTAGTTAATATTTTGCAAGTATTCAATAACTATTTAAACGAGTACTTACTATGTTACGTACCCGCAGTTTTGACGCTGATTTACACTTAATAAAGCAGTATATGTATGTAGCCAAAACGCAAATTATAATCCAAGGAAGCCTTGACAAACCGAATTACAGTCAACCCTTCCATTGCCAAGTAAACAACCGTGGGTCACCTCCCAGGGGTGGGCCGTGCAATCCTGCACGCTCAATTATGAATGGGCCATGCTTGGGCCATGCGGTGTGAGAGTGAACGGCGGGTGTTAAAAATTCAAAATGTTTCAGCCGTGCTGTTTTCTAACATAAAGGACGCTGCCTTTCGCACTTTACTTGGCGTCTATTTTACACAAGATACAAACTTGCTTGAAATGTGTAAAATATATGTATTCTCTGGCGAGAAGCACAAAATTGATCTTTGTTGGAGCGCCGTATAATTAGTGGCCAGCTTTAGATTTAAAAAAGAAATTGTAAACCCGCTTATGGCAACATTCATTCATCTTTGTACACGCAATCTACACGATTACACATCACGTTGGAAGCAGACAAAACTCTTTTAATTTTCAAGACCCAAGCCCCAACATCTTGTGGACCTTCGTAGCCGCATCCAGAGTGGACCAGAGCGAGGTTAAGACGCATTGAAGGAAAGAGCTGGAATTTCGGTACGGTCAGCCATCCTTCCTAACCTCTTCCCTGTGGGTTCAATCTGTGCTAATCCAGTGCTTTAATCACGTTTCAGTGCTTGTGCTACGCTTAGGAGTCAGCTTTGTGCCGCTGCTAGCATCGGCTGACCCAACCACGCAACGTGTAGGTACGAGCAGGAACATTCGCAAACCGTAAGTCCTTTACAAACCAGCAAAATGAGCCTAGTTGATGGTGGAGCTAAACCTAAATCACGCGATAAGTCTCCATATAGTAGGCCCCCTGTAGCTCAAAATGAGAGTGACAGTGCTAAATTAAGTGAGTTCATAAAAGCCAGAGGTATTATCAAAGGTAGGCTGACTCGATTGATGACCTTTGTCAATAACATTACGCATGACCAGCTTACTACGCAAAAAAACATTGATTTGAGGCTACGCATGCAAGGCGCAGCTAGTTTATTTACCGAATTTTCTGAGGTCCAAACTGAGATCGAAAAAACAGTAAAAGACTCTGATTTGGACGTCCAATTGAATGTGCGAGAATTGTTTGAGGATAGCTACTATAGTACTCTGTCGCAGGCTGAATATCTACTTAGTAACGAAAAATGTGTAGATGAAAAAAAGTCAAATATCTCTGATAGTTCTAGTGCATGTCACAGTCACGGTAAATGCAAATCAATTAAGCTGCCTACAATATCTATGCCTACATTTGATGGTTCGTATGAGCATTGGCTTGAGTTTCGAGACACATTTTTGTCCTTAGTTCATAACTCAAAGGAAATCAGTGATATCCAAAAGTTCCATTACCTAAAGTCTTCATTAAAGGGTAGTGCAGAGCTAGTCATCGATTCTGTTGAGTTTTCGGCAAGTAACTATGCAGTGGCGTGGGAATTGCTATTGAATAGGTACAACAATAGCAGTCTTTTAGTACATAACCACGTTAAGGCCTTATTTACCATACAGAAAGTGTCAAAAGAATCGCCCAATTTGCTTAGACGGCTGATAGACTCAATTCTTAAAAACCTACGCGCTTTAAAGATATTAGGTGAGCCTACTGAGCACTGGGACACGCTTGTCATATTCATAGTAACCTCCAAGTTAGATGAGATAACTGAACGTGAGTGGGAACAATATAAGTGTACTATTCGCAAACAATCCGACACGAAATCGTCCTTAAAGGTAGACGATCTACTCACATTCCTTAGGTACCGCGCTGAGATGTTGGAAACATTGCAAGTCTCACATAATAAGGCTAATTCCGATAATAAAAAACAGACTACACATAAGACTCACTGCAATGTCTCCAGCAATCCACAGCAAGGTCACAACACTAGAAATAACAAGCCGTGTTTAATGTGCAACAACAATCATCCACTATACTCTTGTCAAAGATTTTTGGAAGCTAATTTAGACACTAAGTTACACCTACTAGCCACCCACAAGCTGTGTGAGAACTGTTTACGTCCTGGACATACGTTAGATACATGCAGATTCGGGCCGTGCCGTAAGTGCAATAAAAAACATAACACATTAATTCATAGTGACACGGCCACGGTCAAGGATACACGATCAATGACGCTGCATTCAAGCTGCACTGATGACGAGTCACACTATGCACCGCCCGCGACCCTCGCGTCGCCCGCTCACACCATCACAGTGCCGATTCATACATCTCAAGTAAACAAGTCACACATAGATAACTCTCGCTATTTATTTAATAATCAATCGGCTATGGGTACGTATTCTGTGTTATTGTCTACTGCCATGATCGAGATCGCTGACAAATATAACAAGTTTCATGTCGCACGCGCGCTTCTGGATTGTGGTAGTCAATTATGTTTTATATCTCAGGACTTATGTAATAAAATAAATGCAACTATGATACAGTCCACTTGCGAAATACGAGGAATAGGTAACTCAGTTACACATTCGACACAAATATGTGATGTGAAGGTGAGATCGCGCATAGGAACATATTCAACTCGGATCAAATGTTTCGTATTGCCTCACATAACATGTACATTACCGGCAGTTGTATATGATCAAAGCGCACAGTCTATCCCCGACCATATACAATTAGCTGATCCATTATTTCATAAATCACAAAATATAGACATATTAATAGGCGCAGACTTATTTTGGGATTTACTATGCGATGGTAAAATAAGGTTACCTAACGGGCCTTTTTTACAAAATACAAAATTCGGTTGGATTATTTCAGGTCCTATTCATAATTCTACGCACGATAAGAATAGGTCTTTCCAATGTAATTTTACACACGCAATTGAAACTCAGCTACGACAGTTTTGGGAACTTGAGGAGTTGCCTAGGACATGTAATACGCACACAGGCGACGAGCGTGCCTGCGAGGAACATTTTGTCAACACTACTACACGCACTAGTGATGGAAGGTTCTGCGTCCGCCTGCCGCTTAGGGAGTCACCTACTGTCCTTGGTGAGTCATTTTCTCAGGCAAAAAATCGTTTTTTAGCTTTAGAAAGACGCCTCAAACGCAATCCCACTTATAAAAAAATGTACGCTGATTTTATTCACGAATACCTTGATCTAGGTCACATGACAAAGGTAGATTCCTACGGAAATACACACTACTTTTTACCACATCACGGTGTATATCGCGAGCATAGTTCTTCAACCCGTCTTCGCACGGTTTTTGATGCAAGTTGTTCTACTAGCAACGGTGTGTCATTGAATGACATACAGCTCGTCGGGCCGCGACTTCAGAGTGATTTATTTGATATTTTACTAAGATTTAGGCGATATAGGTTTACTGCATGTGCGGATGTACAGAAAATGTACAGACAGTGCCTATTACACGAATCAGATCGCGACCTGCAGTTGATTGTCTGGCGGGACAATCCATCCGAACCTTTAGGTATTTATCAGCTGAACACAGTGACTTACGGCATGGCAGCGTCGCCTTTTTTAGCTGTTAGATGCCTCAAGCAGCTTGCACTTGAGTGTACGGATCCTAACGTGCAAAGAATCATCTCCGAGGATTTTTATGTTGATGATATGATCACCAGTTGTGATGATAAGCAGGAATTGTTAAATTTATGTAATAAGACGTCGGAATGTTTACAGTCGGGTTGTTTCCCGTTGACAAAATGGATGTTTAACTTTCCCTGTGATCAATCATCAGCATCTTTTAGCGCAGGCAAGGAGTTAGCGTTGGGTGAAGGCGTTCATTGTAAGACTTTAGGTTTAGGTTGGTATAACACTAGTGATGAATTTTATTTTAATACGCAGTTCAAGGGTGACACTAGTAAGGTAACAAAACGTAGCATTTTATCACACATATCTCAAATATTTGATCCCCTCGGATTAGTAAGTCCAATCGTAATAGTTGTCAAGATTTTACTGCAGCGACTTTGGTTATTGCAATTAGCTTGGGACGATGAAGTACCTAGCGACGTTTCACGCACTTGGGCTCAGTTTGTAAACGCCCTACCGGCGCTCGGTACCATTCGTGTTCCTCGTCATGTAATATGTATTAATGCTACGCGTTTGGAGCTTCACATTTTTACCGATGCTTCGCAAGCAGCGTACGGCGCATGTATTTACGTACGCTCAGTCAATAACAATAATGCATCGGTAAGATTGTTATGCTCAAAAGCAAGGTTGCTCCTATAAAGCCTGTTAGTATTCCGAGGCTAGAATTATGCGGTGCTTTATTAGGTGCTAGACTTTACAGTAAAGTAAATCAGTCTCTGCATCTTAATTTTGACAACATTATGTTTTGGACTGACTCAACAATAGTTTTAGGTTGGTTAAGTATGCCACCAAATTTACAAAAGACTTTTGTACAAAATCGGACAGCAGAAATACATGAATTGACGGGAGAACTTCCTTGGCGGCATGTAAGTGGGAAAAACAACCCAGCCGACCTCTTATCGCGCGGTCTTTCACTGAAGGACCTCTCCACTTCTATATTATGGTGGGAAGGTGCAGACTTTCTCCGTCAACCTGATTTTAGTTGTAGTGAAGTGCCATCGCTATCAAATAATGTATTCGGTGATTTGCCAGAATTGAAATCACATGTTACGCTATCTTCTTCTATGGTTGAGAATGTTTCTGAATGTAGTTTGTTCCCTTTCAACAGTTTCTCTCAATTTAATCGCATGAGACGCGCCGTCACGTATTTAAATCGCTTTATTTTTAATTTACGCAATTCTCACAACCGTCGGTCAGGCGTTCTCACTGTCGATGAATTGAGGGAATCTGATATAACCTTAGCCAGGCTGTCTCAATTGGAATCTTATCCAGTTGAGCACACGTCACTTACAAAGAATGGTAGTTTAAGCAACAAACACAATTTGGCGAAACTGAGTTTATTTATTGATGACAATAAATTAATTCGAGTAGGCGGCCGTATTTCAAACTCACCAGACTTTTCTTTAGATAAGAAGCATCCAATACTCATTTCTGGTAAACATCCTTTTGCAGAATTGCTTTTTCGATTTGAGCACATTCGCTTGCTGCATGCAGCTCCACAAGCGCTTTTATATAACTTGCGAGAGACTTGGTGGCCTATTGGTGGTAGGAATCTCGCTAGGAAGATTGTGCATAACTGCGTCTCGTGCAAGCGTTTACGTGGCAGAACTCCCACTCCAATAATGGGGAATTTACCGATGGAGCGCTTGGATTCAGGGTTCCCTTTTATACGTGCTGGAGTCGATTACGCCGGGCCAATGCTCATGCTAAATCGCAAAGGTAGGGGCGCAAGTACTAGCAAATGTTACATTTGTCTTTTTGTTTGTTTCGCGACTCGTGCCATACATCTGGAACTAGTCAGTGACTTGTCCACAGACGCGTATTTACTGGCTTTAAAAAGATTTATGTCCAGACGTGGCAAGCCACACGAGATATTCTCAGACAATGGTCGAAATTTTGTCGGGCTTATGAACGACTTTAAGAAATTTTTAAATAATTGCTCACCGGAGATACTAGATTACGCAATCAGTCAAAATATAAAATTTTCGTTCTTACCTCCGTATTCTCCGAATTTTGCTGGTTTGATGGAGGCAGGAGTGAAATCCTGTAAGTACCATTTAAGGCGTGTCGTAGGCAATGCACATTTAACTTACGAGGAATTTAGCACGGTCTTGGCGCAGATTGAAGCCGTCCTAAATTCCCGTCCTCTTAGTCCTATGTCCACAGATCCGCATGACTTCACTCCATTAAGTCCAGCTCACTTTTTGGTTGGCCGTCCACTTACCACACCGGCTTGCAATGACGTTATGGACATGCCAACAAACCGCTTGACTCGCTACCAACGACTGGAGCAAATTCGCCAACACTTTTGGGCAAGATGGTCGAAAGAATACGTCTCAGAGCTGCAAGCAAGGACCAAGGGAATCAAGAATGACATTCCGTTGAAGCCAGACATGCTTGTCGTCATCAAGGACGATAACTTGCCTCCCTTGAAGTGGCACCTTGGGCGAATCATCAGCACCATTCCAGGCAACGACGGCGTGGCTAGAGTGGCTAATATAAGGACCTCCAACGGCATCGTGAAACGCTCTTACAGCAAGATCTGCCCACTGTTCGAGTAGATCCAGGAGTTCCAGCGCAGGATCCTTTGGAACCAGGAGCTTCCAAGGCCGGGGGCATGTTGGAGCGCCGTATAATTAGTGGCCAGCTTTAGATTTAAAAAAGAAATTGTAAACCCGCTTATGGCAACATTCATTCATCTTTGTACACGCAATCTACACGATTACACATCACGTTGGAAGCAGACAAAACTCTTTTAATTTTCAAGACCCAAGCCCCAACATTACATTACTACAACATTCTAGTCGGACAAGCGTGGTGTCGCGTGGAGATTTTTTCCCGGTACTTAATTTTACCGGTAGATTTTTTCCCGGTAAAGTTCCGGTACAGAATTCTTCCCGCCGCTTCGTTTGTCCGGATTCTCTCTGCCACATTTTCTGGCAGCAGAGCGTAGTTGCTCTGCACATTTTCTGGTACTTGAGATCTGGTCTGATACTTGAGATCTAGAAATCTAAGCTGAACTATCTGTCTACTAACTGTATACATATGTCTTATATCTATGTATATTTTTACTTTGTGCGCTTTTGACTGTGCTTTAAGCTTTAATTATTTGCGTTTTTTATATAATTTGATATCCATTTGTCATTTCGCGATATAGACGTCTGTTTTTCGGGTTGTCATTTTAGATTTCAACTTAGTACATAATATCTCGATGATTTCAACCAATTTTTTTTTCATAACTGACTACTTTATGGCTAGATTACAAGCTAGGCTGTTATGATCTGCAAAATAGATATTGCTCAAGACATATACATACATTACTTCAAAAACAATTCACCAATGGGTCCAAGATGCATTGATAAGTAGCTTTTTTTTCACATAAACTACATCCAAAATACAAATAGCGTTATTATATGTAATCTGTAAAATTCAATAAAACCAACTGCCGTAAAAACGTCTGATTAGTATGATATTTTGTATTCAAAATTGGGTTTACAACGTCGAGCGAGCTGGCGTCCCCCGGGTGCCTTGGCGCACAATCCGCTCCACTTAATTATGAGTGGGCCGGGTAATCCTCGTGCATAAATAGACCAACTATATGAAAAAGAGAGGTATTCCTTGAAGCGTATTTATTTTCAAGCACACCAAATGAGGCGCACCAAAACTATTGTTCGAAGCGCACCTTTCAGTAGAGGTAACAAAATCGACAACAAAAGAAAGGTGCGTTTCGAAGAATAGTTTTGATGCGCTTGAAAATGGATGCGCTTCAAGGAATACCTCGGAAGTTGAGGTATTCCTTGAAGCCATAGAAGTAGGAAGGGTGGCGCGGCAGCGACGCGCGCTTCCTTTTTTTATGCTCGAAGCGCATTTATTTTCAAGGGCTCCAAATGAAGCGCATCATTATCTATTTTGTTTTCTTGTGTGAATGTAGGAAGCGGTGGTTGTCGAGTGGTTAACACTGCCTAAAGCCTGTGGAAAAAGGTCCCAAGTTCAAGTCCCACTTGTGCCACGTGTGCATATCAATACTCAATGGTGTCAGATTTTTCTGAAGACAATTTTCCTAAAGCAGTTTTTTCTATAACACAATCGATAAGATAAAAAGATTTGAGTGGATTTTATAGTCTTCTTTATTTAGAAGGTCTACTCGCGCGCATAAACCTGTTATTAAAATTAAAGAGTAAGGAATATAATGATGGTTTTTATATTCAATTGAACTGACCAGCTTGGTTCAGAGTTCCTTAACCATTAAATTACAGTTTTATTTTATTTACCTCACTGTACTGTTAGCAATTTCAGTTGAAGTTCGCCTTTGTATTTATTACACGACTGACCAAAAAAGGAGTGTTATGTTTTCAGGGTTCATGTATGTATGTTTTCTTTATTTATTAGAACACAAAACAGATTACAATCAATTACAGACTCATATATATGCTTATAAATATTGTTCTAATTGTAATCCAAAACATGTGTACCTTTATGCATCTAAATGGAAGAGTTTATAAATTTCTAGAGAGCACTATTACAAACATTAATGTTGTAGCTTAAATTCTAGTATAAGGTATTATATAAATAAGCGTCTAACCCCGATATGTTTATTCTATTTATCCAATACTACGTTGAGACAGTATTGCAAATAAATCAGTGTTTACAAATACACTGTCCTGATATTTGATCATAAAATATTTATATCACTGCGTACACTCCCTTGGAATATAAATTGTAAATAAATAATTTTCTGTGTTTATTTTTTTACTACAGAATATTTTGAATACGCACTTTTTCGTGGAAATATAATAAAATTTTAATGCATTTCAAAGAGTAAATAAATATAGACGTAAATATCTAGACGACTGAATTTTATCTACATAAATTTCATAGATATTTCGTGGACTCACGCCGCCTCTGTAGCAATTCATAATTCAAATTTAAAATTCAAATTGTTTATTCAGAAGCTAGACTTTCACTGGCATTTTTTACGTCAATTTGCAGAATTATGTTACGTAAATAAATAATCGTAATTTATGTGAAAGGTAGTTTGTTTATTGAAACTTTTCGTTATATAAGCATCAGATTGTTTGTGTTGTCAGATTTGGGGGCTTATTTACGATATTTTCCTTCACCGAAAGCAGGCTTTGGTCAAATCAGGCTCGGCCCGATATGTACCTCTGAGTTTATAGTTAATTATTATTATTCAGCCGTTTAGATCCCACTTCTGGGGCAAACTGCAAAGGCCCCCCTCTTCTCCCTCCATTTATCTCTATCTTGAGCTATTGATATCCATTCCGCAGAGTGTGAATCTAAGTCATCCCGCCATCTTCGCCGGGGCCTTCCAGGAAGGTTTTGTTTGTAAACGTTAACTTCTTTATTAATAGTTTTGGAAATATTTTTTTCTTATCAGTCCCATCTCGGCGCACAGCCTCATCGACAGTTGTTCAGCATTCCGCCGAGCCTACTCGCGTTGGCAGCGCCGCGCTATGCGGACGCTATAAATCTTTCGCGGACACTTTTTCTGCCCCCGTTTCTGCTTCCGAACCTTGTGACTTGTTTTTGAACGTGGCCCGAATTTATGCAACTTTATAGTGATTATAGCTGACTTTGATTTTACTTCCAATTCGGCCCGGTTTGTAGAGAGTCCAATTACATATTTGTGTTTGTCGACATCTTTCGCTTCTACTTCTAAACAAATGTGGTACGTGTTTAAATCGTGGCTCGAAATCTTTGGTATTAGATGTTTCTCTATAGTTCTAAGTATGGTGTGCTTATAGCAAAATATTTTTGACTAGATATTGTGCAATGGTTCTAAGTCAAAACTTCACGTGTCTCTGGACGTAGGTATACATAAATGAATTGTTTTTTATGACCTGTTTGTTTATCTCTCTCTCTCTCTCTCTCTCAGCCTAAAGACGTCCACTGCTGGACAAAGGCCTCCCCCAAGGATTTTATCCATGGGGGGGTTTTGCCGTAATCGCCACGCTTGGCAGGCGGGTTGGCGATCGCAGTGTGATGGCATAGTACGCGGAAAGATGCTGCTGCCCATCCTCCGGTGTTTTAAATCCCTTAGTCGCCTCTTACGACACCCACGGGGAGAGATGGGTTGGTGCTATTCTAGGGCCACACCACAGGCCAGGCCACTCGATACGGGCCAAGATATAAATTGAAAGGGGGTTTTGTCACCCCCGCTTGTTTGTCGCCGCCTCACGTTTTTGATTTAACTTTTTGTAAAGCATCCGCGAGCCGCCGTGAACGCAACTTATTGCTTCCATCTTCCTCTCTTTCTCTCCCTCAGAGAAAGAAAGAGAGATCGCGCCGATAATCTCCAGAAATAAATCCGCAGAATTTATTTCGTTTATTCCACTTTCCTAACGAGTTGAGACTGCGAAAGTGCTTTTTCCAATTTGTGACTTTATTGCGACGTAAAAATATTAATCGGCAGGTGGAAATGGAAGGCTTATAAGTGGGTCACGTGTTTTATTTTCCTTTGTGAGGACAAAAGTTTTTAATAGGCATGCAATACTTTTCGTAACTTTTCGTTGACTTTTTCGAATAACACAACGAATATAAACATTTGAGGCCAAATAATACTTGCTCACTTGTGAGGGTAATTTGATTAGATCAATATTATGATATTATTAGATATGACATACCTATACAAATATGTATACGAGACTTTACAAAAAAGTCTTACTAACAAACAATGACAAGTCTTTTTAAGTAAAGTCTCGTATACATATTTACTCGTTTATAACGAATATTTGCAGGAATATGAGAATAGATATCGTAATATTCGACAATTTCAATCATCGCAGCACAATTTAACATTTTTCTAATCAACGCGCGAAAATCATAACAGCAAATGAGAGTTGGCGGCAAAAAACAAAAAAACCTATTCAATATTATCGCAATCGCGAATATTCTTTAAGGAAAACGAAAAATTCGAGAAATTTCTATTTGTTTCATTACATCTGGACCCAGGTGACAAAAAACAATAAAAGATTTAATTTCCTGACGCCTATAAAATATTATTTTAATCCGACATAGCCCGATGCTGAATATTCAATGAATGCCGGGCGGCCATATTTTTATTTGAGTTTTTATGCAAAATAACGCCGTCGGGGCGAATGGAGGATATTTTTAATCTACTCTATGGAATCCCGTTTATTCACTCGGTAGCATGTTCACAGACTATAAACAGTAGGCTGAAAGCATTAACATATAATATTAATATATACTTCCTCTCGGCACTTGTGGGAATTTCACGATAAAAATTGGCTCATATGTGTACTTATTCTGTGCTATAGCTAGGCATTGAATGCCTAAATGGTACTTCAGAAATTAGATAAGTCAATGACTTTATCGCTATGTGTTCAGTAGTTTCAAAAATAACTATGATTGGTTTTTGGAAACCTTATCGAAATTGTCAAATCTGTTTGATGTTAAATGGGACCATTACTTTTGTACATACATAAACAACCTCTCATTCTGATGGCAAACGAATACTTCTCAGTTTCGCCGTGAGTAAAAATAAGACATCCACAACTAAAGACTGGCAAACTTAGCTATTAGTTTAACCCCTGGCTAAAACTAAAACAAGCAAGTTTCCATAATACTCGCTCCTTGAATAATATTTAACTAATCAATATTATTAATTATACATGTTTGCCCCGAGGCCCTGGATGCGGGGATTATCAACTTTACATAAAACTGGAAGATAACAGATTGATCTCAACACCGACCAGCTTTACTGATAAACCGACTGATAAATACATTTTATTAAGGTACAACAAAAATAATGAACAAAATTGAGTATTTTTAAGAAAGACTTTACGTTCGGTCAATAGCTTAAAACCTACACAAATGCGTTGAAAATTCGCCGCTATTATCGCCGCATAGAGCTCCTTATATAGGGATTTGACATACAATCGATTGACTCTGCAAGATTTTTTGAACGTTACATTGTAGTGTAGGAGTAGCTTAAGATATATATAAGAGGTAATTGAATCGAATAAAGGAGTCTATAACCAACACTCGTCACATTCAGTCGTCCCATCCTTCACATGGCGACCCTGCCAGTCGGCGCCGAGATGCGTCGGCTGCGCGGCCAAATAAATTAATTTAAAATTATAAAGAGACTATCAATTTATCAAGATAGAAGGAAGAAGGGGCCGGAAGACCTAAACAGAGTTATATGTGGCAAATAAAGGAGAAAGTGAGCGTCGTGTCGTATAAAGAAGTGAAAGAATTAGCAATGGAAAGAGAAAAGTGGAAGGAACTCCACCGACAAGAGCCTCGCTCTTAAATTTTATGATGTTACATCTATCACAATAATTTGCTTAGCATACAAATCCATAATGAATTAACTTCTACAAACGTGTCGTTGTATAAACTGCCTATGTCACTATGATGTCGGACTGTCGCTAATCAAGTTCGCATTTCATGTTTGATTAGCTATTTTATATAAAGATGTTTCTTGACAATAGGTAAACTCTTGTGTCTAAATAAACGGACAAATAAAGAGATAATGTTCCGCACTTAATTCATCTGTCATAATATCGATATAATCATAATGCAAAAATGTGTCGTCTCAAACCGCCGCCATGATGGATGGTGTACGTGTCTATTTTTGGATTTTTGAGCATCTCAGATGCAATATTAGTACTAAAGTACTCTCATATAGAAATAAGATATGGTGAAAAAATTCCATGCGAGCAGGACTTGAACCCGTACGTACGTGTCACTAACCGAGTTTACATTACATGTTTAATTAACTGTGTCGTGAGCTGTGAGGGATGGAGGTGACAGATTTAATCCTTTAACCTGGATATTTTTTCCCGTTAAGGAAAACGTTGAAAGAAAACCTGCACTCTAGTTGATTTATCAGCTAATACGTGAAATGTCTCCATTTCATAAAGCAAGGCAAAACCAGTCAAAACCATCATTAATATTTCCAAGTAAGCCGCGTGTTCCATGACATCGACAAAAGCGTAGTTCCAAAATAGGAGGCCTGAAGAATTAAGTATGTAAAGAGAACGAATAATCAAACAAAATCAAGTAGAAGAGAAAAAAATCATATAAGTAGAAATTTAAGTAGATAGAACAAAACACATAAATAACATGTCATCATACAAACTGTAGCGATGACGGATTGCGCATCGAGTTCACATTACGTGTTTAATTAGCTGTGTTGTGAGCTGTGATAGATGGGGGTCACTTGGCGGTGGACCCCTTGCCACCAATTTGGGGGAAAAAGTATTTTTTCAAGCTTGCTGGTTTTAGTTTGCAATTGAATCTTGACTATACCAATCACCATAGAGCAACACGGAAGGCCGCGCGCGGAAATCCTTGTTGCTCGAAGCCAATCACAGATTGAACTGACATAAACCCATGCAATCTTACCTTATATTGACCGTGTTATAGAAAACACTGGTGTCATGTTTTCTCAAAGTCGCCAAATGGCATCTTGACAAAAACGCACGATGAATGACTTGGAGATTTTCTGATGGCGGGATGGTGGCCATAGGAACTCTGTAATAAAACGACACAATTATGTCTAGTTTTGACTCGTTTAATGCGATTTGACAAAAGTTTTAGTTGTAAACCTTTCACTAAAAAGCTTGTTTGAGAATTAAAATTGTTGCAAAATTACTCCAAAATATCACCCTTTATTTCCGTAGTAAACTAAAGGTGTGCCGGTCTTTCGCAGTCGAGTTGAGCTATCGTTTTATTAAAATCGCTACATTAATTCAGGAATTCAGAGATTCAGGAGTTGTTACGGGTGAAGTTTCGCCGGGCGGTAGTTAGGTTAGGAGTGAAATTGTTTTTTGTTTGCGTTGCTTTTGCCCCGGATAAAAATGTTTCTGGAGTGTTGATTACGGCTCTACAAGTTGGCTATTTTGCTTGATTACTTGTTTTGTATACTTATAGAAAGGATATAGTGCCATAGATAGTGCCTACTCATAGTTAGATTAGGCGTTGGATAGAGGAAATTCGAAAAGGAAAAATCGGTTAAAAAAGTAAGTAACTTAGAAAATAATAACAATATATTTTTTAATCATGAGTATCAACATTAAGAGTAAAATTGGATGTGTTTGCGACAGGTACATGAAGAAGCATTAACAATGTAAATATAACTAGTATAGCATCGAGTAAGGGAAATGCGGAATCGACTGAAATTTCCATCGATTTCTATTCGATTCCGGCGATTTTCGCACATTATTTACTTAACACGGGCTGCGGCATTGAATAAGTAACTAAGGTCTTCGGTTCTCATTTTAGAATATGGTTATATATATAATAAATTACGACAATATTTTATCATTCTTTATTTATTTTTGAGTGTGCGAATGTTACTCGTAAGTCTGGTCGATAACAACCTAATAACTTTGAAAAAGTGTCTAATAATTTTAGTTTCTTAGATTTAATTTAACTCTGCTTGAAGTCAATGCTTACAGCTTAGCGACTACAGATTGCCTAACGGCATATGACGTAGTATATTTGCTAGTACAAACCACATTTTGTCCTGTCACTTCAATAAAGCAATTTATTTGACATCAAAGATCGTCAATATTTCTCTGAATATTTGATGACCACAAAATCAGTCGTAAGGTCCAATTTAACGAGTTGTTTTGAAGAACTCTGATGTAGGCTTTTGATTCAGGCCTTTGAGGTTATTTTTAAAATGAAATTCTTTTCTATAAAAAGAAAAATTATACCTATCTTTTGTCATTAGACTTTAAAATAAACGTGATTTAATTTTTTTAATGTGCTAACTACTAAGATGACTATAACATTCTTACAAATTGAGATCCTTCTTAAAACCATTTAATGCTGCTTTCCTAGTGCTGATAAGTTCAATCTTTTTCGTATAGATTACGGTGTCACAACACACAGAGTGTAAAAATGTTTGATATAAATATCCTGTGTTATATATTTACTTGTTTTCCCAGTGTTTGTTTCCCAATATGTGCCCACTTATCCACTAGCAGCGTTTTGTTTCCCGCCCGGCAATATCCAACAATATTTACTATCGAGCGGCTCTCAGACTTATATTGAAATTCCCGAGACCGACTCTTGAAGAGGAACGGAATGTACCGGGTCAGTTGGGAACAGTAGTACTCGTATCGCAGACTAATATTACACTAAATCAAATGTTTAATAAAAATTTGTATTTTAGATATATAAAACTGTAAAGAGTTCGAAAAGTTGAAAAATCATTTAAATTTTCTTGATTCTGGCCATAGACTAAAAAATACAGACTTTTTCTTTCCTTCTCTGTGGTACCTACTGGCTGTGTGACGAAAGTTGTCGCCTTCTGGTGAACAAAAGGCATGCTTTTGGTTACTGAGCCAGCTTCGTATAAAAATATGTAATCTTCGACAAAATTCAGTAATTTCCTAATCATTGAAATTATACATCAATAAAACTTATACCAAACGTATAGCAGTGCCAATTATTTTTATGATCACAATTGTAGCAGCTCCACTTATTTCAATGATCATAATTTTTCCACTTAAGTGTTATTTGCGAAATCTCTACGAAAAGTTTAAAATATTGTAGAGAAATTGCAGGAATTAAATTGAAAAGTGTATTCTAGAAGGATAGTTCACGTGCGTCGCCCGCTCCTCAGGGCTACGTACTGAGATGTGTGAATTAATGTATGTACATAGGGTTAACAATGGGAAGTTATTCAACTTTACTACAGCGGCAGCGGGAGTCGAAAAGACACAACCTTTTTAGTTTTAAGAGTTTGAATGTGCTTTCATCTACATAACTTTGATAAACACTAGCCTGTGCCCGAGACTTCGACGCGCGTAATTTACTATTGTTTATATCTCAGGTTACCCCATTTTTTTTTCTTAAATAACTCTTAAGAACAGACACAGACCAGTTACAGTTTTTTTATATGTATTGATGATGATTGATGATAAAAGCTTGCGACGAAATCTATAGGCTACCATAAATCCCGAAATAAATAAATAATATTGCAGTGCATGTGCGGCCTCGAGGCTAAACGACAAATCCAACACTGCTATAACTCGTTTAAATAACTAACACCATTAGGGGATTAAGAGAGCAACCCATTCAATTTGGTGAACTAAGTGGAATGTGTCAACCCTAGCTGCCTCATATAGTATTCATTGGAGAGGCGATGGCCGGCGCGGATGACGCCCGGGCGCGGCACTAGTCGCAATTTGTTAGCACGGGGCGCTTGCAATGAACGAAGTACATTTTTATAATGCAGAATTAAATTGACATTGTTAATAATACTAGTGGTTCTGTAAGAACAGTAGACCTCGCGAGCCCTTCCACGAAATAACCGATATTTTACCGTGTCCCTGGCTTAGAAGAGATTTGAAACCAACCTACCAATGCTGGAAAGAAAGTAAAGCGTCTCATATGTTACCCATAAGCCCAAACACGTTCTTGTGGTTGGTCAATACCACTAAAAATTGACTGAAATATGCCTTTTTTGCCTTGAATAATATTCATAATATTAATAAATATATACAGACAAATCACACAGATTGAGTTAGCCCCAACGTAAGTTCAAGACTTTACGGGATGCTAATTTAACAATACTATATTTTATAGCAAATACATATATAGATAAATATCCAAAACCCACGTCAATCTGAAAAAGATTATTTTCCATCTTGACAAGGGATCAAACCCGGGACCTCTGGTGTGGCCGTCCAGCGTGATGACCGTTAGACCACGCGGAGGTCGTCAGTCGTCAGAAATGCATGGGACCTACTGGTTATATGTATATGTAATTTGCGCAACAAAATTAAATTTCAAAAAAGAAAGTTCAATTTGAAATCTAATCTCTTAGATTAGTAGGTATGTAGGTATTATATACCTACATATACTCGTATTACTTTTTTATAATATTATTCTAATCATACAATGAAATTTTTTGATATCAGATTTATTTCAAGTGTTCAAGATAATTCCACCAAGCAAAGCAATCCACAATACAATACCATTAACCAAATAAATTCACACAATTCAAAGCCAAGCAAGACAAAAAAAAACTACTTGAACTACGAAAAAACAATATAGCGAATTTGCGAGTATTAAAAGCTTTGCTGCGCCATCTATTGATTTTTTTGTGAACTATCGTATGAGAATTTAAATATATGGATTTATAGCGGTTTTATTGAATTTCACTATGTTGTTCAGACAAAAAAGTTTCGTCTTAATAAGAATAACAAAAAACGTCTAATGACATTTTTCTTTTCTTTTTTTAATAACTGAGTAACTTTTAAAAATTTCGGAAAACTGGCTCGACTAAAAAATTCTATAAAATTACCGAACTTGCTCACAAAATTTCATGACAATCGGTTCAGAAATGCGTCCTGTAGGCGATAACATCCGGACAGACAAAAGAATTTTCGGCTGTGGAAACTGAGACGCTTCGCTCGCTGCGCTCGCTCGGTCAATAATGATGGTGTGTGGGCGTTTCTTCTGCCTCCGCTATGTCTGTATGAAATATCGATGTACGAATAGTGCTAAAGTATCCAATGTCGAAGTATACGAGTACGATGTACGTTAGTTCTAAAGTATCCTAGTACTACGTATTCCACTGCTAAACTCAGTAGTGCGTTCCGAAATGATAGTAGTTAGCTTTGACTATTATTATACGACTTAAGTACTAGTTTTTGCCTACAACGCTGAACTTTGTATGGATGGATGTTGTGATTGATGTTTTTTCCAACATTTAATTTATTTTATTTTTACCATCATTCCTTATCAGTTTATGCTCAAGAAAGTATTTCTGTATTTTCAAAAGAACCACGCAAGCCTAATTAAAACCTTGTCTTGTTTACATACATCAACTTATTTCGGGCATAACTCCACCAGGTGGCAATTAAATGCTTGTTCGTACGCTAATTAGACCCGACAAATTAATAAGGGATGACGCACGGGGCCATTACTCAAAAACGTAAAATGCTCACGTACAGAGACATTTGATGTTATTACATGTTAGGTTTTCCATGCTGCGATGAAAAATGTAGCGGTTATTAAAATAAAGATTGGTAAAAAAAAATGAAGGCGGTTTTTACGCACTAGACCAGAGATGCGAAAATATTCTCCCAAACTCTTTACGGAACCATACCCGCGGAGTGCAGCTAATAAAGGCTAAATAAATAAAAACAAAATTAGATTGCATGAAATAATGTTGGCCAAACCATTGATAACTAAATAAAAAATTGTAACTTTATTATCTGGAGCGAGATAGTTGCAATTGAGAGTTTTGACTAGTTTTACTGCTCTGTGCAGCTTTATTACTGCCATCAAACTGGTGTCGTTTTATTAAGCAAATAATACGAAATAGTTGTGGATTATATCTTTGTTAGTACAACAATATTAAAGTAGAATGATAATAAGTAAGTACCTTTTGTTTTTAGAAGTTTTATTAAAATCTTGCATGCACAAAAATGAAAATTAAACATAAATGACATGAATGACTTTTAGTGCTGAAGACATTTACGACTACATTCTACGACTTTAACTTTAAAAGCTGATATGAAAAAAATGTGGAGTCGAATCAGTAATAAAGTAAAGTGAGGTTAACCTCCACTTACACACACGTAGCCACACTCACTCTTCGATTAATTAAAATGAGTAAAAAAATTATAATCTCGCGGGCGAAGCCAGGGCAACAAGTTATTAATAAAAGTTCATTAACACCAGAGGTATATCACATAACTACTTACCAACTAAACTGTTTACACTTTCAAAACATCGGAAGCGGTGTACCTCAACTACCGTGTGTAAATCTCCTGCCCCGAAATGGGCTGATGTTAAAAATGCCTGTCCAATTAGGACTATTACAAAAAGTCCAGTTTTAGCCGTTTTACCATATTATATTTTTATGTAACTTTATATTTTAGATTTTGCTATTTGTATTATTTATGGATATGTGGCTAATCTGACTCACATGAGGTGAGTTATGTAAGGGTCACCATTAAATTAACTGATTGACAGAAGTACTGTACCTCTATGTTCGGACGAGTACTTGGTAGGTTTATACCAGAAGGGCTGGTAAATGAAACGCGTGTTCACTGTTTAGTGAGTAAAGTCAGACTGTCCTTTTAATAGATGTTTTAAGTTAAACGTTAACAGTTGTAACGGAACATTATCATAAAAAAATGGTTGTACAAATTACATATTTGGAATTCCGTTCGGCAATAATCATAAAGTAAGTTGCCGGTTGTAAATAAGTTGTATAAGTTGTCGGTCCTTTGTTGCGAAGGCATTGTGCATTTTGTTAATTGCTTTACGATGCCTTCGCAAAGTAAAGGTGCCGTTAAATCCCGTGGGAATGCCACGGAACGCCACAATCCTCCACCCTTAGAAAAAGCTAGAAATTTAAAATTATAGGTAATCGTCCTTTGTACATAATTATTTACATAATATAGCAATTTCGGACAAAATAATTAATTTTAAATTTATACAAAAAAATGGTTGTACAAATTACATATTTGGAATTCCGTTCGGCAATAATCATAAAGTAAGTTGCCGGTTGTAAATAAGTTGTATAAGTTGTCGGTCCTTTGTTGCGAAGGCATTGTGCATTTTGTTAATTGCTTTACGATGCCTTCGCAAAGTAAAGGTGCCGTTAAATCCCGTGGGAATGCCACGGAACGCCACACCGTAAATCCTTCTTTTTCTTTCTATTTAAGAGCTATGTTCGTATCGGTGTCATTACAGCTGAGGAAACCCACGCATGGCATTACCTATGTCTGTCTATTATCCTATATGTTTTCTGTTTAAAAGATGATCCTTTTGAATCCATTTGGCCAGTTATCAATAGTCTAGTTTTGGACCGGCGTTTGCCCATCATTGCAGCCTCTTGCATCAATTACCGAGCGTGAAGTATGTTTGGTTTCAATATAAACAGAACTGGTGAAGGATGCAACGCAACCGCACTATTTATTGGTGTCTGTGTTATGTCATCAAGCTGTTTTATTTAGTACTGTGCGGCCATTGGCGTCTACTTTTGAAATAAATTAACCGTAAATGAATGTAACTAGTTACGTAAATTTTGTTCATGTCACTGCTTATAATTTGAAACGTTTTCGTAAACAATTTTTGTTTTGCAGCAGTGGCGTAGCTATAATACAGTCTTCAGGGCCCTCTGTACTTAAGGCTTCGGCCCTGCCTGTGATGATGACCAATGACGGGCGCCCTGTCCAAATTCCACCTTTTTCCAAGATCTAGATCAGAGGTTCCCAAAGTGGGCGATAACGCCCCTTGTGGGCGCTGCAGGTCTCAAGGGGAGCGGTAAGAGACCCAGAAATATTTTTTTTTTTTTATTTGTTATGAGCTTTATTTAGCTAGGAGGCCTCTTAAACAACGACTGCAAGAGCTCTCGACTCTCAACAACAACTTGTGAACATCAAATAATATGAATTAAAAGATTGCTCAAACTCGGTTCTATATTTTTCTCCGCGTAGTTCATATATCTGTCCTATTTTATTGAATACTAGCTGTTGCCCGCGGCTTCGCCCGCGTGAGTTTCGCTTAGACGAAAAGTCTTTTTGTGTTCCAAACTGTTTCAGATGTTTCGGATCTTCGATTTTTATACGTCTACAGAAAATGCTCATCAGATTAATCAAGTTTTGCTAAGGTGCCATTTCCATATATGTTATAGTGTAGCTGGTCTCTTGGAGTTATTCATCAGATGTTCCTGATCTTCAATTTTTATACGTTAGCAGAAAATGCTCATCAGGTTAAACGATTTTTGCTAAGGCGCCATTTCCATATTTCTTATAGTTTAGCTGTTCTGCTATGGTTCTTCATCAGGTTTTCCAGTTTTCAAAATCAATTATAGCCTATATGTTGCCCAGGCTTAATAGCTGTACAACAAAAAAAGTTTCATTCAAATCCGTCCAGTAGTTTTTGCGTGAAACGCGTACATACATACAGACAGACAGACAGACAGACAGACAGACAAGAAATTCCAAAAAAAATTTTTTGCTTTCTATTGTTCTTTTTAAGTGTCCCTCTATCCATTTTAGTCAAAAATACAAAATGTACAGACAAAATATTTTTACTGTTTTATTATATGTATAGATAGAAAAAATTAAAATCATGTCAATCGGTCGCTCCGTTTCGTAATGAAAGTAGACACAAACAAACAAATAAAAAGGCAACAGACACACTTTCGCATTTTAATAGTTATTAGTACTCGTAGATATCTATCATGTTTTAACAAGTTTTTGTTAAATAACCCGAATTGTGCATTCCTGTATCAGTTTGCTGGTTCATTGAATACTTGTTCGGACTTGTTGAGTACGATTGAGCGTCGAATGAGGTAAGGTCACAATAATTAATTAATTTAATTTGAAGTTATAGTGGTTTTTAAAAAGGTGAAAAAATGGGGGCGCTAAAAAAATATTTATTCTCAAAGTGGGCAGTAGACAAAATAAGTTTGGGAACCGCTGATCTAGATCGACTAAAGGACCGATAAACATTAGATGAAGCGATATTTTAGAAATTTCTTTATAGCTGACATAACTTAAACCAAAATCATTGCGAATCCGCCGTTGTTACCTCAGGATATAGCTGCATGAAGGGTAACTTGGCATACAGTTGACTGAGCGTTCAAGTCTTCAAATAGAACAAGAGTGTTACGCCATATTGCATGCCCTATTACTTGAGAATTTCACGCCTGGTCGTTGTGGTGCAGCTGTTATAATTACGCTCTTTATAGTTTTACGCCTCTTTGTGTGATTTTAAATTTATGAAATATTCTCTGTTTTAGAATAGACAAAGGCTTCTTAAAGGGGGAGGGTTATGTTGTTTCATTACAGATTTTCTGGTCACAGGGTGCTTAAGGTCAACTCCATACTATGATAATACTAACATACATATATAGAGGAGAATTTAAATGATTGTAAAAGATCTGAAATTCAACAGACAGTAGTAACTGGTAGTAACAGATACAGTAACAGTTACATGTTAATCAACATGCCACGGCTCGGGTACCGGGTATAATGAGCTGCATAAATCAAGTGTCGTACGTTTGCGTCTATTCCTTCTGTCTCCTAGGCTCTGTTCCTATTGGGGGACATAGGGACGAGAAGTAATGTTTAGGTACCAGTGGGGGACAATGCTACTAAAATGGTCTTGGTGTTCATCAGTGAGCGTCAAAACTAACAGGATTTTCGCATTGTCCAAAATCTTTGGCACCTAATAATGGCATCCTATGTGTACGTGACGAACCGTACACCGGTGCGCTGGGTGTCGAACCTGCGTCCCTCTGTTCCACACCTGGGCTCAGGGAAAGCGCGGCGCGGTAGGCGCTCGAGACTGTACCACAAAGAAACAGGATAGAATGAACGGACGGTCAAAGAAACAAAATATTCGGTCGTATTGCCCAGCGGTACAGTCGAGCGTGGACGAAACGAGCGTACGGACAGAGCACTATTCTATACACTATGAGCCCAGCACTATTCTTCAGGCTTCTTTCTTCTTTTGCTTCTGTCTTCTGTTTCTTCTGTTTCTTCTTTCTTCACTGGAGAACTGGAGCGAACTGTAGACGCGATGGTACTGTGCGTATATTTATCCCCCAAATGGCGAGCGCACTCTGTATCCGTATGCGCGAGCTAGTCGAGCCAATAGGAACGCGGCGTTGACCTACCCCCGCGCTCCCCTCTGTCCGTCCGTCGCCCATGCTCTATGTACATAAGCCATTTATTTACTATAAACATATGTAATTATCACTATTAATCTATATCTATCATAAACTATCTATATATCTTATTAAGAAATCTATTTACATAAAAAATCTATAGAAAACTGTTATCTTATCATAAGCTAAGTTGTATATCTCTGTATGCTATGTACGGGGAAATAAAAGTCACACAAGACTATTTCTTTATTTGGCGACTTATTTAACTATAATCTATACTAACTTAACCTATTTACTATAGCTAAGGGGAATAAAAGACAAACTATACGATATTTTATTTACAACTTAGCCTATGTTATTCTAATTATATACTATTCTAGACTATCGTTTGTCGGCTGTCACGAACATTCTCCCGCCGTGCGTCGTCCGCCAGGTCGTCGCATTCTGTTTTTCCCGGGAGTGCAGCCGACGCTGTAGGCAGGATCACCAGCTTCTTCGTTGGCCGCCGCAGGACTCCGCCCTTCGTCCTCACGTCGACCGCTCTGGTGACTCCATCCGGTCCAGGGTGCACGGCGATGACGATGCCGCGCGGCCATGTGTTGCGCGGCAGGGTCCCATCGGCGATCAGCACGACGTCGCCGGCTCGGATTGCGGGGCCCTTAGCGTGGGGCTCCCGCCTGTGTTGCAAGTCAGGCAGGTACTCGCGTAGCCATCTTGCCCAGAAGAGATCGGCAAGGCGTTGTGAGGCGCGCCAGTGGGGACGCCCGATGAGGTCGCTGTCGTCGAAGGTGCCGGTGCTCGGAGTTCGCGCTGAACCACCCAGGAGAAAGTGGTTAGGGGTGATGGCTTCGGGATCTTCGGAGTTGACTGAGACGTGTGTCAGGGGCCGACTGTTGACTGTGTATTCGGCCTCTGCGAGTAGTGTGGAGAGTGTCTCTTCTGTCGGATGTCGCTCGTGCAGCACGGTGGTGAGTGCAGTCTTCACACTTCTGACGAGTCGCTCCCATGCCCCTCCCATGAATGGGGCCCCTGGTGGTATGTACCTAAAGCTGATTGACCTCTTGTTCGCCTCCTGTTCTGTTGCCCTGGCTGCCTCGCGGAGTTCGGTCGCCGTACCTCGGAGATTCGTGCCGTTGTCTGACCACATTTCTGTTGGGCATCCTCTTCGCGCTATGAATCTTCGGAATGCCAGTACTGCGGAGTCAGTGCTGAGCGATGCGGCGATTTCCAGGTGTACGGCGCGTGTTGTAAGGCATGTGAACAACGCCACATAGCGCTTCTGTGTGCCGCGTCCGACTGTGACTGTGAGCGGCCCGAAGTAGTCCCATCCCGTGTAGGTGAATGGTCTTCTGTGATGCGCTAGTCTGCAGTGCGGTAGATCACCGGTCGGCGGAGTCGGTGGCGTAGCTCTTCTAATACGACACGGAATGCAGCGATGAATGATAGCCCGCGCTGTTGGCCGCAGGCGTAAAATCCAAAAACTCTGTCGACACTCGTTGATTGTCGTCTCTACGCCGGCGTGGTGTAGACTTCTATGTACATATTCTATGTAGAGTCGCGTAGTGTAGTGATCTCCGTCTAACACCGGTGGTCTCTTCGTAGTATCTTCTATGTTTGTTGCGGCGGCGATTCTTGACCTTATCGTTATCACTCCGTTGACAAGTTCGACCGCTAGGGGCGCAGTCGACTGTTGTTGCTAATTTCCTTCCCGCAGGCGAGTGCTGTTATTTCGTTGGCGAAATTTTCTTGCTGGCTCGCTCGAACTAATAACTTTTCAGCGTCGCGCAGCGTCGCGGCGGGGATCTGTAGGTACTGTCGCTGCGGTTTTTCTCCCTTCTGTACTGTAGTTTTCTGTTTTCTATTATGTTTGTTGATTTTGTGCCACGCCGGATCCTTCTCTGTGTTTTTTCGCGTGCGCTTGTAATGCACGGCTTCTGTGTTCTTTTTTCTTAGCAGATCTATGAACTGTAGGACCCGCGCCGTGGAACGTAGGACCCGCTCCCACCGGGAAAACCTGTGGACGTCTGGAATACATTCCCGGAGAGCGGCCGACGTCTTCTGTGCTGTAGTGTGACATGTTTTTTCTTCTCCAGTTTTTTCTATAGGCGTAGGACTGTCAGACGGCCATGTTGATGGATGTTGGCGTAGGAACTCGGGGCCTCGAAACCAGCGGTGATTGTTGTCGAGGCCTTGTGGTACATCCCGCGTAGCATCGTCCGCGACGTTCAACTTTGTGGGCACCCATCGCCACTCGCTGACTGTACTATTTTCTTCTATTTCGGCGATTCGATGAGCGACGTATGGACGGTAGGTGCGCGCGCCGTTCTTGAGCCACGTAAGCACTGTCTTGCTGTCGGTCCAAAAAATCTTCTCGTCTGGCTTGCTGTCGTGTTCTTCGATGACCGCCGCGGCCATTCGGCACCCCATAACGGCGGCTTGAAGTTCCAGGCGAGGGATTGATGTCACTTTCAGCGGTGCGACACGTGCTTTGGCGAGAACTAGTGATAGCGATATCTCGCCATTCGGATGAACTATGCGCCAGTATAGCGCGGCTGCGTAGGCGGCTTCGCTGGCGTCGACGAACGTATGTAGCTCTCTTCTTTGCGCGTCGCTGTAGCCCCGTAGACATCTCGGAATGGTGACGTCACGAAGTGCGCGGAGATGATTCATCCACTCTTGCCACTGTTTCGCTATGTCTTCTGTTACTGGGTCGTCCCAGCCTGTTCCTCTTCGCCATATCTCCTGTAGAAGTTGTTTGGCGCGCGTTGTCACTATTGAGGCGAAACCAAGCGGGTCGAATAGAGACATTACGAATTTAAGAATTTCCCTCTTGGTCGGCTTGCTGTTGTTGACTATTTCCTGTGGTAGCCGCGCCAAGTCCAGGTTGAAGGCGAGCTCGTCTGTTGTCGGCTTCCAGATCAATCCGAGAGCTCGTTCTGTTTTCGACCCGTCGTGTAGATCGATGGCTGTCTGTTCGATGTTGGCCTCGCCTAGGCCCTGTAGAACGCGCGCAGAGTTCGATGTCCATTGACGCAACTCGTAGTGGGCCCGCCGATGTATATCGCGCACGTCGCTCGCTGTCTTGATCGCTTTTTCTTCGTTCGGAAAACTCTGTAGGTAGTCGTCAACGTAGTGGTTTCGCACGACCGCATCGTGGGCTTCGGGATGGGATTCCTGGAACTTCTTCGCATTTACGTTTTTCACGTAGATCGCTGTGGCCGGCGATGACGTCGCGCCGAAAATCAACGAAGTCATCCTGTATTCGTCCGGTGGATGATCACCCCTCTTGTCTCCTCGCCACAGGTACCGTAGTGCGTCACGATCTTCTGTTCTTATCTTGACCTGCATGAACATTTCCTTGATGTCAGCCATGACGGCCACTGGATGCTGTCGGAAACGCATGAGCACGCCGGGCAGTGACTGCAGGAGATCCGGACCGGTGAGTAGGCAATCGTTGAGCGAAGTTCCCATCGTTTTGGCCGCTGCGTCGTGTACCACTCGTACCTTCCCCGGCTTCATAGGGTTGAGCACGGCGAAATGGGGTAGGTACCACGTTCTGTTGTTGGTAGGCGATCTTGGCGGCGCGCGCTCGGCGTAACCGTTGGCGATGAGTGCGTCCATCTGTTCTTCGTACTTCTTCTTGAGTTGGGGGTCCCTGTCGATCTTGCGTTCTGTAGATAATAATCTTCTGTAGGCATTGTTGTAATTATTAGGCATTACAACGTCTGTTGACTTCCAAAGCAGCGCTGTTTCGTAACGCCCGTCGTCTCGTTGCTGTGTGTTTTCTTCTAACATGACGAGTGCTCGCTGTTCGGGATCGCTGCGTGGTTGTCTCGGTGCTATAGTGAGGGACTCCAACGCGAAGTGGTGTTTCAGCTGTTCGTCCATTCTGTTGTCGACGCTGACCTCTTCTGTGTTGCTCGGCTCGACGATATGGTTGACGTAGTGTACGCGCTGTCCTAGTGTACGGGTGTGTGCGCCGTGTAACACCCATCCCAACGACGTACGAGATGCGACCGGCTGATCGCGTCGACCTCTTCGTACTTCTGTGGCGAGTAGCATGTGCCAGTTGTCTTGCCCGATGAGTAGTTTCGGCGTCGCATCTTGGTACTTGAGGTGGTCGGCGATGTCTGTGAAGTGATCGCAGCCGGCCAGATCTTCGTCGGTGATGCGTTGTGGCGATAGACGTAGGCTGCTGAGCGTGCGCGCTTGCATTCTGTAGCTACTGTCTGCCCCGTGGATGGTGAAGGATACACGTCGCGACTGTGTAGCGTCAACTTCTGTCTTCCCGATGGCTTCTATGTGTAGAGGGCTGACTGGTCCTCTTGCGCCAATCTTCTGTGCTATTTGTTCGTCGAGGAGCGATATGGTCGAACCGTCGTCCAACAGAGCGTAGGTAGAAATGTCGCCCTTGGGACCGGAGAGACGAACTGGGACTATTTTTAGGAAGGCCTGGGCGCGCTTCCTCTGTGTCCACGTTGAGGCGACGATTTCACTGGGTTCTTCCTTCTTCGTGAAGTGAAGCAAACTGTGGTGAGTGCGGGTGCACCCATCGACGTCACAGGATTTCTTCTCACACGTGTGACCTCGGTGTCGGTAGATGAGACAACGGAAACACAGCCTCTTGTTCTTGGCAAATTCCCATCTTCCGTTCGGATCCGCTTCTATGAACTGTTGACATGCGGAGGGAGCGTGGCCGGGTTTGCCGCAGACGACACACTCCTTTTTCTGTGCTGTAGGTTTCGACGACTCGGTCGCGGCGAATGTTTTCTGTTGACGGTCCCGCCGCTGTGGAGTCTTCGTATCTGTGTGTGTAGGTAATGCCTCCGGTAGTGCGTGCCGGCCGCATCTGTCCGCTTCGCGCTGTAGGAATCGAGCCAACTTGACCAGGTCCGCTTCGTCTTCACTCTGTTCTGCTTCGAAGTCGTACCAGCGGTATCGCAGCGTCGGAGGAAGCTTGTCGACTGTCTTCGTTGTGACTTCCGGGTTGTATACGTAGAATATCTTGCCGAGAGCTTGCAGCGCCGTTACGATGTTGACCACTCGAGTAGCGAAGATACAGATGTCCTTAGGCGTATCGTTGGGGCGCGGCAGTGAACGCAGGCGCTCCAATTCGGAGATGGCGATAGCGTCGGGACGACCGAAACGGGACTCGAGCGTCTTCATAATAACTTCTGGCTTGCCTGTGTGGATGAGTAGAGTCTCGACGGCTTCTTTGGCTTTTCCACGTATGCTGCGACGTAGGCGGGCCATGTTGTCGATGTCGGAGTAATGCGGCGATGTTTCTTGATATGCGGCACGGAACGACAACCATTCTTGATACGATCCGTAGTACGGGGGCAATTCTTGCACATGACGGGTTCCCGATCGCGCGGCGAGAGCGAAGGCATTCGCGAGCTCGGTGATATCGATGCTATGAGGCTGGCGAACGGCGACTGTAGTATTTTCTCCCGCCGGTGACGAAACGGGCATCTGAGGGGCGCGCGGGGTCGGTGGGGGTGACGCGCGCTGCACTGTGTTTGCTGTAGTTTGCAGTACCTGTGGTTTCACGACGATCGGTGGTGGCGCCACTGTAGCTTGCGCGGCTGGCGTCGTGATATCTTGTTGCACTGCAGGCGACGGATTGTATGCTTGATCTGCGATGGCAAGCTGCGGTTGACTGGTGTCCAGCCAGTCGGTGACTCGACGCGCCGTTTCCTGTTCACTGATCACCGTGTCGTCGTCTTCTGTATCTGATTCTTCTTCTAGGGCGGCGACGCGGGCGGCGGCGAGTTCGACCTGTAGGCGTAGTAACTCTTCCTTGGCCTTGGCGAGGCGGAGCGATTTCTTGCTCTTCTGGCTGCTTCGGCGACGGGACGGACGAGGAGAGGCTACGCGTTCTGTAGGGAGCGAGGGAGCGGCTCCCGCGGCGACGACGGAGGCGGAGGGGCGCAGCGGGGCTTCTCTCGCGACGGTGCTGTGTGACGAGTTCGCTGTTGTGGTTCCATGAGTCCAAGTGTGGGTTTCTTCGGTAGCCGTGGTGCCGGAGGACGTGGTCGTGACTGTGGTGCCGCTGCTCTGAACACCGCTCGCTGACGAGGCTATTACCTCCGACGAACGCTCGGAGGCCCCTGGCGGCGAAACGGCGGGCGCTGTAGCGACGGCGGGTTGATCCGGAGACGGCTGTACGGGCGCGGCAGCCTCTGACGCTGCCCTCGATGTGCGCTCGCCCCGACCGGACCTCGACCTTGTTACTGGCATCTTCTATAGTTCTTCCGCGGCGAATGGGCGTAGATCCAACGCTGTGATATCCGGCTCGAAGGACCAGCAATGTACGTGACGAACCGTACACCGGTGCGCTGGGTGTCGAACCTGCGTCCCTCTGTTCCACACCTGGGCTCAGGGAAAGCGCGGCGCGGTAGGCGCTCGAGACTGTACCACAAAGAAACAGGATAGAATGAACGGACGGTCAAAGAAACAAAATATTCGGTCGTATTGCCCAGCGGTACAGTCGAGCGTGGACGAAACGAGCGTACGGACAGAGCACTATTCTATACACTATGAGCCCAGCACTATTCTTCAGGCTTCTTTCTTCTTTTGCTTCTGTCTTCTGTTTCTTCTGTTTCTTCTTTCTTCACTGGAGAACTGGAGCGAACTGTAGACGCGATGGTACTGTGCGTATATTTATCCCCCAAATGGCGAGCGCACTCTGTATCCGTATGCGCGAGCTAGTCGAGCCAATAGGAACGCGGCGTTGACCTACCCCCCGCGCTCCCCTCTGTCCGTCCGTCGCCCATGCTCTATGTACATAAGCCATTTATTTACTATAAACATATGTAATTATCACTATTAATCTATATCTATCATAAACTATCTATATATCTTATTAAGAAATCTATTTACATAAAAAATCTATATCTAAAACTGTTATCTTATCATAAGCTAAGTTGTATATCTCTGTATGCTATGTACGGGGAAATAAAAGTCACACAAGACTATTTCTTTATTTGGCGACTTATTTAACTATAATCTATACTAACTTAACCTATTTACTATAGCTAAGGGGAATAAAAGACAAACTATACGATATTTTATTTACAACTTAGCCTATGTTATTCTAATTATATACTATTCTAGACTATCGTTTGTCGGCTGTCACGAACACTATGTGTGAATAAAAATATATACTTAGAAACAAATTACCGGTGAATATTGCTATTTTTTTCGATGTTTTGGGGTGACAGAGATTGGGTAGATAAATATGATAGTGTTTTCTTCCATTAGTATACATTGCTATTTACGTACTCGATGTCTCCAGTGCTCTCACTGGAACCAAAACTAGGGGCCAACGGGAATAGACGAACGTGTGACAGACACCACATTATTATAGCAATGAGAGGGGCGGGGCGGGAATGAGTATTTTTAACTAATGATCGGTTGCTAACAATAGCATCAAAATCATAAATCATTGATTGTGCCTTCCGTGTGATCGTTTGTAGTTTTTATGAAAGAGTAATGGTATTTTTGAAAACTGTTGGCACATAGTTGGCACTGTTTACAAGATTAAGCTGTTGACCTGTATTGTACGCTGTCGGATATTATTCCTTTGAAACGCGGAATATTTTAACATCTCAATTATAATTTAAATCAACGTTAATATATATAACTAGCATAATGTTAATCATTATCACGTCATTTATAGCATGTTAAGCAGAACCGATTTATTATCTTTCGATAGCGTATTTTTTATAAGCTTTTGCCCGCGGCTTTGCTCGCGTAAATTTCTACGGGAACAGTGCTTTTTCCCGGAATTAAATGTACTTTATGTCCTTCTCAGTACTTCTAACTATGTGTAATGTGTATGCGAAATTTCAGGAAGATTAAGCAGGTCAGATTAAGAAGATTAAGGTTCAGAAGATAAAGTGTGAAGAGGTAATAAACAAACAAATAAATAAATAAACAAACTCACTTTCGCATTTATAATATTAGTTTGGAAGTTAGAATTAGGATAATGAATACTCTTAAAATTTAGATCTCACTTTAAAGTCAAACTGAAACAAACTCATTTAAGATAATTCCACTTATCCGTATGTCTTATCCCTGACGAGCATCAGCCCACAGCGTCATTCCACCAACTAATAATGTGTGAGATCCATAACTACACGCCATTTAACCTTTACGACCACCGTTCCAACTGTACGACCGCCTTAATACAGAGCTAAGAATATTCGCGACGCTCTCACAGAGTAAAGATAAAAGTCTCGCAAGAAATACGAGGTAATTACGAAGCGTTATAAAGGCCTTGCTATATGGTACATTGGATCAGTTAATTTCGATGAGTTGTACACATACACATTGTAAACTTGTAATTGAATGAGGAAGGTTTATCTTTTTGCAAGTTATAAATTGTTTCCTTTACATTGAACTAGCTGATGCCCGCGGCTTCGCCCGCGACAAAGTAGCCTATGTCTGCACTCTCCAGCACTACAACTTACTATCTCCTCACCTAATATCACATTGCCCCGTTTTGACTTAAAAGAAGGACAAACAACAAACACACGTTCACATTATAAATATTAGTATTGATATAAAACAATCACTGAGACGAGCGATCGGGTGATCAAGTATTGTTAAACATTTCCTCATGCTTATCTTTAATCTATAAAGTTGCTTCATGAAAAGCAGGTAGACGAAGTAGGGCTTGAAAGAAAGTCTAGGGCTTTGTAGAGTCAAAAATATAACATTTATCCATTCTAACAACATATCTACGCGACTGCTGTCGACCTGCTCATTTTTTAACAATTCTCTAAAACTTGATTTGTACAATCTAGCGACAGAAAAATGTAGAATCAACTCGTGTAGTAGGGACTTTAGACCGGAACAGTATACATACTAGTATCGCATGTAGTACTTACAGTCGCGTCTAATTGCTTTATAAATATCTCAAACCGAGGCGCGGATAATAAATCACAGCGTGATATAAAGCTCGGAATTAATATGTTGGTTTGTTTGTTGAACGATGTAGCATATGTCTTTTGTAGAGGGTTTAAATAAGACTGAGTGAAACGTATATTATGCGAGGGCATTGAAATCAAAATGAGTTGTATGCAGCGTGGTGAGCGATTCTTGGAAATGAATGTGTTTTCTGTTTCATTTACCCTCGTATGTATTTAATTAAGCCCTTCATTACTTTCAGTCTGTTTCTGTATTGTTAATGAAATATTTTCATTAATCAGCCACCCACCCCAGCTTTACAGGGATATGTATTATACCGGCCGAAGTAATAAGAAATTAAGTAGGTAGTAATAAAATGAATGTTACGTTACGAAAAATAATATTTACATAAAATAAATATTTTTTACACGACTGACCAAAAAAGGAGTGTTATGTTTTCAGGGTTCATGTATGTAAGTATTCTGTATGTATGTAAGTGTCTTTATTCCACCATAAGTCCTGAACGGCTGAACAGATTTCACATAGACTTTCGTTATTAAGCTTAACAAATTATAAACAACAACGACCAGTGTAAATTCTCCGCAGTAATAACATTAAACTACATTTTTGGGTAAGCTCGTTTAACAAAAGTAATACAATAGGTGAACTACGTTTGAGTCAAACTTTTGCTAACCGTACCGCTCAAAACTCAAGCAAACATCAGTTACCTGAATCTGGAATGTGGCAGGAACACGCGACATGGCCTGTGACGTCACATTTTAATTTTAATACCCCGAATTCACAGCTCAGTACTATATAGCACCTTATTATGACGGTATAAGGTATGTAATACAGTGCAGTTGGGATGCACCTGTGACAAATATGCGCCTTATAGCGACGTTATCTAGTTGACAGTAAACGGTTGCGGATTCGCGTTCATTTTAGTGGAAATTGTTGCATTTTTATTGCACTTTTTGATGATGAAAATTTTATACTTTTTTACTCAGAATTTTACGCTTCAAACTGTGCAGAACTCGATGCAATATTCTAAAAACTGTAAACAGTTAACGAGAATCAAAACAAAAGGTATCGAAAAATGGCTTTTTCATTAGCATGTAAGTAACCCAGTGACGTAGTTCTAGGTAACCACTACGTCATTGGCTACTAAGTGGCTTAAATTTTATTATATGAAACGAGGTTCTTTGCGACGAAAAAAGGTTATTAATATAAGAATAAGGTTAAAGGGTATGACCTGGGTCCGAGGGCCCCTCTGATCTTGGGGCCCTGGTGCAACTACAGTAGCTACACCATGGAGTCACGATTCTTGGTAACAAATGCTTTTCTGTTACTAAACTACACAGGTTATTTTATAATGTATATTTGAAGTGAAAAAAAAACAAAACATTATCTAATGTTAAAATTGTACATAGAGATATTTTCAACTAAGTATGCATATTGTTATACCTCTGTAACATAATATAAAGTGGGGTTCGATACTAAAATCTGATTTACATATATTTGGATGGATTAGGTGGAGTAGATAACAGAACCTGTAAAAATTAATAAATACTCCTCTGTCCGTGTATCTGCACCGTAATCCGCAGCAGACAGCGTAATGAGTGCAATGAAAAGTTGCAGGAGCGGCGGAAACCTGCCCGCCGCTGTAATGCACTTCGTATTGCTTTTTATAGGTTCCGAACATCCCGTACTTGCACAATTCAGAGAACGGGAGGTTTAATAAAACGTGGAAATTCATATTAAAACATTCAGGACTTCTTTTTTCTATCTTCAGGGGAAAGGTAAATTTATTTCATTATAATTTTACATGAAAGGGATTCTATATACGTACTAGCTGGTGCTCGCGGCTTCGCTCACGAATATAGCCTATGTCATTCTATCTTTACACAAAAAAATCACATCAATCAATCCATTACTGAAGGATAAACAAACAACTTGCACAATTATAATATTAGCATGAATGTACCTCTAATATATTACTATTTCTAAATTTAACGAAATAATTAAATTTCGGTATACTTATGTTATTATGAGAATGGATGTTACGAATGAACGTTTGTCACGCAATAATCTTTTTCTGTGCAATAACTATTAGAGGGATTTGGATTTTAAAGTTCCTGAAATTCTCGCGAGAGCGAAGCCCTGTGGCTCAGCTTGTGCAAGTTAAATAAGGATAGGTATATATACTGTTGTTTTGTTACAATGTATGTGATATAAAAGCTGACGAAACTCATAAAAACAAAGTGTTGGACTATTGGAGTTCTGTCAACAACTGTTGTAAACACAGAATTCTGAATACAAAGGCAAATAGAAGTGCCATTTACTGTCTTCATTTACTGCTTTTCATGGAGCTAACAGAAAGTATACAATGTCAATCACTGGGGATTCTAGTCACAGATAAGAAATGGGCTAGCAACCTGTCACCATATCTGAATCAATATTCTACCAATTCAGCTAAGCGTGGCCTTTGAGTCTTATGACGCCTGGCTCTGTCTACCCCGTTTTGGGTTTATAACGTGATACTATATTTGCTGTCTTTTCAATGAACATACCTGTCGCACTGACGCTCATTAAACCAAGTACGTATACAGCAATCCGTAATTGAAAATTATAATTTCAATGAAAATTCGATTTGCTTGTCTGTGAGTGAGCTAAGGATCTTCAGAGTCTTAGGCAGCTTATGTTTGACGGCGACAAAATAACGCTTCTATGCTCCTTCTATAGCTCATATTTTAAATTCTGTGGTTGTAAATTACGTACGAAAAATGACGTCCAGCTGGAGCTTTGAAAGTCAAAACAACACTATTGTTTCGACTTTGCCGAAACAAGATTTCTTAGACTTATTTACGAGTAAATAAGACTTAGTTAAAGAAGGTTTTCTACTCGGAATGTCGTAAAAAGTAACACAATTTTCTTGGAATTACTTTGTTTTCTGCCTTCTTGCGTTTGATTATTTATAAATGAAGCTTAATAGCTTTCCAGTGTTTTAATTAAATAAATTAGCGTCTTGATTCCACCTAAAAGCCCACTATTCGGATAAGCGTGGCCTTCGAGTCGTAAGACTCTAGGTTCTGTCCACCCCGTAAGGTATCAGGCGTGATGTTGTATCTGTATCTATATTACTTAAAAGTGATAAGTTTTACGGAGCATTTTAGTTATTATAATAGACAAGACAAAATGCCAATGCGTTTAAAGATAAAATATGAAAAATATCCCTTAGAGAGCGAATGGTTCGCCATGCAATTATACTCGACTAATCATAATTGAGCCACTTTCGGAACTTAATTGTAGACCTATACCGAGGAATTTATAAGTACTTACGCAGAGAATACCCAGTGGACTGTCACCTTAAGACCAGACGTCTTGCGACATCAAATTTTCATAAAAGGCCAAAGCCCGAGGGTTTTTCGATAAATTACAAAATGGATTCAGGACAAATACGAATTCTGCCATTTTATTTACAAAATCTAGATTAAAGATGAGACTGGAGAGACAAATATTTTATTTATATGGGACTGAATAGCAATAATATTTCTATTATTAAGAATTTTTCCATTACTTACTTAATAGACAATAGACATATTATTAAACTTTGTATTCGTACACAACATAGACTACATGTGTATGAAACCCTCTTTTTGTGCTGGCTGTTCAATATATTATTATAATCAACTTTCAAAATAGCGATTTTTATTTATCGAGTTATGTACGTAGTACATTCAACTTGCCATTCAAGTAACATTTTTTTACATGTGGAAATAAATACCCTTATTTCAATTTACCCTGCATACTAATATAGTGGTTCCCGGGTTAGAATAGGACCACTCCATCTCATTCCATGGATGTCGTAAGAGGCGACTAAGGGAAATGCTTCCGATGGGCAGCAGCGTCGGAAGCTCACAAAGCCAAAAAAAACTGCGCTCGCCAACCCGCCTGCCAAGCGTGGTGAGTATGGCAAATCCCCCCAAAATCTTGGGGGAGACCTTTATCCAGCAGTGGATATTTTGCGGTTGTAATGATGACTAATATAGTATTTTATTATATTATCTGTGCCTGCATGAACCTCCATGAAGCTCAGAAATATCGCCTAATTTCACCTAATTTGGAATCAATTATTCTAGGATGATGTGCTTTCGATCGTACGTACAGCCGGGCGCAGATAAAACTGACCCTAACTTATAGAATCCTATCTATCTGCCCCCGATTGTTCTTAAGTACATACAAAGAGTGGAAATGCAGTGTCAAGAAAACCATCACGACTATAAAGCGCAGGAAGCGCTTCAATTGTTCACAAAAGTACAGTCTCGTACAAAAACGTTGACTCATCTTAATTATTCTCCGACATAATGTGTAACTATAAATGTCCAACACAATTCGAGTCTTTATGTCCGCTGTACACGCCAAAATAATAAGTAATCAACAGCTCATCAACATTTCCCCTCAGCCATTGTAAATTCGCTGCTATTACCGCCGCTAAAGAGTTCAAAGAAAGTAGAGGTACAGTCACGCGCAATAAAAACGTGTGCGTGTGTTCATTTCGGCTGATTATACTGTGGCATGCCCGCTCGTAACTTTGGTTATTAATGGACGTTGACTTTGAGAATAGCTTAGGAAGTGTTTGTAAAACTTCCGCTTTTATGAGTAAAACATAACCTGCAAAAAACATGCGACCGCATGTTTTTTTTTGAGGGTAAAATCCTTTGATAATTTCATCTTTGGCAACAAACACACATCCAAACTTTATATATTAGTGAGTGGGATAAGTAGTATACCTGAATGCTACGCATTGTCTGCCAGTTTACTCTTGAGACATTTAGACAAGCTGATAGATACAAATTACTTCTTCTTTACAGTCGTTTCATGGGCCGTGGTTGACTGAGGGTCGGTACCACCAGTTGCTGTGGCTCTCTTGACTAAGGCCAAAATCAAAATCAAAAATTCTTTATTGAAACTTGGCCTTCAAAAAAAGGCTCTTTTTCACGTCAAAAACCCTTCCAGGCTAAGCAGACCTGCCTGCTGGGTGAAAAATTTCTGACATAAAGTGCATTATATAAATTAATTAATTACATCAATCTCATCACCTTTCTTGTATAGAAAATTAAATACTTCGTAGAAAAATAAAAAAAATTGTAAACTTATAAAAAAAAAAAACAAAAAAAAAAATTGTTATCTGTAAAAATACTTGGTTGCGAGTATGAACCGCAAGTATTACATTTTCCCAAGTACTAGTCCAACCTCAGTGCCCACTGCTATCAAGCTGCACTTGACAAGTAGTTGACTGTACAATTCTTTGTATTCTTCTACGTATTTCTCCAGAATATATTTATAAAACACGTACTTGGAAACACGTGGTTCGCTGTTTCTCCAAACAACTTCTTTGCAAGTCTAACTCATTTAACTCATTCATTAGCGTTACTTCTAGGGCATGCAATACCGGAAAGTTATCAATACCGGAACTGATTTTCGGTACTAGAGACCTAATACCGGAATTCCGGTACTAGTTCCGGAATTGGCACAATTTATTTAATCTCTATAAATCTATACTTATTAGATAACATAGTGTATTTAGATAAAAGAACAATCGTCTAATCACTACACCGCATAGGTGCACACTCGCTTTAAGATATTGACGACTGCAAAGTCTGCAAAATTATAGAGTACGAGCTCGGTGCGGGCGGGGGAAACAGCGCGGGGACCGGTTAGCAACTAACCAATCAAGTGAAAAACTAAGTACTTAATTTTTTATATAAAAAATTCTAAATTACTCCGTGCGTTGGTTAGTGGCAATTGCATACCGAAATTTAAAGATTCAATTTTTTTGTCAAATTATATTTGCATTTCTCTCTCTCTCTCAGCCGAAAGACGTACTGCCGATATTTGCATTTAACTTAACTTTATTTAATTCATTTAGTGGAAAATAAAATACAGAAACCGATTTTTTTTTGCACGTCGTACAAAAAGTCAGTTTAGTGAAGTTAGTTTCGAATGGTTTTGAATGACAAGCTGACAACTTGACAAAAATTACAGAAACCGATAGAATTTAAATCGCATAGTATATATTTTTTTAGATGAACCAGACGCACTGCGGACTATCAGCCCTTCTTGGTTTATATTCCCCCCGCACGCACCAAGCGCTTTTCATCATCATTCGTAATGCGCACAGCGAAGCGTTGGAACCACGTTGGAACTCCCTGCTTGCGTCTGTGTTACAGAGCACGTACAACGTACAACCCGACTCTCTTCAAAACCAAAGTAAATAGGCTGCTTCTGGGTAAGCTCGTTACACCGTAGACCTTATCTGTGTCGTCGGGCAAGATTGTGGTCAAGAGCAAGCCCATTTTTAATAAAAAAATAAAAAAAAAGAATACCGGTATTACGGTATTTGGCCCTTCAATTCCGGTATTGAAATATCGAAAAAATCTCTCCGGGATACCGGAATTACGATATTCCGGAATTCCGGTATGCATGCCCTAGTTACTTCGGGCTATGTACTCGTTTGTTTGCGTTTCAAAGAGCAATGCACTGAATACTAACTAATTATAATTAATAAGCTTTCGTAATATGTGATGCTTTCATGTTAATAAAGAGATTTTTAATATTTTGAGGTCAGCTTTGGGATATCAAAACTTTTTTCATGAAGTAATAAAATAAAATGCAATACGCGCACCCACTGCGGCTCTTTCTTGTAGTAATTTCTTTGTTTAATTTTTTTTCAGTTCAAATTATATTACATAGAATAAATTCAATCAAAATTAATAAATAAAGGCAGATAACGATAAAAATAATAAACGATATGAACTGGAAGAAAATGAATAAGATAAAGATAAGGCAAAATATATTACACAACAAAAAATGGCGCAGAGAAACGCAAAATTATTAAATATGGCGATCAGATCCGCTGGCTTGCGACTTAGACTGCTAATTTAATATTCCGTCGAATAATTGTGGATTACTCCAGCAATAAATTTGCATTAGCTTGGTACAGTCGGGGACAAAAATGAACATTAGGTAATTAATAAAAATGGCCGCCGAATTGGCCCGCGCGCACATTTGTAACGACTAAGTCGATTTAGAACAGTCTATGTGGCTTAGTTGCAATATATGGAAGGTTTCAAAGTATCACTTTCAATCGAAGATTAGTTGCAGTGAATTCCAGTTTAGTTGACCTAGATTGGGCACTAAATTTTTTCTCTATGTTTATGATTCAAATAATTAATTTATTATAATGTGACCACACACCATTTAGAATTCAAAGCTAGACCTGGCAAAATTTCGAGGTTTCAGACGGAAATTCAGACATAAATAAATTAAGAATGTGAAATTAGCATTAGGTCACAATTCATGAAAACTCGATGTATTGGCATAGCAAACCAAACGGAAGATAATGTTATTGGTACATGCTCCTTAAGGTTTTTCTTTCGTAAAAAAATCCCTCGGCCCTGCATCGAGGACTGGAAGTCCTTAATGCACTGTGGCCGGCAATCAAAGACGTCGTAAAGTGATATTTTACGGAGTTTTCTTTTACGATGCTCTGTTTACACAGCGCCGAATCAACAGGCGGGAGAGAATCCTGCATTTATTGCTCCGTCGGATTGATTTTATTAGCACCAAATGTTTATTAAATTATGAGGTTTTGGGGCCAATTGAAGGTTTACAGCTTTTAGATTTAGTTTGGCAATTTGTAGGAACCTTGGTGTTGCGTGTGGAAAAATTACGGTTTGAACGTTTATTGCTCGGATTTCGTGATGTTTTCATTATTAAGGAAACTAGCACTGGAATTCGTCAGTCAAAGCCAATGTTTTATTTGAGGCGGTGGCTCAGTCGGCTAGGCGCTTCACTTACGTTCAAATTAAATTATAAAATATATATATATAAAAATGCTAACCTAAATAAAAACTCATGTACAGTAATTTTCATAGACCACCTGCTCGAGGTGAAGGAAAACATCGTGAGAAACGTTTGTAACTCATTCGAGTGTTGAAAGGAAATTATCCTAAACTAAATCTTAACTAAGTGTAGGACAGAATACAAAATGACAGCGAGTGCTTTATCTTCTTTCTCAATTACTTACATAAAATAAATAGCCAAAACGATATGATCTACCTGCAGGTCAAACAAAAATTTAGTTCACAGACTCACTACCTTTCACACTCTCCTTCAGGCTTATCTATCATACCATAGTCTAACTTTCATCGTTTCACTCACCCTCTCTCACTCTATTACACTCGGTTCTCACTTTCTATTCTATGCCTACCGTATAGCTAGGTACTTATGAACTATGTTTAGGAACTGACATGTATAATGTCTTTTATGTGTGTTAGACCTATCTTTTTACCATTTATGGCACGTAAGCGATAAGTAAGATCACCTACTTTCTCCTCTACCACACATTTAATGTTCCTAGGGGCTAACTTACTGGCAAAGTTATCACTTGCCTTGGATAAGACGTAGTCCCTTTTCCAAACTACTTGGCCTACCTTAAGACCTAGATTTCTTTTTCTTTTGTCATAAGACTTCTTGCCTTTCGCATAGGCGTTTCTTAAGTGTTCCTTAACTTTAAGGAAAATAGTTTGCAGCTCTTTCAAAGTGTCAGCATATTCTTTACGTTCTGGAAATATCAGTTCTTGCTGATCGTCAGTAGACGTCAGTTTATAATGTTCTGTATCTAATATGATTTCTCTACCATGAACTAGGAAATACGGAGTGAAACCTGTGGCCTCATGCACACTGTTGTTCATGGCAGATTGAATATGTGGCAAGTGTACGTCCCATTCTTTATGATTTCCTTTAAGAAAAGATGATATCGCGTCACCTAACACACGGTTTACGCGTTCTACAGGGTTTACTTGTGGTGTGTACACCGCTGTATAAAACAAATTTGGTACACGGTACCTTTCTATAAAACTTCTGAATTCTTTACAAGTGAAAACTGAACCATTGTCACATATTACAGTCTTAGGCACACCGTGCACTAAGAAATCCTGCACTCTGACAAACTAGGCTTATTATTGTGTTACGACTATTGCTCCTAGATGGCGGCAAGTCATGTTAAATGCCTATAGGCGACTTTAAAAAAATCTTACAACACTTGAAAAGAAAGAAATAATAAGAATAATAAGAATGTTTAATTTCCCTAAGCCGTTGCTGAGCGGATGTTGATTGCTTGAACTTCTGTACCTATTTGCCCCAAGAAGCCTAGCCTATTTTCGGAAGGGAGCGAAATTGAACAAACTTTGCTAAACGACTGAGCAAGACAATCAAAACAGTTATGAAACGAAGACACAGTCTTAATTCTGAAACGATCGATGTAGACGATTTAATCGTAGCGCCCAGAATTTGGAATAGTAGGATGGTAGGTAGAAGTGTCGTAGGCGGGTTGTTTTAGAAAACCTTCAGAGCTCACTCACACGCACTCAATCGAATCGAATTTCCGTACTTGAATTTTCAGTTACTACTTTCAGTTAGCGTCACAGCGGCAGAGATTTTCATACAAAAATAGGAGGCTAAAGTCTTGTTATTCCAAACTCCGTGACATGGACGATGAAATCTAGCAAAAGTTCGTTATAAAGGCCTCGGATTACTTCAAAGCTAATATTTGAGCGCAATATCTTTGACGAGCGCCCGATCTGCCGGAAGTTCGCTATTGCTCCCAAACTCCGACCAAGATTCATCGACGATATGAATCCTTTAAAGATTTTTTACACTGTGCGGTATTGGCTAAACACGGACGAGTTGCAATTGATAAATAAATAACGCATCATTAGATAAATAAAAAATATGCGCAACACACACGATAGTCAAATAAAAAGAAGCCATTTCTTTTACTACAGGAGTAGCAAAGTTACCATCAATAGAGTTCTATGGAAAGAAGAACTATGTAGAAAAATGGCACAGCGCAGTGTAAACAATCCCTTAAACGCTTCATGAGAGATCGTCAATCTCCTTCAAAAAAAGGGGAACTTTAAAAATTGTCGTCGCGGGAACAATATCGGGATCGTTCTTAGCGCGATGAGGCTGGGTCGACTTCCCTTGTCCATTAGCCGCCGGAACAAACTTGGGAACAGATCAAATATTATTCTTGGTTACTTGGACACTATGGCGAAATGATAAAAGTTCGCAAAGATAACTCCTAATGTTTTTCATAGCCGTTTAAGGCTTTGAAAATTGAGAAGGATTAACTGAGCATCAAAAATGGTATCAGGTCACCTGCGGTACAAAATCAGGTCATTATTATGCCTATCGGGCCGAAACCTAAACTCCCGTAGACAGGTGTCATCAGGGTCAAGCCCCATGAAGTTCCAAATTTTTTGATTTTTAAATCTATGCGCGGAAATAGTACTTCAACTTCCGGCTTGCCCGTTTAGAGAGTTCCATTGCATCCGGCTACAATAAATCGATAGTGAAAATATAAAAAATCGCGATATATCGTTTAATTTTTCGATTTATTTAATAAGGTTTGTTACTGATTTTTAAATGCTGAATATAACAATTATTGCACCTTAAAAATTACAAAAATTAACATTAAGGCAAAACAAAAAAATAAAAATAGAAAGAGGGACAAGAATTCACGCAATCGCATCGAATCGTAAAATCAGAGTAGATAATATTATTCACTATGAATTTATTATCCATGTTAGTGACTATGACAGCTACTTTGATGGTTGTTACGTATAGGAACCCCTACATTTAGCGAACTCATACCATTATGAAACACCTTCCCGAAACCGAATTGCGAAACTGCAGAATCAGCGATATTTGGACCACAGTGAGAACACCGAGTATCTTCGTCCGTCGTACTTCAATCGTCGAAGATTACGGTCGCGTAGATTTAATTTATTTTTATTCTTTTGTAATCAATCGGGATTATTAAATCTATAACTATACTTGTAGTTTTTTTAAAAACAGTCCTCCTGCGGCCGGTATCGTATCTGGCGCAGTTGGTAGAGGATAGTTGAGTCAGTGCGCGTTTCTAGCATCGTTACCGCCTGATAGTCGAATCGCCGGCGCGTCGACTATCCTTCGAATCTACGGCTAGCCGCAGCAGAGGACCTTCAAGACATCATCCAGACATCGATGGGTCAAGTAAGGATGCAGATTGCCACGATCCTGTGAGTAATACGCACTATTCCTCTTTATTGGTTGTTTCCTACATACTTCCTATCATTCCAAAGATCCTTTTGGTTAGAATAGGTAGGACACTTCTCTAGTAGATATTTAAGTATATATATAAAAAAAGGGAAAAATTGAAATATTGATTGATTTATTATAATTATATTAATTAATAAAAAGATAATTAAAGTGAATTTATACAAATAAAAAAAAATATACATATAATAAAAATAGAATATTAAAATAATTTTTATATAAAGATAGATATATAAGTAATTCAAAATTTTTCATCCAAGGAATTTTAGACCTGATAGACCTACCTCACGTAATATTCGTGATAGGCGAAACCGTTTCCATAGAGATTTATTGCTTAGCTTAGAAGGTATAGAGGAGGAAATGTCTACCCCGGAAAATAACGCAGGTGGTTCGCAAAATCCAACCCCTGGTACTTTTAATAACTTAACAGATCAAATATGGAAGGCTTTGAGATTGGTTCCCGAATTTGATGGTAATGCTCATGTCTTGATCAGATTTCTCACTATATGTGACCAAATAGTTATAAATTATATCAATCCAGCTCCAGGAAACGAACTAAATAATGCAGCCGTAATAAATGGAATTTTAAACAAAGTAACAGGCCGCGCTGCTACTACCTTATCTGCCAATGGCGTACCTAGAGACTGGAATGGTATAAGAAATGCTCTAATAAATTCATTTTCAGATCATAGGGACGAATCAGCGCTTTACACTGATTTATCCTGCCTATCTCAGGGCAGTGACACACCGCACGTTTTCTACGAACGCGTTCAGAGTTTACTGAGTACCATAATGACGTATGTCCAGCTGCATGAATCGATTCCTACTACAGTAGAGGCTAAACGCACTCTATATAAAAAATTAGCCTTGCAGTCCTATTTGAAAGGCCTGCACGAGCCTCTTGGCTCAAGAATTCGATGCATGCGGCCCGACACGCTAGAAAAAGCTCTAGAATTTGCTCAAGAAGAATTGAATGTTCTCTACTTACAGAATAAAAATGATCGAGTCTTTAAAAAATTGCCGCAATTTAATACTGCATTTAACTACTCACCTTTTAATTTACCGCAAATGTCACCATCTAATCAGTTACTTCCCAGACAGTTCGGCTACCCCTCGCCTATTCCTATATATCAGAATAAGCCTAATACGTCTTCTTCGCAAGTTTTGAAAGCACAACCTACTAATAATAAATTTACTACCCCATTCCAATTTCAGAATTTTAACCCCCAAGTTCAAAATAGGTTCTTTAACCCGTTTAACCCCAATCAATTTCAAAATTTAGGTTTTCAGGGCCAAAGACCCTCTAGAACGCAACAAATCATGCGAGCCTTACCTAGGTCCAATATGTCTACGGGATTTAAAATTCCTCCCCGTTCGTTCTTCCAACAACGGCCTATTCAGAATGCTCCGGCTCCTACTCCTATGAGTGGTATTAGCCATCCAGTTGCTCGTACCTTACCTTTAACGCCTCAAAACCCACAACTCAATATGAACGAGATCTTTGACTCTTACTATTACGAGGACGTATACCCCCAGGACTATGACTATGAACAATATCTAGACTATGACCATGACCAGTACTTAGACTATGACCAGTACTCTGACTACAGTTTAAATTCGTGCTCTGTTCCTATTGCCGAAGTAGATAACGCTAGTTCTGATAAGGAAGAAAAATCCACAGGTACTAAGGAAACTAAGGAACAAAATTTTTCCTCGAAGCCTCAGAAAGCATCCCCAGAATAGAATTAAATTTACAGAATAAACGGCAGCTTCCTTACATTCAAATCTCTAACCCACCTCTTAAACTTTTAATAGATACCGGGGCCAACCAATCGTTTATAAGTCCCGAAGCTGTTCAAAGCTATTTCCATAATTTTCCTATTAACTATGATCCTTTTATAGTGACGAATATACATGCAACTACTACAAATAACTATTCAGTGACAATTCCTTGTTTTCCAGAATTCTGTGATCAGAACCCTATTAAATTGTTCATTTATCGTTTTCATAAATACTTTGATGGATTAATTGGGTTAGATTTGTTACGGCAATGGCAATCGCAAATCGATCTTAATTCACATGTATTAAGAACTCGTTTCGCGTGTAATCCTATTCATATGCATGAGTCACAGTCACAGACTTTAAACTTAATCGAAACAATTATACCTGCTGAGTCGAGTCAGCTTGTTAAGGTTCCAACTAATATATCTACTGGCGATATCTGTATAGATCAACAGACTTTGTGTGGATGTTATATTATAGATTGTATATCCACTGCCGAGAATGGTTATGCGTACGTAGAAATTTTTAACCCTAGTAAAAATGAAGTTCACTTTAAAATTTCAAAACCATTACATGCTTATTTATTTAATGAACAGACTACGTCCATCGCCGCCTTAAATTCAGATAAGACGGTTAGAACTCGAGACGTTTTATCACGCTTGCGCACGGATCATATGAACGATGAGGAGAGAGCTAATTTAATTGCACTTTGTGAACAATATTCCGACATTTTTTATTTAGAAAATGAAGCACTAACTTTTACTAGCAAAATTAAGCATAGAATTCAAACTACTGACGAAATTCCTGTCCATAGTAAAACCTATAGGTATCCATACGTACACAGGCAGGAAGTACAGAACCAAATAGAAAAGATGTTAGATCAGGGCATAATTAGGCCATCTACGTCTGCATGGAATGCACCTATATGGATCGTACCCAAAAAATCAGATGCATCTGGGAAAATAAAATGGAGGTTGGTAGTTGACTTCAGAAAATTGAATGAAAAGACAGTTGACGATAGGTACCCTATTCCCAACATAGCAGACATCCTAGATAAGCTAGGCAAGTGTCAGTATTTTAGTTCCATCGACCTTGCAAGTGGATTTTATCAAGTCCAAATGCATCCTGACGATATACACAAAACAGCGTTTAGCGTAGCTGACGGAAATGGGCATTTTGAGTTTCTACGCATGCCTATGGGTCTCAAGAATAGTCCAGCGACCTTTCAAAGGGTCATGGACAACGTTTTACGAGGCTTGCAAAACGTTATCTGTACGGTCTATTTAGATGATGTTCTAGTTTTTTCAACGTCTCTACAAGAACATATGGTAAATTTAAAGAAAATTTTCGATAGGCTCAGGGAAAGTAATTTTAAAATTCAGTTAGACAAGTCCGAGTTTCTCAAACACGAGACAGCATACTTGGGCCATATTATCACACCCGATGGCGTAAAACCTAACCCAGATAAAATAGCCGCTATTCTAAAATACCCCATTCCTAGGACAACGAAACAGATAAAAGGTTTTTTAGGGCTACTAGGATATTATAGGCGCTTTATATCTGATTTTGCCCGTCTTACGAAGCCCCTAACAATGTGTCTAAAGAAAGGAGCAAAAATTCAACTCACCCCTGATTACATAAATTGTTTTAATCACTGCAAAACCCTATTAACTAACGATCCCATTCTAAAATATCCAGATTTTAAAAAAAAATTCATTTTAACAACGGACGCGTCTAATGTTGCCTTGGGGGCGGTTCTCTCGCAAGGGTCTATAGGATCTGACAGGCCTATAGCCTATGCATCACGGACACTTAACGATAGTGAAATAAACTATTCAACAATCGAGAAGGAATTGCTCGCAATCGTATGGGCCACAAAATACTTCAGGCCCTACCTTTATGGTCGAAAATTTACAATAGTAACGGACCACAAACCCTTGTTATGGCTTCTGAATATAAAAGAACCTAATACACGTCTTACGCGTTGGAAGCTTAAGCTATCAGAATTCAATTTCGACATAGTATATAAAAAAGGTAAAGCTAATACTAATGCCGACGCCCTATCGCGAGTGGAAATTTATAATGAGGAGTCAGACTCCGTCGTAGTTAACATCAGCTCGGAATCTTCTTCCAGGCGCTCATCTATTTCTACTGTTACAGCACCCGATGATAGGCCTATCATAAGCATGTCATCCACGGACACTGCCCCGAGTCAAAGGCCTTTAAGTAGTGTAGAATCTTTAGTTCAACCAATCGACCTAGACGAAATAGTTGACCTCGACCAACAATATAATTCGCCTTCCGTCACAGCACATACCAGTGCAGAGCATCCTACCTTAGATATACCTGTCACTGACGACCCCTTAAATAAATTTAGACGGCAACTTGTCATCAAAATTACGGATAGATCCACGCCAGCTAGACCCACTATATCGAAGCCGTTCGATACATTCAGGAAAGTAATTGTTCACGTGACTGAAAATAACCTAGAGCAAGATTTAATTTCAGTAATAACAAAACACATCGACCCAAAGTTCCGCACCGCCATTTTGGTTAACCCCCTTAATAAAATGTATGTTATAGTTCCTATACTCCAAAAGCACTTCAAAAATGCTTCTATGAAACTTATTTTAGTCAAACGTGAAGTTCAGGATATAAGTGATTATCTTAACCAACAAGATATTATTTCTAAATACCATGACGGAAAAACAAACCATAGAGGTATTAATGAGACATATCTCGCTCTATCTCAACGCTATTTTTGGCCAAAGTTGAAGGATTCTATAACTTATTTTATTAATGAATGTGATATATGCAACCGAGCGAAATACGACCGTACGCCCTTAAGGCCTAAGTTTCAAATTGTTCCCCCGCCATCTAAACCATTCGAACACATGCATGCCGACGTATTAACTATAGAACAAGAGAAGTACTTCACAATTATAGACTCTTTTTCGAAATACGCCCAGGCATACCGTTTAGCGGATTGCACGGCTCCTAATATAGTAAAGTCACTTATGACCTTCTGCACCCATCACGGGTTTCCTATGTCCTTAACTACAGATCAGGGTACGGAGTTCACGAACCAAGTTGTAAAAGAATTCCTGAAAATGCATAAAATCCATCACCATACTACAGCCGCTCATACGCCTAATGAAAATGGTATGATAGAGCGCTTTCATAATACACTTTTGGAACATCTTAGATTGCTACGACTACAGCATAAAAATGAACCGGCCTTCAATTTGATTCCTTACGCGCTAATCGCTTATAATAGCTCTATACATAGCTTAACAAGGTGTAGACCATTCGATTTGATAACGGGACATTATGACCCTAGGGACCCGACAGACCTTGACCTATCTGAAAGGCTATTTCAGCAGTATCTGCAGGACCATAAAGATAAAATGGAGCTCGTATATAAAATTATACATGACGACTCGCACTCTAACCGCATAGGGATCATGACTAGACGAAATCTAGACAGAGAACCGGAAGTAGACTATGACGAAAACCAGGACATTTATATTAAGAATCCCTTTGCGTCCCGGCAGAAATTAGCACCTAGATATACACATGACAACGTAGTTACTAACTTACCTATTCATATCTATACATCTAGGAAACGTGGAAAAGTTGCGAAGAATAGACTTAAACGTGGTAAGAAAACTAAACCTCCCGCATTGTTGCAGGACGATAGTACTCGTGATGACCAGCAGCTCCTCCCGGGCCAACCTTCAACCAGCCACCGACATAAGACTTGACAGTCTATCCGATGGACCCGGCATCCTTCCGTTTAAACTAGGACTTTCCAAAATTATATCCCACGACCATACTTTCTTACAAGACCTTAACCTAGACAATTTACAAAGACAATTAGACCTTGTACGCACTCAACTGACCGACATTTCTACAGAAATTCCTAATCCCATCTTTTCCTTATTTAAAAGCCGTATTGTTTATCTTTTAAATAAAATTGATAAAACTACGGAGCAAGTAGTTTCTTTCCAGCCGAGACGAGCAAAACGCGGTCTCATAAATCCTTTAGGTACGTTTATCAAAAGTGTCACAGGTAACTTAGATCATAGTGATGCCCTTAGATTTGAAAACGCTCTTAAAATTTTACAGAAAAATGATCAAGATCTTTCAGATAGCTTAAATGATCACATAAGTTTATACAAAAATTTGTCTCTTCAGCAAACTCAAGTCCTTACCAATTTGACACTAAATCAAAAGAAATTACAGAATATTATTTCATATTTAATTAACAGTTCTTATTCAGGTCAAGAGGGATTACGACGCTATGGTCAAATATCTCAAATATTTGACATTATCAGCGAAAATACGCAGGACTTATTCCTTGCGATAACTAGGTTAGAAAATATAATCGCTTTTAGTCGCACAAGCACTATGCACCATTCCATATTATCTATTAGCGACATAAGTAGTATGATAAGCAAAATTAAAGAATTATACGGCACTAATTCGATTCTGAATTTAGATATTAGGCACTATTATGATATAATTAGATTAGGTTCGTATTTCATAGACGATAGGATAGTTATTGTCTTCAGTTTTCCCATTTTATATCCAACTACCTATGTCCTTTATAGACTTTGTCCTGTACCTAATAGATATTCCGAGACTATCATCCCCCCATTCCCATTTATAGCAACCGATTCCAAGGAATTTGTGTATATGGAGGCAGAATGCCCGAAGTTTGATACGTGGTACATCTGCCAGCAGAAGACTATTCATCAATCTCGGACTCAACGCGACTGTATATCCCACCTTATACATGAACACGAAGTAATATCAACCTGTCATACTGTCCCGGTGACACTCGCCAAAGAAGCTCTTTTGGAACTAGATAGCCAGCATTACATCCTATCATTCCCGGAAAACACCCAAGTCCAAATAGTCTGCGGAACCGAAGAATATCGCATTCTCAACGGAAGTTTCCTCGCAACAATTCCCAGAAATTGCAGCATACGAACACCTGAATTCACCGTGATTAACATCAATGACAGAATTCGCGGACATGCTGTTGAAATCATGACTTTATCAAGATTTAATTCTACGAAATCGTCGACTCATTACAATCTGACTACAATTGATTTGAATACATTGCACGATATTCAACACCAAGTTCTCATGGAACCTGCCACGAAGATTCAAGAACATGATTTCGCAAGCCTTTATCATACAACAATACCTACCTACAGCATCGTGGTACTTGCCGCAGCAATTTTCATCTTCATACTCTACTGCCGCCACCGCCAACAGCAGCCAAAGTCTATTCCAACAGACATCGAGTTATCTGCAGCACGATCTGAAGGCAGCATCAAATCTATGGAAGAGCATAGAGCCGCAACATTTGCATTAGACATTGGCAAATAGTTGCTCATCTAGGAGGGGAGATGTTACGTATAGGAACCCCTACATTTAGCGAACTCATACCATTATGAAACACCTTCCCGAAACCGAATTGCGAAACTGCAGAATCAGCGATATTTGGACCACAGTGAGAACACCGAGTATCTTCGTCCGTCGTACTTCAATCGTCGAAGATTACGGTCGCGTAGATTTAATTTATTTTTATTCTTTTGTAATCAATCGGGATTATTAAATCTATAACTATACTTGTAGTTTTTTTAAAAACAGTCCTCCTGCGGCCGGTATCGTATCTTGGTTAAGACTTCTGATTAATAAAAATAATTATTTTATTAGGATTTGTTATTTTTACGTAAAATCAAATAATCGTAGCGACTCGTGTTTAGGTACATCACTATTATTGTCAAACTGACATACGTCATACGGGAGTTTAGGTTTTGGCCTGGTTATAGTCATCTGCTTGTGTGGTGATTCTCGAAATTACATATAACACAAATAGAAATAAATATATTTTTTTAGAAATATAAATATATATATATATATATATGCTACCACGATTATGGTGTGAAATTAATTTAGCGATAATTTTCATACATTTCGAAAATGCCGTTAGTAAAATTAGAACTGGTACATAAGGTTCAATTACCTTTTAGGCCACGTTAAATAATTTCTACCATTATCTGCGTATTAGGTAATTTGCCATTCTAGTATTAAGTCGAAAGCATTTCAACATCACCGACAAAATGGAATTAGCTATCAACCTTTTTTAGTATTACCGAGTGAATCTCCGGGCAACAGCTAGTAAAGAACAAAGTAAATATTATTTTCTTTTCTCTTTACATTTCGGCGTCATAAGGCTGTGGTACTCCGGGCTCTAATGGAAGCATGGTAATACTGCAAAAAGCTTTAAAAGGCAACTTCTACCTTTTCGTTCCTACTTTGGGGTTTTTACACGGTTTATGATGTTAAGGGTTCGTGCAAAAAGATGAAAGGAGACGAAATATGTTAGGACAGATGCGGATTAGGAAAAGTCGTTTAAATGAACACATGACCGTATTTTACTCGTCACGTGTTACAATGGCAGATTTAATTGGATTTTTTTAAAGCTGGTTTTTTCAAAAATTTTAATCTTCGATGACTAGATATAACATCCTTTTCCTGAATTAATCTCATATGTTTTTACTGATTTAAACCAATTCTTATTTCAGTAAATGCGAAGTCTGAATGGATGCTTGTACTTGCTCACGTAATCTTAACGGAGATCGGTTACATTTGGCGCCAGGTTTAACTTGAAATAGTAAATACCGTACTTTTTATCCCGAAATTTTCACGAGAGTGAACTAGTGTAGTATAAGTATTCGATTAAACAATACCTAAATTACATTTTGTAAATAATATGGATTCTTTTTCGTGTCATAGCGGGACACTTTATTGTGAATCCGCACATTCATGTATTAGGTACTAAATATATGACTAAAATGATTAACGGGACATTTTCGCTCTTGTTGGAGATATGTAGCGGGACAAACAGCGTTGCTTCCATGCTGGTCTGGGAGCGAAGAAAAAACATAGAATGTGCTAGCTGCTTTTCTTCCCGCGCAGATTGTAAAAGTCAATCGAGGGAAAGGGCTTTAAACTGGAGATTCCTCCACTCATAGGTGATGGGCTAGCAACCTGTCACTATACCTGAATGAATGCGGGATGTATGGTCACACACATTCATAATGCTACTTATTACGAAAATAAGCGAGATATTATTTGTATGTTGTGTTAAAATGTGTCATAGCAACGTACGTAATTATCTCACCTATAACGTAAATAGAAAGAAACGTAACTTTTTGTTTATTTTATTTGAATAACTATTGTGGGTCGATCAATAACACGGGCTTCTGTTCATAATTAAACAAGCTTATACAAAAGGAAGTCTTACGAAATTGTTTTGCATTTCACTGAAATGAGCCGATGTTTTCACGAAATTAATCACATTATGAAGGGAAATACAATATTAATTAGGTAACGATTGAAACGAACGGTAAGGAGTATTATTTTGTAAGGTCAAAGTGTTTTGAAGAGTTTGGATGGGTTGCTATGGGGAAAAAGTTAATCAGTAACTATTTATTTCTCCATTTAAAATAATATTTTTAGGTTTATGTTGTCTTTTATTTGCTCGTGGAAAATGTTATAATAAATTTAAAGTACTAAAATGTTGTAGTCAGTTTATTATTGCCTACACTCTATTAACATTGAGGAAATTTAGATATGCGATTTTTTAAATATGAATTTAGAAACTCTCCACTTTTATTTTAATTCGGTTGAAAAATACGGTGAGTAAAATCTCCCTTCATCGAGAATAATCGTTCTTAGAAAGCTTAGTGGATATCGATTCAAAGTATCAATAACCCATTTTCAGTTACCGTATCTCAGAGTTCAAAGTTTAGATGGGGGCCACTAGATTCCCTTCAAAGACCCTTCCTTTGTTTTATCTTCATGAGAACGGTTGTTTTTTATTATTTTTCTTCGGAAAAGATTTTCGAGAGAGATTCGAGCCTCTTGCTAAGAGTGGCTCAAATAATGTGGATGGCGGATGGATGGCTCTCGTCGAGTTCGGTAGGTATTTTTTGTTAAGAAGTTATGAACCGAATACGTAGTATCTCATATCCCATTTCATATTTTGTATATTCATTTTTAATACGTTTTCCATTGTGATTTCCGGGAAATTTTATATCTGAGCACTCGCATTTAAAACTTGACTCTAGTCAATGACTTGGGATTTTCTGAAAATCCATTAAATAAAAAAACTGATGAAGTGTTTTCGTAACACGTCATAAACAACTGTCATTCACTCGAATTCCAAGTACCAACGGTTTAAGCTCCTTGTCCGCTGGTCCACTTTGATTAACAGTTTGGTGGCGTAGGCCAAAAATAAAGTTTTTAATCTGTAGCCGGACGTGACGTCAGCTTCGTTTGGCTGACGTGATTGGCGCTTCGGGCAATTCGAATCTCTGTGTTTGTGAACAAGGAAAGTGCACATTTTTGACCATATCCGTTGAAATGTGGGCTTTTTGTTATTCATTCAGATTTCTATTCTTCACGTGGTAGAGAGATTATCAAGCTGTTTAACCCGATCTCCTATAGTTTCAGCTTTAAATTGTTTAATCAATAAAATAATATTAATTTAACTTTGAACACTCCAACTGAGTATTATTCAGAATCATTACTTTGTGAACAGCATACTTAGCATAGAGTTTGTAATTCATTCCCTTTGAGCAACCAGAAGTTGATCGTGCGTCACATAGGAGGTAGGAGTCCTTATTTCTCTGTTTTCATACTCTTTCCATTAAAGACTTTTACATAAACCGCAGTTTTTCGTACACAAATGTGCTTGTTCAGAATCAAAAGTCTAATCTCATGATTCAACATCTGCAGTGTATTTGAAATTAACTTTGATAAATCTATCCACTAACCACAGACAATTACAAACGACGACCATTTCATCAGTCGACGGAACTCTCTGTATGCGTGTTGTTCTCATTTTTACAGGGTTGCCAGATTGGGTATTTTTTTCGCAATTCTGGGTAAAAATTTGACTCTTGGAGAAATTTTGGAGAAATGGAATTTTTGGAGAAATGTTTGGAGAAAAAATAAATCTCGTGGAGAATTTTGGGTATTGTTTTTTTTAGGTTTGCGACGCATCCTTTCTTATTGTAATGACACGAACATGCATCTTACAAACGTGCAGGACGTTTAATATAACAATCGTTTTCGAACGTAGACTATCTCTGTACGTTTTCGAACGTTCAAATAATATCTATTCGTACGTTTCTGGTTCGATTCCTTGAATTCCTTCTATCTTGTTGTTGAAAAAAAAAAAAAAAAAGCTCATCAGCCGTTAGGAACACGGGCAAAAAACCGGTGGGGACTTTGGGTAAAATTAAAGAAAATAGTATCGTTTTGGAGAAATATAATTTCAATTTTGGGGAGAAATAGAAAATTCCATCTGGCAACCCTGCATTTTTATTTTTAGTGCGCGTTGCGCTATTGCCCGCACTTTAGTTAGGTGATCTATTCCTTTTAGGGCTTCGTGATAGACATTTGAGGGTGATATCATCGCGCTCACAAAAAAAAATTACACTGTACAGTATCTCTACATTATTTACTCAATTTTAATCTGATGTATATTTCTAAATAAATAAATCTTTTACAGCAAAACAAGTGACTAATTTGTGTACAAAAAGCCTTTCCATGAACGCAATCCAATTAGGATTTCTATTTTTAATTTCTGGTAGTTATATCTGGCAACAGGTACATAACACGAGAAAAATAAATTCTTCATAACATTGTATCTAGGTTCTAAATTTTATACAGCATAGTAATAAATTGATCGAACAATAAATCCTTTATTTCCCCGATAGGTTAACTGGGGTCAATCGCCTAGAACCAACGGGAGTGCATCCACGAATTCGTTCAAAAATCGAACGCGCGATTAATGCACTCGGCATGGCGCCAAAATTTCCGCATAAAAAAAGCAAAAATTGCTACGCGCACGTTCGACTAAATTATTTGTCACTGAATGGTAGTTTTTGCGAACATTTCATAAAAGGATAATTTTTACGTCGTAATAGGTACCTATCTAAATTTAAGAACAATCAAGAAATGTAATTTATTTTCCCATATTTGAGTGGCATTTCGACGAAATGGAAAAATACCAATATCATTTTCGTTCAGCTAAATTAGAGAATCCCAAGTAAGTATACTACGAGTAAGTATATTTCATTTTTGTTTTCATTCGATCCGAATTGGAATTGAGTAGTTTACCGAGAAACTAGAGGAAAACTATAATTGTTTTGATAATATTAGAATAAATATAATGACTAGCTGACCCTACAGATAATATCCTGTTTCTATAACCACTAAGTATAACTATAAATACTATCTGCTGTATTTTATGTGACAATGGAACGTCGTATATTTACACTTAGTACATATACGACGTTTCATATGAGTTACGAGTATTTAGTTATACACGAAACAAAACAAAGCTATGTACATTGATTTATACCAAATGCGCGAATACCACGAATACTGTTTTTTTTTTTTTTTATTAAATATGGGTTTGCTCTTGACCACAATCTTGCCCGAGGACAGAGATGAGGTCTACGATGAAGCGAGCTTACCCAGAAGCAGCCTATTCACTCTGGTTTTGAAGAGAGTCAGGTTGTATGTGCTCGGAAACACAGACGCAGGTAGGGAGTTCCAGTGCTTTGCTGTGCGCATCAAGAATGATGACGAAAAGCGCTTGGTGCGTGCGGGGGGAATATTAACTAAGAAGGGATGATAGCCCGCAGTGCGTCTGGTTGTCCGGTTGAAGAAAGGGGCGGGCGGTATGAGCTCATGCAGCTCATGAGCACACTCTCCGAAGTACAATCGGTAGAAAACCGACAAGCAGGCAACTTTTCGACGATGAGCTAGGCTGTGGAGCTTAGCGTTCGTTAATTTTTCATCGCCGATTATTCTTTTGGCTCTGCGTTCCACCGAATCCAAAGTGGCCAGTTGGTACTTCGCCGAGCCGTCCCAAAGGTGACTGCAGTACTCCATGCAAGAACGGACTTGAGCTTTGTAAAGAGTAAGAAGCTGTCCAGGTGTGAAGTATCGCTTCACCCTATTGAGAATGCCCAGCTTCTTGGCAGCTAATTGGGCTTTGGATTCGATGGTGGTGCCGAAGTTGAGGTTTTTTGTCAACTCCATGCCAAGGAGTTCAAGCTTGTCGGTTATAGGAACCGATGCACCCCGAAAAGTAGGAGCCAGGATGAAAGGGCTCCTTTTTGCGGTGAATAGACACGCCTGTGTCTTGGAAGCGTTAAAAGTGACCAGATTACTCTCTCCCCACTGGGATACGTAGTCTAACGTCTGGTCAGTTCGCTCAACCATGGCCTTTCTCTCAAGTTTTAACTGATCCCCGCTAATCCCTGCACCGGACAAGTACCTCTCCACAACAGTACTATCATCTGCATACCCAACAATACCGGGTGTAAGAAGGTCATTGATTTGCAGCAGGAAAAGAGTTGCAGAGAGGACCGACCCCTGAGGAATACCGGCGTCAATAGCCATTGGATCAGACGAGCAGCCATCAATGACCACTTTGATCGATCGTTCACTCAGGAAGTCAGCTATCCAGCTACAGAGGCCAGCGGGGATGCCGTAAGCTGGAAGCTTGCTCAGCAGACTAGCGTGCCAAACCCTGTCGGAAGCCTTCGAGATGTCAAGAGAAACACATAGTGCTTCACCATGTTTCTCGATGGCCTCGCTCCAACAATGTGTCACGTACACAAGAAGATCCCCAGAAGAATTTGAAGTGAGAGAGTCCTTTGCTTATGTCAAATGGCGGGAAAATATTTCTTTGGTTTCTAAAGAATATACATAGAAGCAAGCGAAGCCGCGGGCAGAATCCAATCGGTACTAGTTCGGCAGGTCCATTTATTTTTAAGAGTATACTCCGGAATTTCATTAGTCAGCCAACTCGCTCCTCCACTGAGCCGTAAGTAATTAGTTCTGCTCCGATGTTATTTATTTCGGGAACTCCTAATTATGTTCACCTTAGGCATTCGCGAGACTCCTCTTATTGATACGTGGCCTTTCTTTTTAAAAAGAGCGGTGTATAAAGTTTACCATATATTATTTATACGTTTGTCGGCTCTATAGTTCTCATTAGATACTTTATTCAGGGTGGCTTTTTTTAAATGAAAATCGGTTCAGCCGTTTCAGAGTAATTAGTTGTTTTAATGATAAAGGGGGGTTATGAAAAGTCATCATCATCGTCATTATCATCACTTATGTCTTATAATTTCATATATATCCTCTGTGGTAAAGTAGTTTCCGTTCAAAAATCATTCATCCTAATCAGAGCTTCTATGTGGATGGTGGTGCTCTGTTCAGTTGCAACAACAAAGTATTAGTTCGCAAATATCTTGCTTTGAATCTGTCGAGTCTGATAAAGTTTCATATCTATGCGAAAATAGTAAAGACCCGTCAAATATTCAACGTTAAATATATCCGAACGACTCGTGACATAATACACACAAAAGTTCATATTCTGTGAATTCGTAATTTCTTACGCTTCTAATATCTTTTCCTTTTGTTTTGACAGCAGCGATGTGCGTCAAATTAGTGTTAGATCAAAGAACGTTTCGTTTGAATAAATAAATTTATTTGTGTCACGTTACGTCTTAGAATGTACGGTTCAAAGGAGTAACGCGTATATTTACATTAATATACTCGTACCATAAAACGTCACTAAACTGTATTTAAAAAAAATGCCTACTTGGTGAAAACCATAGAGCTAATTATAAACTGATTACGTTCTTTAATTATTTTTGAGTCAAATGCCAATGTCATTAAATTATTAAATGTGCATTCGAAACAATGAAACTTGAAATAATGTTTGTGATTCTTTTACGTTATGTATCTGTAGCATTTTCTTTCCATAAGGTTAGTCGTATTCATAAAGATTGTGGTAATTTTATTGTTTATATAACGATGGCATTTCAGACTATTGCTATTGATATAAATGTTTTTTGTTGAAATATTTGTTGTGAAATCTAATTAAATTCATTTGTTTCAGAAACCGCGCTCGCACACGGACTGCCAATGCATCGCGAGTGCGTGTGTGTGTCTTAGTGGTGTGCGTGTAGGGTTATGCGGGGGAGGGGGTAGCGTCATGCAGAGGGGCGGGGCGTGCGGCGGCGCGGGGAGCGGGGCGAGTGCGGTGAAGGCGCGTGCGGGAGCTCTCGCGCTGCTGCTGCTGGCTCACTTCACGCCGCCAGGTAAGTTTCTAGTCTGTCAACTAGCTTGACTTGGCTTATGGTTTAAGTCTTAACTACATTCGGGTCATCAGACCCCGCGTGTTAAGATAAGATATGGTCCTAAGGTAGGGTCTACCCGAACGAGGGGGCCATAAGTTATTGGGTCATCCAAACCAGTACCTAGTTCTGTAGGTTTCTGTGTATGCTGGACTGTAAAAATGCCCTGATTCCGGAGAAGATCTTTATTAATGTATTTACAAGTTTGACGCGAGAGAGGAAGAATGGCTCCTTAGGCGAGGTGGACGAAACCCCGTTATAAGATGGCTGTCTAGTTGTTTCCTTCCACCGCCGTCGCCGCATCGTCTGCCCGCATCCGGTCCGGCGGTGTTGCCAGGCTTCGGCCGCAACACTAGTGTAATCTTCAGCTCAGCTAGAAGTCCACTATGAAACATAAGAATCTCTCATAGGATGGGTCCTAGCTTGGCTGGAAGTGGTTTGCATCAGTCAGCCTCTACCAGATTGACGGACCCACGATCTCCTATCTCCTAACAATATCGTCAGATTACCTAGTTTGTGGATCGTCTCTCCTCCGCTTACCTTTGGTACAACTATAGTAATCTGATTACCTTTTTCGTTCACTGACTCATTTCAGCTGTACATTTCCATGGATACCTTTAGGAAAAAATATAGACAAAATGTACCAAAACTGGCACGATTCTGATGAGTCGTTAATGCACGGTCAGTAAAACGCGCTCGACGTGCGAAATGTCCAATGTACAAATATTTTCACTTTTTCTTTCTAAATACAAATATCACAACAATCATATATACAGCAACATATAAAACGCCTAAAGTATAGAGGATACCCTTATCTATGCAAAACAGTTTGGAAGTTGTACAATGGGCCAATCGAGTAGTGGAACAAATCCCGGACCAGCGACACGAACTACTCAACCCCACTTTTATGATTATATTTTATCAACTTTATTCCGTAGACTTTGGTAGAAATAGAGCTGCCCTATAAAAAATGGAAAGATAGGTACCATGGATATTCATACGCTGAAGTAAACAACCCTTGACATAATTCTGGTGTTCATCATCACGGAAAATAGATCGAAAGAGACGTGTTGCCGCTTTACAAACTGACCGCCTTTAGTAAAAAAATTTATAAATTCAAATCCTATTTGTGTATGGTAAAACGATCTGACTTCGAGTTTGTACGATACCAATATTAATATAGATCGCCATCACTTTTAGATTGATAAATTGTAAAGCCTGACCAGGAATATAAAAACCCTTGCCATGTTGCGGAAAAGCAATACAACTAATTTCTTATACTGGCGACTAATTAAAAAACCCATCTGTCATTTCTCCTGTCAAAGTTTGACTTTCAATCAAGGGCGGATCCAGTAGGTAATTTTTTCTGGGAAACGGTGCCCCGTTTTCCATTCTCGAGAATATTTCCGAGAGTTTTTTAAAAAAGTTTCCGCTTGTTCTTTGAAAATTTCGAGAACGGCACATCACTAATGGTGGTGGATAAATTTTTAGGAAATACTTACTTGTAAGAAACTATTACTACTAAATCCTGTTATTTTAACAACTGGAATCTTATTTTGATATATACTGTTATGGAAGCTTCCTCCACAGTACACTATTTACAATAGTAAGCTGCCATCCTTTAATCAGCTACTGCTTTCAATAATGTTGCTATATAAAACGCATAAGTGCTGCCTCTAATTCAGGGTTTTTATATTTCTGATCAGGCTTTAACTTAACGATTATCAGCTGATGTGTGAAATTGAAACTACTAGATATGATACTTATGTACCTAGATAGTGTTAACGACGATCGTCGAGGAAAAATACTCCTTTTTAAAATATGAATATTCAAAAGATTAAAAGATTTTTTTGATCAATCAACTCTTATCATTCTTAAGTCTATGGATGCGGAATGAAAATCAACTTTATTCATAGAAAGTTGAAGAAACGCTTTCGTCAACCAGGCCGGGCCATCGGAAGTTGGAAACAAATGCGGGACCCTGGCGACTTTTCTCGTTCAGTGGTTTTTAGGGTATCCCGAATAAAGAAGGGTTCAAAGATCTTTTCAGAGATTTATAATAATAATAATAATAATATCTTTATTTTTTATAAATACGCATTTTTATTATCATGGTGGGCTGGAAAAAATATGGAATGTGCTACCAGCTGCTTTCCTTTCCGCGCAGATTACCTATATAACAACATAAAACGTACTACCCTTACTTAAAAATTGCTAAAGTATATGTTAAAGAAAAATGGAAGGATGAAAGTATTATGTTAAAGAAAATATGCATCTCTACAATACAACTCGCCTGATGACCATATGACTTTAAATGTAGTGTCCATTAAGTGTATGGAAGAAAGGAGCTCAATTGACAATATAAATGATTAAAAAAGTATAAGAAAACCTACAAATAAAGCGAAAGTTTTTTTAAAGTTATTTGGAGGTTTATTACCTTGCCTAACCTACAGAAATTTTGGTGAAATTTGATATACGGATAGTATACCCTGAAATATGGCGAATCTACTTTTTATCTAGATAATTCCGACGGAGCGGGATGTAAGAATTATTTGATGTTAAAGTAAACAGTATTTTACCTAACCTAGTTCTGTACATGAAAAATACGTTAAAAGACTAAACAGAGCAGCATCGTAGCCAGAGCTTCCATACATACACAATGCGGTGCACCGCCTTGGGTCCCGTCGGTCTCCATTACGCGTACATTTTTCAGGAGGGCCCGTTATTGGATTACTGTGGGCGAAAAATAGGGCTTCGTGCTATTTCCAACTATCTACCTTCTCCTAGCCTCTAACATTGGGTTTTTTGTAGCTTGGACTTCAATATACCTAAGCAGAATTACTTGTAAACTCACTCAATTAATTTATGAACTTCGTTCTTGTCGGTGTAGTATTTTCAATTATTGTCTATCTTCTGAGATCGATTTTATCTCCCAAGAGGTACGACACGACCTCTACACTTTTTTGTAAAATATGTCAAAGTTAAAGAACGCGTTAAAGAACGAAAGAACGCGTGCGTGCGAGGTAACCGATATTTTTTGTCATTTTAATTCTTCAAAACAGGACCTCACTCTACTCACACCTTTACAATGAATCAAAATTGACTGATCTGCCGGGGGCCGAATCTGCAACTTTTATTCCAGTGGATGAACTTTAGGATACCGACTCGATCTGACCCGTAGGATAAGGAAAAACAATTAAAACTTTAGCTTTAACCCTTCAATGAGTTTTATTAAATTAGTATAGATAATATCCCCTAGGTACCTATCATATTCAATTCCGATTGCCACTAATATTCGTAACAAAATGACAAACGCTATGTACCCTCGGGACTTAGTTCGAACAAGTGGACTCAAATTAGGTTAAATAAATAAACTGTTACACGTTTGTTATGAATAATGTTTCTAAACGTATTCTGGATTCGTGATATGTTTAATTTCTATTAAAGTTTTGGGTTGCATCTAACTAAATGCTAACATTTTATTAGTAGTTACCCTAGTATATTATTATCTGTGTTAGTACCTACATATTACGTAGTTTACTTGCATGCTTAGGTCAAGATAGAAAATGATATTATTCAGATTGACCTTATATTGATAGTATTGTTGAGTTAGTAACCCATAACACACGTCTCGAACTTACTTCGGGGCTAGCTCAATCGGTGTGATTTGTCCGTATATATATATTTATTTATTATTTAATTATGTATTTAATCATATGTTTGTAATAAAATCTATGTTGTTTTGTCCGTTCGCCGCCGTAATATTCTAGCGCGTGCGGTAGTTTCATATTAGTAGCGTCGTCGCCCGCTCGGCCGGCGTCGGCAGTCGCGAGCGACCATTTTGAATTCAGTATTGTTTGGACATCGCGCGGGGAGGCCGCGCCGCATGAAATTGCTCGCGTGAATGGCATGGCGGACGGCCGCCATTTGTCCTGACATATCGGTTTGATTTTAATACGCGGAGAGGTCTCGCGTCTTTTGCTTGTTAACTAGTTTGAGTTATATTTGTGAATTTCCTGTTTGTTAAATAACTATTGAACATTTGTGTTTGTGAAACCTTTTACTTTGACTGTTTCTTGTGAGATGCGAAACGTGGCTGCCTGGGGACGCCGAAATCTGTTGCCGAGTGGAACTGCTAGACGGATCAGGTATTTTTTCTGGGGATTGAGATCTCATGGGGTAGGTTGGGTGATTTAGGGAACAACCCCCTCCTCTTCCGAAGACACTCAAGATTGGATCCGAAGAGCAGAAGATTAAGTTTGGTAAGTGACCCTTGGGTTTGTGGGTGGTGGTAGCTATTAGGTTAGGTTTAATATACAGGGTTCTGTAGTTCCCGTTGTAAACTACAGTGGTAGCAGACTGCGTATAGGTTAGGTTAGGTTAGTCGGACAGACGTAGTGTCGGGTCGAGGTTTTTTACCGGTATTTTTTTTTACCCGGATGTTTGTAATATATTGGGTAAAACTAAACGCGGGCGTTTCGCATTGCTGCCGCCAGAGGGCGTTCGGGGTTTTCACACTGCTAGCGTGGATGGCGTCGCGCGGACGGTCGCCATTGCATTGCCCTATGCGATATCGGTTTGATTTTTAATACGCGAGAGGTTCCGCGTTCTTTGATTGCTAATTAGCTTGAGTTGTGTTTGTGAATTTCCTGTTTGTTAAATAACTATTGAACTTTGTGTTTGTGTACCCGTCATGGTGACTTTTTCTTGTGAGAGGTGAAACGCGGCTGGCTGTTCACATCTGGCTGTTCCCGAGTGAAACTACGGGAAGAAATCTATTTAGTTGTTATGGGGAATTGAGATCTCAAGGGTTAGGTAGGGTAATTAGGAATTCCCCCTTCCCGAAGACACTCAAGTTTGGATCCGAAGAGAAAGAAGATTTAGTTTGGTAAGTGTTCAATTCTAGTTAATTTATAGGTTAGGTTATCATATAGGGCCCTGTAGCTCCCTTCATAAGCTACGGTGGTAGCAGACTGCGTATAGCTTAAGTTAGATTCTAGTCGGACAAGCGTGGTGTCGCGTGGAGATTTTGTCCCGGTACTTAATTTTACCGGTAGATTTTTTCCCGGTAAAGTTCCGGTACAGAATTCTTCCCGCCGCTTCGTTTGTCCGGATTCGCTCTGCGCACATTTTCTGGCAGCAGAGCGTAGTTGCTCTGCACATTTTCTGGTAGCAGAGCGTAGTTTATCTACCCTCTATTTGTTCGTTTGTAAAAAATAATTAATTGTTTGTAAAAATTATTAGATTTTTCTTAGTTTGTTTGTATAAGAATATTTGTAACCTTTTTTGTATTTGTTTGCGGTTTGTACCGTGCGTTCCGGGTTTGTGCCATTCTCATACCTACCGCGGTTCTTCGTGTAGTTGCTTGATTTTGTTGTTTTTTATTTACCTTTTGTTATTTTTTGTTTGTGACTTGACGCGATGGCGAAGGCCTCCAATGCTAGGGCGACACTCGCCAACGAATTGAGATGGTTTGTGACGGCCGGAGGACTCCTGTCCCGGAAGGACAGGAGGGCGCCATACTGCTAAGAGCGGATCACCTCCACTCACGATTGATTAGCGCGGAAGCGGCCATGGCGGCGCTTACCGAAGCCGATCTTACCCCGGAGGCCTACGCAGGTCACATGGCGGACATGGACCAGATCCTGAGTCTGCACGATGATATCGCGGAGGCGGTGACCGCAATAAGGGCGAGACAGGCTGGCGGACCAGCCCCTCGCACACCTGTTAGACAGGAAGGACCAGCGGTTACTGGTCGGCTCCCCACCCTTCAGCTGTCCCACTTTGGGGGTAGGATGGAGGAGTGGGTAGCATATAAAAATATGTTTGAGTCCCTGGTCGTAGCACGACAGGATTTGTCGAAGGCCCAGAAGATGGCCTACCTCCTCTCCACTCTTGAGGATGAAGCGCGGTCGCTCATCCAGCACCTCCGGGTGGAGGACGACCAGTACGACACGGCTTGGGAGTTATTGAACTCCCGCTATCAAAACTTACGTTTGTTAGCGGATGCGCACGCCGCACAGTTGATGGCCCTGCCCAAGGTGGCCAACAGGGCACAGTTGCGCCTGCAGTTGCTCACGCCCGTTACAGTGGCCTGTAACGCGCTCCGCACACTGGGGCTGCCGGTGGACCAATGGTCCTTTTTGCTGGTGCACATTGTATTGGGCAAATTACCCAACGACATCCGCTCGCGGTTTGAGCGCGAGAATGCGGAACGGGATAGCACCACCCTACCAACATTCACTGACTTGGTGAAGTTTTTGGAGTTTGAGGCACGGGCGGCTGAGAATACCATGACGGACTCAGCGCCATCCAGAGCGCCTGAACGTAGGCCCTTGGAACCCTCATGGCGAGGGAGGCCCCAACAGGGACGGCAACCGCCACCGCGTGGAGCTGGTGCGCGGGTTGCACACACGGCAGCAGTCGCGAGGGACGCGGACTGCCTGCAATGTGGTCGGATGGGCCACAGCCTGCTGCAATGCAGGGACTGGCAGGGACTGCCAGTACAAGATCGGCGCCGCATGGCAAAGCGGCATGAACTTTGCTTTTATTGTTTGGGCGGTCACTATGCACGTGACTGTCCCAGTGCCATACCATGCAGTGCATGCCGTGGGCGGCACCACGCGATGCTCTGCATGAACCGGAACGGGGATGGCCCCCGGATGTTGAGGCAGGGGTCCCCTATGGGCGGGGGCGCTCCTGCGCGAAGCCCTCCACCACCGGACGGAGGACGCGACTTCGCTCGTCGCACCCCCTCGGGAGGGGGGACGCGTACCGGCGCGGGTCTTGGCGGACCGGGACCACGCGCCCCAAGGTCATGGCCAGTATGTGGCTGGCCAGGCCCCGGATGGGGCCCCCATGGGCGGGGGCCCTAGATCGGACGTGAGAGTGGGGACACCCCTCCACGCGGGTTACCAATACCCAACACATGCAGCCGCAGCGGTTTTCTCCGCCGCTGCACGAGTACCCACGGCTGGAGTACCACCCGCCGTACCATATGTATGGCCGGGCCGCGGGTTATGCCCCCCTCAGATGGGGATGTGCACTCGCCCGCCATATTATCCGGGTCAGTGGCGCGCCCCTGGTTTGGAGAGAGTGGGGAGCCCGTAACTAGCTTGCTCCCTTGCTGGGACAGAGCCGCGGACGGTTCTGCTCCCTACCGCGGTGGTCCGCGTATGGGGTCGTAGGGGGAAGCCATTAATTTGAGAGCTCTGTTGGACTCAGGGGCTCAAAGCAGTTTGGTTACCACTCGAGTGGCACGCCAGTTAGGTTTAGTCGTGGAAGACTCGCCTGTGCCACTTCTTGGAGTTGGTGGCATACAAGTGAAGTGTCTGACGGGCCAGACACTTGTCACCTTTTCTTCGCTGAAGTCCTCCACAATGAGGATCACGACTTCGGCTATGGTAATGGATACCATTGCGGGTTGGCACCCCTCGACAGACATACCGCCGGGTGTGTTGTCTTTGGTTTCGGGTCTGGATTTGGCCGACCCCTTTGTCTTTCATCCCGGCCCAGTGGACTTGCTCCTGGGCTCGGACGTATTGGGTTGGATTTTGTTGGGTACACAGAAGGCTCTGGGTTCGTCTTCACTGATGGCAGTGTCTACGATTTTTGGTTTTGCCCTGATGGGCCCTGTATTTGATAATAGCACCGTGGAGGAGCCACCGGTCGTCGCATCTGCGTCCTTGGCCAAGACCATGCAAAGGTTTTGGGAGGTGGAGGAGCCACCTATGAGTTCCAGGATGGATCCGGAACACGCTGAGTGCGAAGCCCTTTTTCGATCGACCACGGAGAGGTTGCCCTCCGGGCGGTTTGTAACTAGGTTACCTTTTGTTGCCTCTCGTCCTAGCCTAGGGCAAAGTAGGGCGCTTGCGGAGAAACGACTGCTGTCCATGGAGCGACGCATGCAGCGTGACCACGTACTTCGCGATAAATATATTGAATTTATGCGCGAGTACGAGGATTTGGGTCACATGTCTCCGGCTCGAGTTGATTGGAGCTCAACTGAGCATTATTTTTTGCCCCACCACGCGGTGGTGAGGGCCTCAACGGGCAAGTTGCGGACTGTCTTTGATGGGTCCGCACCCACTTCAAACGGAGTTTCGTTGAATCTATGTTTGCATTCCGGTCCCAAATTGCATAGGGACATAATTGACATCATCTTGAACTTTAGAAGACATCAAGTGGTTTTTGGCGCGGACATCCGGATGATGTTCCGCCAGACAGTCATACATCCTGAGGACAGGCGATTCCAGTTGATACTCTGGCGTGAGCGCCCTGAGGATCCTGTGACGGTGTATGAACTCAACACAAACACGTATGGTTTGAAATCTAGTCCCTATATCGCCATCAGATCATTGCTTGAATTGGCAGAGCGGGAACGGATCCGCTTTCCCCGTGGGGCTTCCGTGCTGTCACGTGACTTGTATGTAGATGACGTGTGCACCGGAGCCCAAAGTATTGAGGAGGCCCTCCTACTGCGGGACGAATTGATTGAAATATTGAAAACGGGTGGCTATGAGCTACGTAAGTGGTTGTCTAATGAGCCTAAAGTTCTAGAAGGGATCCCGGAGGATCACCAACAGAACCCTCACCTGTTTGAGGATGTGGATGATCCCAACAGGATAGCGGTGCTGGGCATGCAGTACCAGCCGCTAACCGATATTTTTACATTCCAAGTGGACTTGGAAATACCAAAGGTCTGGACTAAGAGAACGGTGTTGTCAGTAATAGCTCGTATGTTTGATCCAAGCGGTTGGATCAGTCCAGTAATATTCTCTGCGAAGTGTCTTCTTCAGAGACTTTGGACTTTGGGCGTCTCGTGGGACGAGCCGCTGTTTGGTCCTCCATTGGATGATTGGCTCGAGTTGTTTTCATCGATTAAGGAAGTCAATCGGATTGCCTTGCCTCGTCGAATATTGCCCCCGGGAAATATCGAGCCAGCCTGCATGGCTTTTGTGACGCGTCGGAGCGAGGCTACGCCGCGTCAGTCTATATGCGGACAGTTGACGCCGATGGCCGGGTCAATGTCTCGCTTTTGTTAGGGAAGAGCAAGGTCGCCCCCATCAGGACTAGGCTGACTATTCCCAAGCTTGAGTTGAGTGGAGCTCACCTTCTCTCTAAATTGTTGCATCACGTTGCCAGTGAGCTGGCGGCCACGGTCGAGATACGAGACATCTTCGCCTGGTCGGATAGCCAGGTCGCGCTTGCATGGTTGCGCGCGGCCCCACATACCTTGGAGGTTTTTGTTGGAAACAGGGTTTCCCAAATTCAAAATATCGGAATTGATATAACATGGAGACATGTGCCGGGAGAGCTTAACCCAGCGGACTGTGCTTCCCGAGGTTGTACGGCACCAGAATTGGTGTCACACCCGCTCTGGTGGGGTCCAGAGTGGCTGATGGGATCAGAAACTTCTTGGCCTGTCTGTCAGACAGATGTTACTTCTTTGAGTTTGACTGGGCTCCGTGTACATGCTGTAGTCGCTGAGACGACGTCGGAGCCGGATTGGCTACTTGCTCGGTATAGCAGCTTGGATAAGCTTCTGGGTGTCACCAGTTGGATTAAGCGTTTCATACATAATTGTAGAAACCCACAGGCAAAGCGGTTGGAGCCGATTGCAGGTGCAGAAGAGCGCCGGAGCGCATTGTTGCATTGGGTCCGTGTCGTGCAGACCGGACGGTTTGAGTCAGAGCTTCAGATTTTGCGCGACGGACGCGCTAAGTTGAAGGGCGCGGTCGCTCGTTTGAACCCGTACATCGACTCGGATGGGCTCCTTCGGGTTGGAGGCAGGCTCCGGAAGGCGGATCTTCCATATGAGACTCGCCATCCTCTGCTGTTGCCCAAGGGCGGACCCTTGGTGCAGCTTTTGGTGTCTGATCGACACATTCGTAACGCCCATGCTGGGTGCAATGCTTTGTTGGCTATTTTGCAACGCGAATTTTGGATATTGTCTGCCCGAAGAGCAATCCGTAGTGTTCTGTTTCGATGTATTGCATGTTATAGGTTGAAGGCATCCACGATGCAACCACAGATGGGTGATTTGCCCGCTGATCGAATCCGACCTTCGAGACCGTTTGACGGCGTTGGAACCGATTTTGCCGGTCCCTTTTCGATCAAGGCTTCTCCCTTTCGTAATGCCCGTATTGTGAAGGGCTATTTGTGTGTATTTGTTTGTTTGGCCACCAAGGCTGTCCATTTGGAGGTGGTATCGGCTCTGACTACGGAGGCCTTCGTCGCCGCGTTGGATCGCTTTGTTTCGCGTCGAGGTCTACCTTCCCTTATTAGGTCTGATAATGGCACAAACTATAAGGGAACTGTAAATTATCTTAAGGATGTTTCTGTGTTTATTGATAAAAATTGTACTAGTTTAAGTCAAATTGCTGCCCAAAGGGGAATAACCTGGAAGTTTAGTCCCCAAGTTGCCCCCATTGGGGAGGGATTTTTGAAGCGGCTGTGAAATCCGCAAAGACCCACCTCCGCCGCATTATCGGAGAAACGGCTCTAACTTTTGAAGAGCTGGCCACAGTGTTTTGTAAAGTTGAGGCGGTCCTCAACTCTCGTCCTCTCTGTCCGCTATCTCCAGATCCAAATGACTTGGAAGCTCTCACCCCTGGTCATTTTTTGGTGGGAGGGCCGTTGAATGCCCTGCCCGAATACCCGTGGAAGGATGAACGCGTATATCGGTTGTCGCGTTTTCAAATGTTGCAGCAAATGAGCCAGGACCTTTGGCGTCGCTGGTCGCTTGAATATTTGCATTTGCTGCAGCAAAGAGTGAAGTGGACAGACAGGACTGAGCCTCCCAGGGAGGGTGATTTAGTATTGTTAAAAGAGGCAAATTTGCCCTCATTGCTTTGGCGACGAGCTCGCATATTACGTTTGATTCTTGGCGGAGATGGCACTCCGCGTGTGGCTGAGGTGTTGGTCGACGGTTCGATTTTAAGGAGAGGTGTGACCTCTCTCGCCCGCCTTCCCGTAGAGTAAGCTAGCGGTCTGCTTCTCAGACCGGGACGGGGGGATGTTTGTAATATATTGGGTAAAACTAAACGCGGGCGTTTCGCATTGCTGCCGCCAGAGGGCGTTCGGGGTTTTCACACTGCTAGCGTGGATGGCGTCGCGCGGACGGTCGCCATTGCATTGCCCTATGCGATATCGGTTTGATTTTTAATACGCGAGAGGTTCCGCGTTCTTTGATTGCTAATTAGCTTGAGTTGTGTTTGTGAATTTCCTGTTTGTTAAATAACTATTGAACTTTGTGTTTGTGTACCCGTCATGGTGACTTTTTCTTGTGAGAGGTGAAACGCGGCTGGCTGTTCACATCTGGCTGTTCCCGAGTGAAACTACGGGAAGAAATCTATTTAGTTGTTATGGGGAATTGAGATCTCAAGGGTTAGGTAGGGTAATTAGGAATTCCCCCTTCCCGAAGACACTCAAGTTTGGATCCGAAGAGAAAGAAGATTTAGTTTGGTAAGTGTTCAATTCTAGTTAATTTATAGGTTAGGTTATCATATAGGGCCCTGTAGCTCCCTTCATAAGCTACGGTGGTAGCAGACTGCGTATAGCTTAAGTTAGATTCTAGTCGGACAAGCGTGGTGTCGCGTGGAGATTTTTTCCCGGTACTTAATTTTACCGGTGGTTTTTTCCCGGTGAAGTTCCGGTACAGAATTCTTCCCGCCGCTTCGTTTGTCCGGATTCGCTCTGCGCACATTTTCTGGCAGCAGAGCGTAGTTGCTCTGCACACCGGTAAATTTTTCGGTACCGAACCCTCCCGCCCTTTCGTCTGCCCGGAATTCTCTGCGTACATTTTCTGGTAGCAGAGCGTAGTTGTTCTGCACATTTTCTGGTAGCAGAGCGTAGTTTATCTACCCTCTATTTGTTCGTTTGTAAAAAATAATTAATTGTTTGTAAAAATTATTAGATTTTTCTTAGTTTGTTTGTATAAGAATATTTGTGACCTTTTTGTATTTGTTTGCGGTTTGTACCGTGCGCTCCGGGTTTGTGCCATTCTCATACCTACCGCGGTTTTTCGTGTTGTTGCTTGATTTTGTTCTTTATTTACCTTTTTTATCTTTTCTTATTTGTTTGTTTGTGACTTGACGCGATGGCGAAGGTCTCCAATGCTAAGGCGACACTCGCCAACGAACTGAGATGGTTTGTGACGGCCGGAGGACTCCTGTCCCGGAAGGACAGGGAGGGCGCCACACTGCTAAGAGCGGATCACCTCCACTCACGATTGAGTAGCGCGGAAGCGGCCATGGCGGTGCTTACCGAAGCCGAACTTGCCGCGGAGGTCTACGCAGGTCACATGGCGGACATGGACCAGATCCTGAGTCTGCACGATGATATCGCGGAGGCGGCGACCGCAATAAGGGCGAGACAGGCTGGCGGACCAGCCCCTCGCACACCTGTTAGACAGGAAGGACCAGCGGTTACTGGTCGGCTCCCACCCTTCAGCTGTCCCACTTTGGGGGTAGGATGGAGGAGTGGGTAGCCTACAAAAATATGTTTGAGTCCCTGGTCGTAGCACGACAGGATTTGTCGAAGGCCCAGAAGATGGCCTACCTCCTCTCCACTCTGGAGGATGAAGCGCGGTCGCTCATCCAGCACCTCCGGGTGGAGGACGACCAGTACGATACGGCTTGGGAGTTATTGAACTCCCGCTATCAAAATTTACGTTTGTTAGCGGATGCGCACGCCGCACAGTTGATGGCCCTGCCCAAGGTGGCCAACAGGGCACAGTTGCGCCTGCAGTTGCTCACGCCCGTTACAGTGGCCTGTAACGCGCTCCGCACACTGGGGCTGCCGGTGGACCAATGGTCCTTTTTGCTGGTGCACATTGTATTGGGCAAATTGCCCAATGACATCCGCTCGCGGTTTGAGCGCGAGAATGCGGAGCGGGACAGCACCACCCTACCAACATTCACTGACTTGGTGAAGTTTTTGGAGTTTGAGGCACGGGCGGCTGAGAATACCATGACGGACTCAGCGCCATCCAGAGCGCCTGAACGTAGGCCCCAACAGGGACAGCAACCGCCACCGCGTGGAGCTGGTGTGCGGGTTGCACACACGGCAGCAGTCGCGGGGGACGCGGACTGCCTACAATGTGGCCGGATGGGCCACAGCCTGCTGCAATGCAGGGACTGGCAGAGACTGCCAGTACAAGATCGGCGCCGCATGGCAAGGCGGCATGAACTTTGCTTTTACTGTTTGGGCAGTCACTATGCACGTGACTGTCCCAGAGCCATACCATGCAGTGCATGCCGTGGGCTGCACCACGTGATGCTCTGCATAAACCGGAACGGGGATGGCCCCCGGTTGTTGAGGCAGGGGTCCCCTATGGGCGGGGGCGCTCCTGCGCGAAGCCCTCCACCATCGGACGGAGGACGCGGCTTCGCTCGTCGCACCCCCCCTCGGGAGGGGGGTCGCGTACCTGCGCGGGTCTTGGCGGACCGGGACCACGCGCCCCAAGGTCATGGCCAGTATGTGGCTGGCCAGGCCCCGGATAGGGCCCCCATGGGCGGGGGCCCTAGATCGGACGTGAGAGTGGGGACACCCCTCCACGCGGGTTACCAATGCCCAACACATGCAGCCGCAGCGGTTTTCTCCGCCGCTGCACGAGTACCCACGGCTGGAGTACCACCCGCCGTACCATATGTATGGCCGGGCCGCGGGTTATGCCCCCCTCAGATGGGGATGTGCACTCGCCCGCCATATTATCCGGGTCAGTGGCGCGCCCCTGGTTTGGAGAGAGTGGGGAGCCCGTAACTAGCTTGCTCCCTTGCTGGGACAGAGCCGCGGACGGTTCTGCTCCCTACCGCGGTGGTCCGCGTATGGGGTCGTGGGGGAGAAGCCATTAATTTGAGAGCTCTGTTGGACTCAGGGGCTCAAAGCAGTTTGGTTACCACTCGAGTGGCACACCAGTTAGGTTTAGTCGTGGAAGACTCGCCTGTGCCACTTCTTGGAGTTGGTGGCATACAAGTGAAGTGTCTGACGGGCCAGACACTTGTCACTTTTTCTTCGCTGAAGTCCTCCACAATGAGGATCACGACTTCGGCTATGGTAATGGATACCATTGCGGGTTGGCACCCCTCGACAGACATACCGCCGGGTGTGTTGTCTTTGGTTTCGGGTCTGGATTTGGCCGACCCCTTTGTCTTTCATCCCGGCCCAGTGGACTTGCTCCTGGGCTCGGACGTATTGGGTTGGATTTTGTTGGGTACCCAGAAAGCTCTGGGTTCGTCTTCACTGATGGCAGTGTCTACTATCTTTGGTTTCGCCCTGATGGGCCCTGTGTTTGATAATAGCACCGTGGAGGAGTCACCGGTCGTCGCATCAGCGTCCTTGGCCAAGACCATGCAAAGGTTTTGGGAGGTGGAGGAGCCACCTATGAGTTCCAGGATGGATCCGGAACACGCTGAGTGCGAAGCCCTTTTTCGATCGACCACGGAGAGGTTGCCCTCCGGTCGGTTTGTAACTAGGTTACCTTTTGTTGCCTCTCGTCCTAGCCTAGGGCAAAGTAGGGCGCTTGCGGAGAAACGACTGCTGTCCATGGAGCGACGCATGCAGCGTGACCACGTACTTCGCGATAAATATATTGAATTTATGCGCGAGTACGAGGATTTGGGTCACATGTCTCCGGCTCGAGTTGATTGGAGCTCAACTGAGCATTATTTTTTGCCCCACCACGCGGTGGTGAAGGCCTCAACAGGCAAATTGAGGACCGTCTTCGATGGGTCCGCACCCACTTCGAACGGGGTTTCGTTGAATCTGTGTTTGCATTCGGGTCCCAAATTGCATAGGGACATAATTGACATCATCTTGAACTTTAGAAGACATCAAGTGGTTTTTGGTGCGGACATCCGGATGATGTTCCGCCAGACAGTCATACATCCTGAGGACAGGCGATTCCAGTTGATACTCTGGCGTGAGCGCCCTGAGGATTCTGTGACGGTGTATGAACTCAACACAAACACGTATGGTTTGAAATCTAGTCCCTATATCGCCATCAGATCATTGCTTGAATTGGCAGAGCGGGAACGGATCCGCTTTCCCCGTGGGGCTTCCGTGCTGTCACGTGACTTGTATGTTGATGACGTGTGCACCGGAGCCCAAAGTATTGAGGAGGCCCTCCTACTGCGGGATGAATTGATTGAAATATTGAAGACAGGTGGCTACGAGCTACGTAAGTGGTTGTCTAATGAGCCTAAAGTTCTAGAAGGGATCCCGGAGGATCACCAACAGAACCCTCACCTGTTTGAGGATGTGGATGATCCCAACAGGATAGCGGTGCTGGGCATGCAGTACCAGCCGCTAACCGATATTTTTACATTCCAAGTGGACTTGGAAATACCAAAGGTCTGGACTAAGAGAACGGTGTTGTCCGTAATAGCCCGTATGTTTGATCCAAGCGGTTGGATCAGTCCAGTGATATTCTCTGCAAAGTGTCTTCTTCAGAGACTTTGGACTTTGGGCGTCTCGTGGGACGAGCCGCTGTTTGGCTCTCCATTGGATGATTGGCTCGAGTTGTTTTCATCGATTAAGGAAGTCAATCGGATTGCCTTGCCTCGTCGAATATTGCCCCCGGGAAATATCGAGCCAGCCTGCATGGCTTTTGTGACGCGTCGGAGCGAGGCTACGCCGCGTCAGTCTATATGCGGACAGTTGACGCCGATGGCCGGGTCAATGTCTCGCTTTTGTTAGGGAAGAGCAAGGTCGCCCCCATCAGGACTAGGCTGACTATTCCCAAGCTTGAGTTGAGTGGAGCTCACCTTCTCTCTAAATTGTTGCATCACGTTGCCAGTGAGCTGGCGGCCACGGTCGAGATACGGGACATCTTCGCCTGGTCGGATAGCCAGGTCGCGCTTGCATGGTTGCGCGCGGCCCCACATACCTTGGAGGTTTTTGTGGGAAATCGGGTTTCCCAAATCCAGAATATCGGAATTGATATAACATGGAGACATGTGCCGGGAGAGCTTAACCCAGCGGACTGTGCTTCCCGAGGTTGTACGGCACCAGAATTGGTGTCACACCCGCTCTGGTGGGGTCCAGAGTGGCTGATGGGATCAGAAACTTCTTGGCCTGTCTGTCAGACAGATGTTACTTCTTTGAGTTTGACTGGGCTCCGTGTACATGCTGTAGTCGCTGAGACGACGTCGGAGCCGGATTGGCTACTTGCTCGGTATAGCAGTTTGGATAAGCTTCTGGGTGTTACCAGTTGGATTAAGCGTTTCATACATAATTGTAGAAACCCACAGGCAAAGCGGTTGGAGCCGATTGCAGGTGCAGAAGAGCGCCGGAGCGCATTGTTGCATTGGGTCCGTGTCGTGCAGACCGGACGGTTTGAGTCAGAGCTTCAGATTTTGCGCAACGGACGCGCTAAGTTGAAGGGCGCGATCGCTCGTTTGAACCCGTACATCGACTCGGATGGGCTTCTTCGGGTTGGAGGCAGGCTCCGGAAGGCGGATCTTCCATATGAGACTCGCCATCCTCTGTTGTTGCCCAAGGGCGGACCCTTGGTGCAGCTTTTGGTGTCTGATCGACACATTCGTAACGCCCATGCTGGGTGCAATGCTTTGTTGGCTATTTTGCAACGCGAGTTTTGGATTTTGTCTGCCCGAAGAGCAATCCGTAGTGTCCTGTTTCGATGTATTGCATGTTATAGGTTGAAGGCATCCACGATGCAACCACAGATGGGTGATTTGCCCGCTGATCGAATCCGACCTTCGAGACCGTTTGACGGCGTTGGAACCGATTTTGCCGGTCCCTTTTCGATCAAGGCTTCTCCCTTTCGTAATGCCCGTATTGTGAAGGGCTATTTGTGTGTATTTGTTTGTTTGGCCACCAAGGCTGTCCATTTGGAGGTGGTATCGGCTCTGACTACGGAGGCCTTCGTCGCCGCGTTGGATCGCTTTGTTTCGCGTCGAGGTCTACCTTCCCTTATTAGGTCTGATAATGGCACAAACTATAAGGGAACTGTAAATTATCTTAAGGATGTTTCTGTGTTTATTGATAAGAATTGTACTAGTTTAAGTCAAATTGCTGCTCAAAGGGGAATAACCTGGAAGTTTAGTCCCCCAAGTTGCCCCCATTGGGGAGGGATTTTTGAAGCGGCTGTGAAATCCGCAAAGACCCACCTCCGCCGCATTATCGGAGAAACGGCTCTAACTTTTGAAGAGCTGGCCACAGTGTTTTGTAAAGTTGAGGACCGCCTTAGAAAACACAAGAGCCCAATCAAACTATTAGAAATCGACATACCGCCTTTACAAAAAATATTCAACTTGGTGGGCCGCTTCATTTGATGTCAAAAATCGAAGGTCTGAAGTATCTCATGAAGAACCCTCAGCTGGTCTCAGCTGTATTAGAGATTACCATATCTCTATGGCAACGCCCCCTTCTATTGCTACATAAAAAAATCGACTGTCATTGCAAAAGTCCCGCGTAGAGGGACACATCTTCTTATTTAATCTAGCCTATAGCGTCCCACTTTTGAGCGAATGTCTCCCTTCTGCTTAATCATAAAAAAAGAGTAATTACATTTTTATTAGGTTTATTACTACCATAATAATTACATTTTTATTTTTAGTGCTTCTTCATCTAAGTATTAGTTTTAGTGCTTCTCCATCGGATTCTGTCCTGGGCAATGCACTTTGCTTCCGACCAGGAGAGAACGACTGCCTTTCCGCTGCAACGGTACGCCGCCGCCAGGTTTGCTTGGGTCGACCAACTTTTCTCTTGTCCTGTGGTATCCACTCGAGAGCTTGCCTAGTATATAGGTCTCTTCGAAGCATCGAGATCTTCGAAGCGTGTGGCCGATCTATAGCGTTGCACATTTCCCACAGAGCTCACGCTTGGAGATGATCTCTGGCCAGAAAATGCCAAGTATTTGCCATACTCGTTACCTCTATAATACGTTTTAACCGTACATATTCATCGGGATATTGTACCAAGTTGTATTTCGATTGTACTTAAAAGACAAATTTTCGTTGTTGTCTGTTTTCATTCTGCTTTAAGGAGTTGCCCGCTTCTTCAAAAATTACCCTAAGTTCAGTATGAAAAATTGAAAATATTATGCCTCCTAATGCTTGATGACGAAAATAAGGTTATCAACTTGCATGAGGCCCCAATTATATCGAAAATTGGTAATGATTATGGTGGTTTAAATGATATTGTTACATTTAAATTGTCAAAGTGCTGAGGAATGAATAAAAAATACTCATCAAGTATATTTTGACCCTTAATTTAGGGCTAAAACCCTCAATTTGATAACACTGATCAAGTGTCAAATAAAAAAATTCGTACATATCAAATTAACAAACGAAATATTATTTACTTTTGTTTGGGGTAAGCCACAAGTTGGAAACCCTGCTCGTGAAAGGCCAATAATGACAGACAATAACCATTTTTTTAAATTTATTTGGTCTCTGGTTTTTAGAACACTGGCTGTATTATTGCATGGGAAAAATAAAACTTCGATGAAGTCTTATTTTTTCCTTGGAATCGAGCTAATTTTCAGTTATTCTTTACAATATTCCATGGAAGTAATAAGTACTTTGTACAATAAAGTACTAACTACTTCCATGCAATATTCTGTGGAATAAATTTCTAGAACATAGACATAAGAAAAAAAATCAATTAAACATTTTTTTGCTAGCTCTATGGTCTAAAATTCTAGTAACCAATCTTCATGGGTATGGTATGGTTCATCCATCGAAATACAACTACTACGTATAATATCTCGATGGGTTCATCTCATAAATGTTGACTTCAAGAGTATAAAAGCTCAAGCTTCAGCGATCACCGAATACAACCGGCTTAGGCGTAAATACCGCGCCGATCTTACAGAAATTAAACGGTCTAAACCGTCTAAAAGATTAAATAATGAACGCGAATGGGCAATACGAAAAACTGTTGCATACTGTACAAGAATCAGAACCGGAAAAAAAGAAAAGAAAGATTTGTAATAATAATAAAACTACTCCTAAAAAGAAAAAAAACTGTGTCAAAGAAAAAAAAGTGAAAATTTAATAAAATAAATCAATATGTCCACGTTTCTACAAAAAGAAGTGAAATCCCACCAAAAACATTCTGTAAAAAACTAGCCAAGTCTCGATGGAGCTGTTTGTTTGTCTCTAAAAAGTAATGAAATCTAGACAAAGTCGTTCCAAGTCTAAGGTTCCTTACTGCGATTTCTTTATTATTATATTTAATGTTGTGTGACTTGGCCGTTGAACATTCTTTATACATTAGTGGCTTTATCAAGCCTACAATTGACTGGTTATTGAATCAACGTTTTCCAAGTGGCAATTTTCCATCGTCAATGGGTAGCGGTTCTGGCGACAGATTAGTGTAATGGTGTCATGGAGCACCTGGTTTTGTACCCTTGTGTACCCTTCAACGGCCAAGTCACACAACATTAATATAATAATAAAGAAATCGCAGTAATGAACCTTAGACTTGGAACGACTTTGTCTAGATTTCATTACTTTTTAGAGACAAACAAACAGCTCCATCGAGACTTGGCTAGTTTTTTACAGAATGTTTTTGGTGGGATATTAGCTGTTCCGACTAATTTTGACCTCATTAGGAGATAATTTCCACCAACCGCAGCAGTGCGCAGCAAAATGCCATATTAGCAGCAGCTGGTCCGCATTTGCCTTGAAAATGATCTCGTAATGAGATTGAAACTAGTCGACCCACGCGTGAGTTAACCCGTTTTATTTATCACATACATCATATATATACTACAAAGTAAGGTGTCCCCCGCCCCGCGTCTGTCTGTTTTTTTTTCACTACTGACCGGTTTTTATGCTGTTTTCACCAATGGGCGTGGTGAGTTTTCAGGAAGGTTACGGTGCATAATTTACCCGGGTGAAACCGCATACAAAAGCTAGTATTGTCGAATTATTAAATTCGCTCGCCACACGTGCACGCATACGCACGTTTTACATGTTCGAGCAGATCCAATTAATGCTCTTCTGGTCCATCGCATCACCCAATTCAATCAAAAAAGGTCAAAGCCAAACTGAAACAAAGCGGCCAGTTAGCAAAAAGTCAAATTCCACCGAAAACAATGTTAGCAGCTGAATTGGTTATGAGCAAGTTGGGAACTTTCAACGGGAATGAATATTGAGTAGGAACGGTAACTCCTCGGTAATAAATTGGAAAACTTCCCAAATGTCCGGGAGTAAACAAACGCTGCTGAAAGAAAAATGTGCCATATTGGAATTCTTGCTGTAGTGGTTACTGCTGCGACATTTTGATCGGACATTGTAGATGACTGATTTGTGAGTTTATTTTGATATTTTATCTGTTGCAGTAGACGATTTGAACTGCTAGTAAATTGTAGCTTTAAATTGATGAAATAATTATAAAATTCTGAGCATTTGATTTTTTTTTCAAAAATACAAGTTGTTATAATTTGCTATGGAACATATTTTTATTTCTACATTTATCCTACTTCATTGATAACATAATTTTAATACCTATTAATTTAATCCATTTGTGACAACTCAAACTTTACAATAACTAACTTTCACATAACAATACCCGCAAGTTAATATCTAAAAGCTCAAAAACATGAACGTTGAATGCAAACTTGGCTACAAATTATTAATTCCGCAAATCCCTGGCAAAAGGGAAAGGCTTATAGTTCCGAAGGGATATCCCATTAAACGCTGGGCTTGCGGCCGGAATCCTTGGAACTCATCATGTCACATGGATCGCCGAGTTATCATTATGAAGGATTGATTACCGTCTGGTAATCTAATGAAGTTTATGTCTTTGTTTACGTGGTTTTGCCATCGTATTGGAAAAATCCTTTTTATTTGACGTTGTCGTGGTGGTAATATGTAGATTGTAGATACCAGTTTTCGCTCGCGATTTTGCGTGAATGTCGTTTCTCATACCAATCACCCCCTGAGGGGTGGAATTTCTAATCCTACAAAGATTATAAATGCGAAAGGATGTGAGATTGTGTTACTAATCATGCACGGATGGATTTTGATGTGGGGAACTAACGGGATAGCACATAGGGTACCTTATTACCTTACCTATTCCGGAATTCCCACGGGAGCGAATTCCAGGGGCGCAGCTTGTATTCTAAGTAAATAGGTACAGTGGGCCACATGGAAAAGTATACCACTTTTTATAGTAGATCGTATTTCAGGTGGTATACTTTTCTATGTGGCCCACTGTACCTATGTAAATAACTAAATAAGTTTATATTTAGAAAAGAAAATGCTCGTGATTGTAAAAGGGGTTGTTTTCCGTAAATAACAGCCCGTTGACAAAGGTCCCGCGATACGGCTCATATTAAAACACCATTTTTCACGACCGCACAAAAAGCCGATGTTGGAACACCCTTTGTATTACTATCGTCAGAGTTGACCGCACACCGATGACCCATTGTCGGTATGACCGCTAATATTGTGCCCTTTTATTTTCAAATTAACAATTAGCAACTTGACATGAAACCATTTTGATTTTAAAATTATAGATATATCAGAGAACGAACTACATTAGTACTTCCCATAACATTACATACCGGGCGAAAGCCCAGCATAGATTTATACAAGACATCCTACTAGATTATTTATAAGGACAAGTATTTGTAAATTTTAAGAAATTGCTGCTATGGAATTAGTCCTATCGCTCTCCACACTTGTGCTTTGGTCAAAGAAAAAATACACTACGCGAACTTTGGCCGCGTGTGGTCTATTGGCGAATAACTCGATAAACTTATTTGTCGTCCATTTATAATAAATCATTTCCTATATTGCAAAATGTAGAACATTTAATTATGTAATTTTCCTTGTATATATTATATATACTATATTGTAAACAATAAAGCCAAAGACGAGAGCAGGTATCCTCACAGTCAAATGAGGTTCCGTCCGGTTGTCCTCATTGTGTGCTCTCGTCCGCAGAGCGGAACACTACGCCAGCCCGTGTTGCCAGGGCTGACAACCACTACAACTATTACACATTCTAAAAATCACGAATATCGTAACAGCCATTGATACGATAAGCTTTAAAATAAATGAATTTGTTTTCAATGTCTTGTTTGTTTCATGAAATCATAAATATTTTCTGTTCAGGAAGATTGGTCTGTAAATCGTCAACGTCTTGCTGTGTATGTCTAGACAGTATCTATAGCATGAGAGTAATCTGTTGAGGACGTACTGTTCGTACTGCAATACGTAATTGAAAATCACATTCAACCGGGAAATTCGATTCGATTGTGTGTGAGCTTCAGAGTTCCATGCTTACGACAGACGAAGATAGGAAACAAAGGCGTCTCTGCCACTTTTATGGGCGTTACAAATTTACAATATCTGCCAACCCTGCCGCCAGAGTTGCTCTCCCTGCGGACCAAACTATTTCATACTCTTTATTTCCCCGAGCGGGTCTCGTTTACTGACCTATTTATCATGTCCTCCTATTTCCATCACTGCAATCGCCACACAATTCTCATCTCTACCCCCAACCTCTCAAAGTTTCATTTTTTCTGGCAGTCTCATCTCAGTTTACCTTTAAGGTGTTCCGTAGAATTTCTCCCTTTTGTTATTTGTGTAGGGCTATTAAGGCCCACGTTGAAATTAGTCGGATGTGATAATTGTTGTTAACCGTCTGTTTAAGTTAAGTAATTGTTTAGCTTTGGACTGTTGATATAGTGAAATAGTTGTGTTAAATTAATTTGTTATGGTTACTTGAATTTGGAGTTTTGTGTGGTTTCAGCGGGCCGTCTCATTTAATTTGTTTGTTTTTGTACTTAGGAAATGTATAAACGGAATTAAAAGGGTAGGAGTAAATTGAGAACCTTACATAATAATATTTTAGGGACTGCAAGATAAGTATTTCGTATAAACCTGATGTAATAGATCTAGAACCAGCATCTGCTCTAACGAATAAAATAATGAATGCAGCTCTCACATGCACCAACTAAATACACCAAAGTAATGTATTATGTAAGTATACAAATTTTCCATAACTAAAAAATTAAATTGCCACTTATATGAAAATAACTTTTCTTTAAGACCCGCTTGAAAATTACTTTCTTCTTTAATTACTTTGGCAACAATGCCGTGACGTGATAAAAATAGGTCTTTCTTCATATCTTCACATTGTCTGTTTTTCTATTTGATTACGTAATGACCTTCGCAAATAAACAAACAAATGGCATTCGGTTAGATAGATTATACCATTAAAGAGTCAGTGACCTCAACTTCATTCCACATTCGCCGGGAGAAATGGTCTAAACATTAACACATTACCAGTCATTGCACGCGACCCGCCCTGAGCGTGACTGGCGACTTCCAGTGTCAATGTCAATGACTGGGTGTCGGGGGCGGGGGTATTGATGGGATACTCCATTATCCGAAAATAAACCTAGTGTGTACGTATATTCTATCTACTGGTGGGTGTTGACTTAATGCTAATCCCAAACTAATTTGTTTGTTACCTCTTCACGCTTTATCTACTGAACCAATCTTTCTGAAGTTTCGCATACACATAGTTAGAAGTACTGAGAAGGACATATAGGATACCGTTCATCCCGAGAACAAGCACTGTTCCCGTGGGAAATTCGCGTGGGCGAAGCCGCGGGCAAAAGCTAGTGGGGAATAATACAATGTTATCCCGCCCCGTCGTTCTGCAGCACTAGCGTAAGGAGTTAACAGACTATTTTGACACTGACTTGGGCAACTTCAAAAGTTATATAACTTTCATGTAAAAAATAGAATTTTTTTTGAAACTTTAATCTTGATTATCTCAAAACTACATATTTTATACTAATATCAGTTTTCACTGAACCTACACAATTGTGATCTATGTTATTATCTCAATTAGTTGGCCAAAATGTAAATTATATCGGCTTTAAACGTTTATTTTATGTAACAAAAACACACATACAAAGAGAAATATTCTCAAAAATGACAAACTTTGATAATTCGTCGCAATTTTTGTCTCACAAGTAACGAGCCCTAATTACGTCCACTAATTGAAATCCACAGAAAACAAGCGATAACTGAAATCTTGTAAAGTTCAGCTTCTTCTCCACATTTCTAAAGTCAAAGGGCGTTAATTAAGGAACCTCTAACCTCTGCCGTTGCGCATTCCACGCTCGCGGGCGCCTTCGAATATCATCAGGGTTTCGTTATAAAGGATTTTGTTTGGAGACAGGATCGTTTTTTTAATTTTAAAAGAAAAATCATTTAGATTTTTCTTGATCTTATTTAGATTTTACTTGATTTTTCTTACTCTTCGGTATTTGAAATAAATAAAAAAAAATATATCAAAGACTTGACGAGAATAATTGTACCGATAAATTGGCGTGTAAAAGCGCGCTGCATAAAATTGATTCTGATGATAGATGTATTTTTTAAGTTTTTCGATTTTACCCCAATTTGATTTTAAAATATTGTTGACAACTTCTGTGAAGACTACGTAGTTTAGAAATGAAAATGTTATATTTTGATAATCCATGCTGAATACTGCAGCCAGCAAGTCAAAAGATCATAAATCACTCGACCTTTTTGCACTGGTGTTTTGTTCAAACAAGTTGTGTAGGAATTGGTACACAAAAAAGTAAAGCCTGCATAGTAGAACATAACCCGTACTTTTTATCTTGAAAATCCTCAGGAGAAATGTTAGAAATCCTAACAGTTGCAAAGTTATTTTTTCAAAGGACAATGTCAAAGCAGTTAACATAATTTGCGCGGAATGCACAATCAGGTTAAACCGAAAGCGGATCCGCTTCCGTCTCGGGAGCTCCGGACAAGGGCAAAAAAACTCGTTAATTAACGCCCCCCACCCTCACCCCCCAACCCTTTAAAAAGTCCGTAAACACGGGAATTAAAATAAACAGTAATGTTAACATCTGCGGGGTGCGTTTACATGCTAAGATTTGGAAGAAGATAAAATTACTTACGTTATTTTTCTACTAAAAATATTGTTCTATAGTATTTTTCGGCTTCGTTCCACTTTTATTATTTACTAGCTTTCGCCCGCGTGAATATCCCGCGGAAACAGTGCTTTTTTCCGGGATGAAAGGTACCCTATGTCCTTCTCTGTACTTCCAGCTATGTGTATGCGAAATTTCAGGAAGATTGGTTCAGTAGATAAAGCGTGAAGAGGTAACAAACAAACAAACCAACAAACAAACAAACTCACTTTCGCATTTATAATATTAGTTAGGATTTAAAACTTTATTCAACCAAAAGATTATATCTACATTAAAAAAAAAAAAAAAAATCTGGTATATAAAAGGCGCTAATAGCATTCTCTACCTAACCTAACTAGTGTAAGTAATTAGTTTTAACTAGTTTAAAAAAAAAGATTTGTTTTAATTACAGTTCTTTATTTGTCTTTTCTTCTCAAAATAATAGATTTACGTAGTTTTCTTAAATATTTCCTAATATTACCTCGGTTATTGTCAACTTGCATTGAATCCGATTAACATAAACACGCAAAATTTCAGTTCAATTGGAAACATTTGATACCACTGTTTAAATTTTAAGTGAATCAACTAAAATAAAAGCATAGAAAAATGCCATTTCAGTAGCGTTCTACAGTTGTGCGTTGTGAAGCGTCCTTGCGCCAACGGAAGGGTGGAAATAGGTCAAAAGCGCTCGGAACTCAACTCTCGAAAACTTTCCACGCATTTGCTTAGAAACCATTTATTACCGGAGCCAAATTATATGTTAGATGGGCAACCATAAACGTACCTCCAGAGAAATACTTAATTTTACTGCGTAACTTAGCGAAACAACTTGTCATTTATTACGTTAATAGCCGTCTTTAAAGGCTGGATGTTATAGGCCTAATTCTAGATATCTGATGGCCTTATTGCCTACTATTTCGGGGCCTACGAAGTATACAAAGTATTGTTTTAATTGTTATACCGGTATACACCTTTATGGCCTGAATAAAGTTTGATGTCTAACTTGGTATTAACCCAAATTGGCAGTCGTTAGTTTATTCTCACGCTATTACAGGAGCCTATGAACTGATCTGTTTTTTAGAGTTTCATAGTCCACAAAAAACCTTATTATTATTAATTTATTTAATGACATAAGATTTGTTTATTATCATCTAATATTATTTAGGCGAAAGTGAGTTTCTTTGTTTGTTTGTTTATTTGTTACCTCTTTACGCTCTATCGACTGAACTAATCTTCCAGAAATTTCGCATACACATAGTCAGAAGTACTGAGAAGGACTTTGAGTACCTTTCATTCCGGGAAAAAACACTGTTCCCGGACATTCACGCCGGCGAAGCCGCGGGCAAAAGCGACTGGCGCAACCTTGTTGCCAGTCGATATAATACATTACTTATTTTTCATGTGAGCTATGCATTGAGACACGACAAATCTTAGCTATGAAAGTCGATTGATGTTGGGCTAATGTATATGCTTAACTTTTTTTTAAATAATAAATTTGAGTGCGCGCAAACTGTTACATATCTTCTTTTATTTTAGCTTTTGTCTAGTTATCACTTTATTTTTTTACAATTTAACATTATTATCACATCCATAATTACATGAAATACGTGAAAAATAGAATAATGAGTTGTAAAAGCGGCGATGACACCCGATTAGCTAGAAATAAGTCGTACAAGTAACGTGACATCGCGTGTGGCCGCGCCTTAATGACTCCTATCACACCCTGAGTGATAAACCCGACACGAAAATGTAAATGTGGGAATTCCATGTAGAAACACATGGTTTTGTGGTTTTGTACGAAAATGTCATAATGGCTACATCAATAGCCCAGTTGAGAGTTAAAACTATCCATGACGGCCGAAAAATCACAACAAAAATTGTGAAGTTACCATTTACGAGTTTTTCTTGCAATGTATGCGGACACAGTTCTACTGCCACCGCTTGTCCTACGTTCACCAGTTCTGATGACAATATCAGCATAACCTGATGGTGCACTCAGGGTTGGCGTACCCATTGAACTCCAAGCGGCGACGCCATTCACTCAAACCCCGAGCGGTGTCCGGTCACCGCGCTCCTCCACTTAAAACCTTATTTTCGATGTTATAACGACTACTTTTGTATGAAGAAGTTTGATTGTCTGTGTTCTATGATAAATTTCCTATATCATGAACGCAACATTTGTCATAATCTGTGCACGATTTTTTTTATTTTGCGTTTTGAAATTTGATCCCTGATAGTGGCATTTTTCGTCATGTCAGCGCGTATGTTCGGATTATTTTTTTATATTCGTCAATTGCTTATAAGTGGTGTTATTGTTTATATTTCAAGCCCCTATAACCATGCGGAATAACAGAGAAATAGCATAGACCCTTGTTCTTTGGAATTTATTTGAGTTTTCTGAGATTGCAGTGGTCATTTTTTTTTTTGCAATCTAGTGTTTGCAAATTTTGAACTAGTAGAAAAAAAATTATTTTTCGATCATTACTTTATTTTATTGCCTGATAGATAGGAAATAAATCAATTAGTACATTGTCATTTACAGAATGATAAAATATGGTCTGATTACAAAGGAATTATATTTTTTGCAAATTGCGTAATTTGCAGTAATTACGACGCCATTTTTTTCGCACTCGCGCGAAGGTGACGTCATTTGTTTACATTTTGACTTCCGGACTGAGGGGTTAACGAGGAAACTTCTCAATGTTTAACTGTATGGACATAAAATTAATGTCACACATTTAATGCACCAAGGCGACCATAGAGGATTGTTCAAACTGATGACGGCGTCGTGGGCCGATCGTGAGGTTCCCTCTATTATGGTTGAACTTTGCGATGGCTGAGTCTCGCGTCAACTCGTGAACGGGTGTTGCCAGGGGGAACTGGTCTGCTCGATTCTGATTCGACTTTTATTTTTTGTTCTTAACCATTTCATTGTGGTTACTCGATCACAAACGTAACATGTTTTATTATATTTATATTTGTTTCTTATATTTTTTTTGACTGTACACAATCTAGTGTATGTATAGAGTTAATAAATAGCATATAAATAGGGTCGCCTAATACCCCTCTGGCATATTATGCGACCAAGACTGTTTCATGAGTTTCTTACAGCATTTCTTCTCAGCAGTGGTCGTTCCGAAATGTTATAATAGTTTGTAGCTTTGAGACAATATAGTATGATTAAATAATTAGTTTTCGACGTGAAAAAAGCCTTCTTTGAAGGCAAAGTTTCAATGAAAAAAGTTGGCTTTGACTTTGATTATGTAAAATAAGAGTTATTGCAAATCTTATGTTCATTGCCCACCACAATTGAAATGAAAATTTCGACCGCCACAAACTTCAAATAACAGTAAATTTATGTTTCGGTATCACTTGTTAGTTTATATACCTATCTTATTTAATTATGTGGACGGATCAAAGCCTATTCGGTATACAAATAGCTGAAAAAATTCAATTTTCTATCATGCATAATAGCTGAAAAATGCAATTTTCTATCATGCGACGAAGCGTTCCGTAATCCCCAATGCATAAAAACAGCGAAACATATTCAGCTTTCAACAACGGTCCGTTGCGTTAATCTAACTAACCCACTAACCACTAAACCGACTACACTAAACGCTCGCCACTTATCAAAAAGCGTAGCGCCGCCGCCATAATCCGTAGCCGTCAGCCGACGACGCGTAGCGTCAGCAAAAACTAATATTCAGGTCGATGATGATTTAAAATTTAAATTGATGTGCAAGAATACTTGTCTTTTTTGCTATGTAACATCATTCCTGTTGCTTTCTTGCAATCTGTTGGACGTGAATGGGACGGTAGTGTGTTACAGGTAGCCGGTGAAGCGCTGGTCACAATACAGATAGTGCCAGCCACTTACAGTGCAAGTTGACAACCTTGTGGTAGTGTTTTGTGTCAATACCATATCGATACACATTTTGCCTTTGAATGCTATAAAAACGATCTATAAATTGACTAGTCATAAATTTACATTAAAAAAAGCCGCAAGAAGATTATTTCCGTGGATGGCATTATGTATTTGATCAAATCTGTCACTGTGACAATGACCACTGTAAGACACTGTCGTTTGCTAGTAGAAGCAAAGCCTTAAAATTTTGTAAAGAAATAAATATTCTACGTCAAGTTTTTGTGTTAACAGTATAATACCAATATATGGAAAACTAAAATACGAATAAAAAAATGCAAATCGTAGCGTGCCGCGTACGGGTATTGTATAAAACGGGAAATATCAATTGCTGAGCTAAAACCGGCCGGTAATTAAAATAATCCGGTTATGCTTTTATTAAAATCGCATGTAGTTTTCATAAATAACCGGAATAATCGCTGAATAAATTGTGGAAAGTTTTACTCGCACCCTGAGGGTGCCAAACAACTTTCAAAATACTTTGGTACTTTAGCTTGATTACTTTTTTAGATAATGCAACTTGACTCTTTATCTAGAACCTCCAGCGGAAGCGAAGCAGTGCTGGTCTAGTTGACCAGGGTCTTGATTTGCACTGAAAAGGCGAAGGTTCAAGTCCCAGGCACACGGCCCGACATGTAACTCTGGGTCTATATCAATCTGACTCATGTTTGGTCATTTACATTCACCATCTGCTGCAACTACTTCCTTCGTCTGAAAGCATCGTGAGGAAACATGCACACTAGTTGACTGTTCAGTTCACTAGTGTGCTATTTGGCTACCGATAGTAGTTACGTGATACGTCACGGCAGAAACATAAAGTTATTAACCTGTCGGAAATAATTAACTTGGTCTGATCAGAGATTTAGCCTCTATCTACCTGTGACTGTGACCAAAGCGTCTACATTTGACACTTCTACTCTCTGCCAGGATCAATGACGGAATAATTTAACTTTTAGTCAATCTATTGTAAAAACAGAAAATAACAAAAACTAAATAAATGGAAACGCTACACGGATTGATTCCGTTATTCAAAAGCTACAATTGAACGTTTTATTTGTGGCAGACCACCGGACCGTCGTATTGAACGTTTTATAGGCGGCGGACCACACGGACCAATGTTTGGCGAAATTTAATTGAACGTCAGTTGTCAGCGCTGATTGGAACAATGGAGGACAATGCTTTTGAAACGAGTTTGTTTTGTGCGTTTGTTGGATAGAATACCTTAACTACATATCTGCAAATATAAAATGGGTATATTTAGTTACAAAAGAACAGCGTTGCATGCGAGGCGAGCGGGTAAACGGCGGCGCGCGCCCGCGCTGAATTTTGCAGAGGTTCTTTATATAGCGACCCCAATCGGGACAGGAAAATGGTCAAGTTCAAATTCAGACAGACAAATTAACTGGGATGTAATTAAAAATAAAGCATGTGAAAAACATAGTTATAAGATCATGTTCCCCTGGAAAAATAGAACTATTTGTTTTGTCCGTAAGATAAATGAGCTCAACAGAATTATCATCTAAGGTCTGCGAAGTTGGCCTTGAAATAGTCTAGCCGACATGTTATCCTAGTCTAGACATGAATTAACTAGATCGTGGAAAACATGTTCATTCATGTACTTATTAAATCATAAGTCATGTTCGTATGGTTATCGATCATTGTATTTTTAACATGCTTTTATTGGGTCGACCTGTAACTATTAAAATATATGTAGGTATGTAATAACTTATTTTAGAACCGCGCTCTTGTCGGTGGAGTATACGCCATACTAATGTTTCTTAGTATGTAATAACTATGTAATGAAAAAAAACTACTACTCGTAAAAAGATGAATTTTGGTCACTAGTTCTTGTATTGTTATGTAATAAAATAACAGATTTTAAAAAGAGAAGTTAATATATATTTACAGTTTAATATAAAATACAGTTAAGGTAAAAAAATAACTAGAGGTAAAAAAAACACTAGGAAAGCGAACGCGGCACAGGGGGTATAGGGGTAAAGAAAGAAGGTATAGGGTTAAGAATTTGGACGAGGACACGGGCAGCACGGCAGGCGGTAGGGAGCCTTGCCTTATCCGCGACTGACGGTTCAATAGGCACGACAGGCAGGAGTAGGTGGCCTTGCCTTATCCACTACTGACGGTACAGCAGGCACAGTAGGGCGGGTAATGGGAGCCCAATGCTCTCGGCCGACGGGTAATGAGAGCCGGCTTCGGTCCTCAGGTTCACAGCAACGAGGTCTTCAATGAGGTTTTAAATTGAGGAGTCTTCAGGTCCACAGCAACGAGGTCTTCAATGAGATTTTAGATTGACGATTTACGACGCGAAGGCTTGCAGGGTCCCGGGGTCAGCAGGCCCCGGGACAAGACCTTTATTTCGCTCCGCGCTCCGATTTCTCGGAGAAGTGAAGACTGACCCGTTCTGACATTCAGCGTCTTTATATAGGCCTCGATTTAGAATTTCGTATTGCTTCATAATTTTCAAATAAAATACGAAATTAGAACATTTGCGAAAAGGTATACATAGAAATTTATAGAATTTTAGAAAAATAAAATCTGACATGCGACAACGCTTGACAATCATAATTGTTTACAATGAAAAAACGCAAGTAAAAATTTACACAATTTAAAGAATTAAGTATAAAAAAGTGGAAATAAACACGAAATATATATTGGGAAAACCAAAATAACATAAAATAACCAAAAATGAAGATATAGCGGTAAGTTTAAAGAAATATTCCCTAGCAACGTAGAAATTTTACTATAGAAAGTGTAAAAAAGAACCTTTTGAGCTAAATAAGTAATTATAATAGTAAAATAGACAAGAATAAAAGTTAAATAAACATGAATACACTACAGTATCTTCATGAAACATATGTAGATTAGGCAAGATATGGTGACAATTCAATAATATGGTACTGAGCCATTCTGATGATATAATTCGTAGCTATGAGATAAAACCAACTAATAAACTCATCGAGTTTGGGATCATTAGATTTGTCATAGCTAAGTCTGTTCATATATCTCGTGATGGCAAGGAACTGATGCTGGAAATGGAAGATGGCTAATGGAGATCTGGAATGCCTACTAGTTAACCCATCGAGTTTAGAATGAATAAATCAAATACTGATCACATGAAACATAGTACAAATTAGTTAAACCGGTTAGACACATTAGAGTCGTCTTAACTAGGTTTGTTTATATTTCCTGATGCCGTAGACTTGGAAACTAGACCTTATTTATAAATTGTTTGTCATTTTAAAATGAAAACGACTTGTATTGTGCAAATAATAATACATTTCCTGTTCCCATTCAACATTGTAATGCAAAAAGAGGGAGTCTCCAAGAAAAGGCATTGTCATTAAAAATTCATAATTTTCAGGGCCTATTGAATCTCGATGCAGATAAGGTTCTTAATTGAGTGAACTTTTTTCTATTAAAATTAGATTCAAGTATTTGGAGATCTGTACGTACCTGCCTCAGTCATAAAACCTTAAATAAATACTAAACAGTTATACGCGCACATACCTCTTGTCTCTGACGTTTCAGAATGTGTTGCAGCCGTTCTTTCTACTATACTTGTACATCGATGTGCCGCGAATAGTAGTTTTTTTACGTGAAAACGCAATAAAGCATCATAGCATAATTTCTATCCATCTACACTCATTAACTTTGAGTTTAACTATTTTTCGACGTTTTCATTCAATTACTAAGCTCGATAGATTGATCCATTGTAACAAAAAAATATTTTCCTGATTTTGCTAGATAACCGCCTCCCGTCGAAGATTGCATAAAAATATAATTTTTAATATGTTTTATACTATTAATTGCGGAACCCTAAAAGCCAAGACGTCCCCACAATGCCACACAAAATTACGATTGGTCATAATTCCCCCATTTCACTCGTGATTGAACAAAGGACTGATTCAAGATTCTTCTTAATTTGTTCTTTTCTTCGGCAATATTAGGCCGTAAACGATTTTATACTGGCGTAATTCAGAATTGAGTATCGGTAATGAGGTGAGGGGGCGATGGGGTGGCGGTACCACTAAAGTACCTACCTGCTGCTAATGCATCATTATTACACAAGATGAATTTTTAAATATTGAAGACGACAACTTCGTCCGTGTGACTTAAATACTAAAATCTTTCTTTGTAAATCCTGCTCGTTGAAAACCGCACGAAAATCCGTTCTGCTTGTCTTACATGAGAGCTCTTTATAGAGTCAACAGATGCAAAAATGACCTTTTTTATAATTTTTGTCTGTCTGTATGTTTCAGCGCATCGCGTGAATACTCCATAATGAATGATGCGGCTTTCACTAAAGTCAGAATCAAGTCGTGGGCAAGAGCTAGTAAACAATATCTAAAAAAACTATACTTAAAAAGTAAAGTGTTATTAGCGTTATGTCCGCCTTTTATACCATTGTATTATATTGGTGTAATAAAGTTTTAAAGAAATAAATAAAGTAAATTAAAAAGCTGTTTACGCTTTCCTAATATGTGTTTACGAAACCTATTCATCATGTTTAGACATGAAACTACCGAAATTCGAACCTGGGTCTATTCAAACAGCTCGAACCGCAACCTGGCAACACTGCAATCGCACGCTCGATCTCTTTGTGGCACTGTACGAAATAATCTGAACAACACAAAGGGAATAAAGGCTTTGCTGGTGTTTTTATGATATAACTATATAACGATTCTCTTTAATAATTTGTTTTTATACAAGAGCACACGAGACCAAGTTTTCAGTTTATACATATAATAAAAGTAGAACTGGTCTATGTCTGTTCAAAATAGGAGAGAAAATGTTACAGGTGTATTTATAGGGGCAATAGAATAAAACGATTTTTTTAAATATTCTTTTGCCCACTAACAAAACAGGCAAAAAGCCAAAAAGTACTGAATAAAATTTGATACAATTTTCACATTTGTATTGCTGAAACCCTACCTTAAAATCTGGCGTTGGTTTTATTATATTGTCGTGTATAAAAAATAAAAAAAAATAAAAAGGTGTATGTTGGTGCTGTGTGCGCAGGGGTCTTCAACTATCTGAAGCGAAGACGGGCAATATCCCTGCGCAGTGCGATTATACACGAACACTTACTTTATAGAGAGCCGGATGTAATGCTCAGGATAGAGCCTCGTACTTTTGAAGTACAAGGACCTCTTGTCTATTAAACCTTAAGTCCTGGGAGTCATGGGCAGGGTGATATCATTAATACAATATGGTTGAGATAGAATATAGCATTTTATTCCATAAACGCAATAGCCGCTGAAGGCGGGCAGTTCTACTAATACCAAAATCTGTTAAGTCTTTGCCGCAATAGAAAATTAAAATTAACATAAACCAAATGTAGGGTACCTGGCCAGGTCCGTACACAAAACGTCTGTGCGCACTTAGAACGTTGTCCCGTTCACCATTATGACCCGTTGGGTTCGAGCACTGGTGCTGGTCGCGTCATCAAAGCGGCACGGCGCTCCTGCAACGCTCCGTTGCATGCGAGATAGTAGACGCTGGCTGGACCTTCCAAGGTTTGCGCTGAGCCACTACAGGGACATCGGATCGGAGGCGGCGATGCGGCCTTTGGAAATAAGGTTAGGATCCGTGTGTTGCGCCTTGGGGTCGCCGACGACGGGGCCTGCGCCGTGGCATGCGGTCCACGGTCCGGGAAAACCGCACCCTCTGGCGATGGGGGGACACTCCAGGAAGCGTCAATTCATATGGCCGGGCGGGCACGTGGATTTCAACAGCTCATGTTCCCGACAACTTCGTGGCGGCGAATATCCCCTGTGTCCTTGCGCGTATCGCGGATTTTAAAGCTAAAGGTTAAACTATAGTCCCATGACGGGAAGCCGAGGGCGGCGAAAGTGAAAAAACCCCAAAAATTTAATGATTTTGCTCAAGCCATGTTAGTCGTGGCGCCTATCCAGGAAGAGAAAGAATCGACTCGACTCGATTTGACATTCCATTTTGTCGCGCTCCGTTTCGCTTAATTCGAACGCACATCAAACCAACTTTTAAATATTCTTTAAAAGAACCAATGTTTAAATAAGGTATCTATTCGTTGAATATTATAATAATCTAAGTCGACGATATTAAAGGAGAATAATTAAAATTCTACAACAATCCTACCATGATTTCTTATTTTTTTATGATAAGAAAGGTTTGTTAGGACCCAAGACGGAACGTGTGTCACCAGCTGTCAATGTCAGACGTCCAACTCTGTAGATCTCAGTTGACAGTCTAATTTAATCATGGAATGTTTTGTTATGAATGTTTAGTTTTCAATATAATTCCGTAAGTACACAAAATCGCGTCGAGTTATTGCTACCAATGGTTTCGGCGTGACTCAAAGAACGTTTTGATGTGCGGGTCTCCTGTTTTCTTAATAAGTATTGTAAAAACAACATATGAAATTTGTGTACCGGTGTGTCACTTTCCCATTCAATTTGTCTGGAGACTAATGGATTTGAATGCCTGCTATTGTGGTGAGTCGAGAGCCTATCATGCAGGTAATACGCCACAGGAATAGTATCCCAATATATCAACTAATTCACCTAAAATATGACATGCAAGGTTGACCAGTTAGGAGTTCAAAATAATTCTGTAGTTATCACTACAATACCCCCCTTTTCGGCAAAGAGGTTAAGTCGTACTTAGCCGAAACAGCCGGGGTAACCGGAGAAAACATTCACCTATCCTATGGCAATATATTTCTAAATATAAAACTATCAGCTATATATGAAACTAACTCATGCTATTTCATATATTAAACTAAAATGTATGTTCTAGAGTTCTAAAACTAACTCAATTTATGTTGAGTGTCAGGAATACAGCGTCTGGCCAGACCGCTGCAATTCCCCTGCATTAAAAAAATCATACTTGGATTTCTAATCGCAAGTAGCATACTAATAATAAAGAATTATCTTAAGTAATATAGTTCTTACTTATGTATAATAAGAAAAACTATTTGAGATTTAATTAAAGTATATTAATCTAGCATTCCTACATAATTTACTAGTTAGTAATTAAATTGTAAACCTAATAAAGTCTTTAAACTAATGGAGAGCTCTCACATAAATTGAAGTTTAAAATGTATAGCCGTTGGGCTGACATTGTATAAGGGAAAAACTTATTTTCCTTTTTTTCTCAAAAATTAGGGAGTATTAATCCATATCCTTATATTTACTCTGGCGCCTAGAGTGTGTAGTTACAAAAGAAATTGGTTTTCATGAAAACGCTTGACAAAAACATTTCACATGTGAGTCATGTCATATGTGAAAAATGAGACCTCTAATTGGTTATACCAATCCAAAATAACAAAGTTCAAGATAAGAAAGTTGCTAGCTAGGGGACACACCTTGTGAGACTTTTATTATGTCCTTGACATGATATTTTCCAACTTTACCGGTTTCTATCTCCTGAAGGTCGTAAACAACATCCGAATGCTTCCTGACAACTTTACATTTCACAAAGCGCGGTGCTAGTTTAGCGGAGAAAAAGTGAGCTGCGTTTGACTGTACAAAGTTACGCCTCCATACGATATCACCTACGCTTAACCGAAGTTGTTTACGGCGTAGGTTGTATCGTCCCGCGTTTTGTTTGTACGCTTTGGTCAATGCGTCGGTAACTTTTTGGAAGATGTCTGCCATCTCATTGAGAGCCGTGGCTTTTTCGGAACGACTGGACATTTGAAGGTCATCTAACGAATTTGGAATGCCGCCTCTTACTGAATGCAACATGCCATCCGTCATCATCTCCCGACCTTTAGCCAATAAAAATGGTGTGGCAACATTGATAGTGCTATTCAAAGATAGCTGGATTTGAGGTAGGTACTTAGACCAGTTTCTTTGATCTTCTCCTACTAGAATAGCTAGGCAGGTTTCTATGGTTTGGTTAAAGCGTTCCACAGTGTTGGACTGAGGCGCGTAGTACGCATTGTAAAATATTTTTGGTATCGAATAGCTCGCACAAAAATCTTTAAATTGTTTGCTCTGAAATACAGTTGCATTGTCGCAAATTATAACACATGGAATTCCCTCTTTATATAGGATTTCCTGTTCAATAAATGATGTTATTGTTTTGGCTGTAGCGGTTCTAAGTGGGTGAATCCAACAATATTTAGTAAATATATCAACTATGGACAGTATGTAGATGTGACCAGAATAAGATTTTACTAATGGACCAATTAGGTCGATGGACAAAGTATGCATCGGTTTGTTGACACATTTCTGGTTTGTCATGTGTCCATGTGGAGGTTGGTTGGAGTGTTTATAAGCTTTACACTTCTCACACGTGGCCACATAATTCTTCACATCTTCATACATGCCTTTCCAATAATAATTTTCTTTAATTTTAGACAGAGTTTTAAATGTACCAGGATGGACTGCCTGTTTTTCATGATTCTCTTTGATGCATTCCTGTACTAGTTCTCTAGGTAATACAATTTTCCAATCGTTATCCGATTGTAGATTTGAATTTGGTTTGGAATATCTGAATAACACTTTATCTTTAATTTGATAATTTCTATGATACATCGGGTTTAACTGAACGTTCCTAAACAACGTATTATACCAATCATCTTTAGAATTGCAACCGCCATCAAATATAACTGCCTCAATACGGGACAGTACGTCTGGTACTACGTGCATAGAACCTTTTTTATGCCTTATTTCAAAATCAAAACAAGATAATTGCATTGCCCATCGTGCTAATCGACCTGATGGGTTGGTTAGTGTCTTGAGCCATTTCAAAGACATATGATCTGTCACTACTATAAAACGACTCCCTTCTATATAAGGTCTAAAATGGTTTATTGAATCCACTAGGGCGAGTAATTCGCGTTCGGTTGTGCTGTAATTTCGTTCTGTTTTCGAAAGCAACCTGGAATAAAAAGCTATAGGGTGTTCTATACCATCGATTTCTTGGACAAGCACGCTACCAATACCGACACTTGATGCGTCTGAATGAATTTGAAACGGTTTGGAAAAATCGGGGCAAGCGAGCACGGGAGCCTGAGTCAGAGCTTCTTTGAGCGCTAAGAAAGACCTTTCTGCTTCTTCTGACCAGTCTACCGTATCTCTGCCTTTTTTCTTGCCTATCAGAACCGTCATTGGTGCTATAATAGTTGAAAAATTTGCTACGAATCTTCGGTAGTACGAACAAAGCCCTATAAACGCTCGCAATTGCTTAGCGGTTGTGGGACGTGGAAAATTTCTGATACACTCTAGTTTTTGTGGATCTGTCAATAAACCTTGTGAGCCGACTACGTAGCCTAAATATTTGAGCTCAGACTTACAAAACTCACATTTGCTAAAATTTATAGTTAAACCTGCCTTGCTTAAAGCTTCAAAAACCTCGTTTAAAATGGCGATATGCTCTTCGAACGAGCTAGTGGCTATGAGAAGGTCATCACAGTAAGCGAATATCTTCTCACCAAATTTGTGATGGAAAAGAGAATCAACCAATCGCTGTAATTCGCAGCCAGCGTTCGATATGCCGAACGGGACACGTTTAAATTCAAACAAACCACGATTGGGTACCACGAATGCGGATTTTTGGCATGATGTGCCGGAACCGTCTTCATTATCAGTATCGCACAATGACATTTGCCAATAGGCTGCTGATAAATCAATGGAACTTAAATAATGAGTACTCCGCAAATTATCTAAAATTGAACTAATATATGGCACAGGGTATGAGTCTTTAATTGTGACGTCATTAAGTTTCCTAGCGTCTAAGCAAAATCTCCATGAACCATCTTTTTTTGGGGTCATGACAACGGGGTTTGACCATGGGGATTTAGATGGTGCTATTACACCAAGCTGAAGCATCCGGTCTACTTCCTCATTTAAGGCTTTTAATTTGACCGGTGACAGAATACCTTTGTTTTATTGGTTGCCCCGTTGTTTTGATCCTATGCTCAACTAGAGATGTCCTACCTAGGCCTCGCTCCTCTGTACTAATAGATTTAAACTTTTGTATAACTTTGTCTAATTGGACTGACTCTAGGGGAGAGAGGTCATGTTTTGGTACTATGGTGCATATTGTTTTGTTCGGTTCCGGCCTGACAACTGGTTGTCCATATGAAATATTTAAATCCTCTAAACTTGGTAATTGTATTAAATCTAACGTTATAATAGAATCCATGCCAAAAATAAAATTATTAGAAATTGCTGGAATTACCATAAACATAATAATATAAGTATTACCTCTGAAATTGACTGGTAGCAGGATTTTACCTTTTACCTCAACAACAGAACGGTTTGCACAAGTTGCCGTGGAGGAATAATCCAATAATTTAAATCCTAGGCTCAAAAAATGTTTATGATAATTGTTTCCTATTATACTAAAATTAGCACCAGAATCCATTAAACCTGTGTAAGGTTTTCCTTTAATTTTAAAATCTATAAAAATTCTATTGTCACTGTTGACTGTTTCTATACCAGGAGTCACAGCGCCTAAGTATGGAATATTTGATATTTTTTGTGTGGCTCCTGGTCTAACTAGTTTTTTTTACTATTGTTTGTTTCCGGTGATGATACATCCCTATCTCCATCATTACATTTAGAGCAAGTGCTTGTTAGCACGCCTTTTTGACCACACCGGAAACAGACAATGCCTGGTATAGTGCGACATTATTTATATGAATGCCCAAATTTTTTACATTTGTTACAAATTAATTTTTTTTCTAATTGTTTATTGTTAATGTTTCTATTATAATTTTGTTTATGTTTATTATCATTAAAGTTTGTATTGTGTAATTTAACTGTATTTATTTGTTTTGATTGTTTTGAATTTTTGGAATCGCTAGCTGTGTTAGTGAAACCTGAGTATGCCTCAAAACGTTTGCCAATATCAATAAGATTCTGGATACTATTAGAATTGTCAACAGCCAACAAGTGTCCATATGATGGTAAAATGTTGTGTTTTATTATTTCTAATAAAGTTGTTTCTGTTAATTTGTTTGTTAGCCGCGCATTCATGGTTTGCATTTCCAAAATATAAAAGTGTAAGGATTGGCCTGACGATTGTCGATGTTCACGGATTGACTTTTCTAATTTAAAGTCATTATCAATTGCCGTGAAAAATGACTTAAAATTATCTTCTAATTCTGACAATGTAGAAATTCCATCACGTATATGTCTGTAATAATCTAAAGCTTTGCCACTAAGTAAGTCAGAAAAACATTTCAGTACTTTCTGTTCTGAAGTATTTCGACTACGCCTAAAATCATCAATTCGAAGGAAAAAATCTGTGACGTCTGAGTCACCAGAAAATTTTAAATTCCACGACCTCAAATGGTCCTCCTTTAATATGTGAATAACGCGTTCATCATCTTCCCTAGTCTCCGTAACATTGGTAGTCCTACCCATTGAGTTGGCTTGACGTACTAAACCGGGAGCTCCTAGTTGAGACAATGTGGGTTGTAACGCTTTAAGTGTGGAAGGGCCGGGTGGGTGGGTGTCAATTGCACCTCCCCGCGGTCGTGTATTAACAAATGAGGAAGTAGTAGTGGTAGGTGGTTTGTTTGCCTCCCCACTTACTTCGTGATATTGTTCTTCCCTTTCGCCGTCCGACATGTTGACGAGAATGTGAGGTTATATGTGTCAGGGTATGTAATAGGTTATAATAATTGATAAATTTCTAAATATATACAGGTTACTCCCTGTCAAGAAATATAAATTAGCTCTCAAATTGAGATTAAATAGGAATTATGGCTGAGCGCTATGCTTTTTATTCATAGCGAAGCCCAAATAAAATATTAATTATTATATTATTAATTATAATATTATTTAGTAATATTATAATAATTACTATGAATTGTATTAAATGTATGCTTACAACCCTGTCGCATATAAACCTAACATACACTAAAGTATAATAACTTTACAGTCAATGATATCACCAAAATTTCAAAATAACAAGTGAGCGAGTTTAAAAAATTTAAAAACTATTTTTTAGAAAAAACTGCCACTCTCACAGGACTCAAAGGCTCAAAAATATAGTAGTTCGGGCGCCATTGTCGTGTATAAAAAATAAAAAAAATAAAATAAGTGTATGTTGGTGCTGTGTGCGCAGGGGTCTTCAACTATCTGAAGCGAAGACGGGCAATATCCCTGCGCAGTGCGATTATACACGAACACTTATTTTATAGAGAGCCGGATGTAATGCTCAGGATAGAGCCTCGTACTTTTGAAGTACAAGGACCTCTTGTCTATTAAACCTTAAGTCCTGGGAGTCATGGGCAGGGTGATATCATTAATACAATATGGTTGGGATAGAATATAGCATTTTATTCCATAAACGCAATAGCCGCTGAAGGCGGGCAGTTCTATTAATACCAAAATCTGTTAAGTCTTTGCCGCAATAGAAAATTAAAATTAACATAAACCAAATGTAGGGTACCTGGCCAGGTCCGTACACAAAACGTCTGTGCGCACTTAGAACGTTGTCCCGTTCACCATTATGACCCGTTGGGTTCGAGCACTGGTGCTGGTCGCGTCATCAAAGCGGCACGGCGCTCCTGCAACGCTCCGTTGCATGCGAGATAGTAGACGCTGGCTGGACCTTCCAAGGTTTGCGCTGAGCCACTACAGGGACATCGGATCGGAGGCGGCGATGCGGCCTTTGGAAATAAGGTTAGGATCCGTGTGCGCAACACACGGATCCTAACCTTATTTCCAATTTCCTTGGGGTCGCCGACGACGGGGCCTGCGCCGTGGCATGCGGTCCACGGTCCGGGAAAACCGCACCCTCTGGCGATGGGGGGACACTCCAGGAAGCGTCAATTCATATGGCCGGGCGGGCACGTGGATTTCAACAGCTCATGTTCCCGACAACTTCGTGGCGGCGAATATCCCCTGTGTCCTTGCGCGTATCGCGGATTTTAAAGCTAAAGGTTAAACTATAGTCCCATGACGGGAAGCCGAGGGCGGCGAAAGTGAAAAAACCCCAAAAATTTAATGATTTTGCTCAAGCCATGTTAGTCGTGGCGCCTATCCAGGAAGAGAGAGAATCGACTCGACTCGATTTGACATTCCATTTTGTCGCGCTCCGTTTCGCTTAATTCGAACGCACATCAAACCAACTTTTAAATATTCTTTAAAAGAACTAATGTTTAAATAAGGTATCTATTCGTTGAATATTATAATAATCTAAGTCGACGATATTAAAGGAGAATAATTAAAATTCTACAACAATCCTACCATGATTTCTTATTTTTTTATGATAAGAAAGGTTTGTTAGGACCCAAGACGGAACGTGTGTCACCAGCTGTCAATGTCAGACGTCCAACTCTGTAGATCTCAGTTGACAGTCTAATTTAATCATGGAATGTTTTGTTATGAATGTTTAGTTTTCAATATAATTCCGTAAGTACACAAAATCGCGTCGAGTTATTGCTACCAATGGTTTCGGCGTGACTCAAAGAACGTTTTGATGTGCGGGTCTCCCTGTTTTCTTAATAAGTATTGTAAAAACAACATATGAAATTTGTGTACCGGTGTGTCACTTTCCCATTCAATTTGTCTGGAGACTAATGGATTTGAATGCCTGCTATTGTGGTGAGTCGAGAGCCTATCATGCAGGTAATACGCCACAGGAATAGTATCCCAATATATCAACTAATTCACCTAAAATATGACATGCAAGGTTGACCAGTTAGGAGTTCAAAATAATTCTGTAGTTATCACTACAATATTTATCTGGGAAATTCACTGTTCTGAATTTACTGTTTATGAGTAGAATTGATTTACCGCGTAAATATGAGTTTAATTTCTACATATCGCTAGAAAGTAAGTTTAGTGATTTTCAGCAACAAGTTTTCGTTGATGGCCTTTAAATTAAGTCAAGAATAATTAGACATTTTCTTATCCACATTTTCTTAATAGTATAGGATCTACAATTGATTTTATAGTGCCCCAATGCTGGGCTTAGGCCTCGTCTGGTGCGCCATTTTATACATCGTACAGCACAGCGTAATGGATGGCAATCCTAAGACTACATTGTTTATGCAAATAAGTAATTTAAATTTAACTCTGCCCGCCATAATGCCGTCTTGTTTATTTCAGAGTTTTATATTCGTAATAAAAAAGTGGATGATAAAGCTGCTGAGTGATATGGAAATGTTGGCACTGCGTCGTCGCTGGGACATTTACAATAAATGGAATTTGCAGCAGTAGATATTAGCTTAGCACCAATATATTTTAAATTAACAATAATAATAAAATAGCTCAATTATTTCGATTTTTGTGTACAAGGGATAAGTTTGATTAAGATGTCTGAGAATTTTCCGAGAAAGTACCTAATTAGATTTTAAACAATACCTATGAATTCTATGAAGAACCAAACTTTGCAACATCTGTAAAAAAGGGCTAGGAAAATAATCGACTATTAACTACTAACTAATAAAATAATCACTAGATAATGTAAATTCAAAGTGTCTATAAAAACAATCCTACGAGCAATCAGATTTGCCTAATCTAAATCTGTGCCTACGAGTATATAAACGAGTAATAGAATAGTCAATAGTATGTCAAGTAAGAGCCGGTAATAGAAAGAAACCGATGTTCTTTTGGCCGTACAATATAAAACGGAATAAAACAGCCAGGCCGAGTAAAGGTATTTTATTTTCGAGTCTAAAGATCTTAAAAAAATACCTTCACGTGGCCTGCTGTTTACTGCTGCATCTTTAAAGCAACCCCAAACCAATGACACTCGAAATACGCGATGCATAATTCAAGTATCGTAAAACAAGCAACAATAAATCTTCTGGCTGTTCCATAATTCAGAATACTATTAGTGGCAATTTATAAATTATTTCGACAGTCGACAAAAACGCGGATTGAAGATGTGAGAAGATACGGTTAAAAAAATCTCGTACTATCTATGAAATTGGAAATATTGGTGAAAATTGCAAGTTCTCAAGGAAAACAAGCTCTTATACTACGACTTAATAAAAAAAATTAAAAAACATATTACTTCAAAACATCTTATTTGCTTTGTTATATATAGTTTTAAAGAAAATCGAAAGTATATTAAATTTGTAACACTATGAAATGCTTATACAAATATTCCTCTCATTTATTCATTCAAACCTATCGCCTATCGTTATTCTAGAGCCTATCGCTTTCTCAAAAAGTCGGCAACGCATCAGTGACCTTCTTAGGGTCATTGGTGTCTATGGACTGCGGTGATTGCTTACCATCAGGCAACCCGCATGCTCGTTTGCCTACTATTCTATATAAAAAAAAACACGTGTCAACAGGAGACCGTTATTAAATAACTTTTTGCGTCCTTACCTAATTACTTTTTGCATATACATTAGAAAGTACAATCGCAAATTTCAATGTGGTTCTTTCCCTGATCTGTGACGTCTAATACGTGGGTAAAATATTATGTAATTTTTTTTCTTCTTTTAATTAATTTCTTTAAAACCTTTTTTTTATAAAGATATGATAATGTCGATGGCATTTCTGGTTATGGTATGTAACTAGAATTAAACTTTAGTTAAATAAATTCTGTTTCTAGCAGTCATCAGGAAAGAGCGGGGAGCTCTGGCACAGGCTTTTTGCTTAAAAGAGTTCCCCGGCCTCCTATAACTAAATAACAATTCACGTTTTTTGGAGCAAATAAAGAATTTATTTATTTATTAATACGCGTTCCCTCAGGACTATCACAACAAGGGATGTATTCAGGGCACGGGCTGGACCCGCGCGAACTAGAATCCACAATTCGATCAGGCGTAAAACACCGAGTGTAGGGCTAAAGCTAAGTAGGACCAACATTCTGCGAGTTAAATGTGTTCTGTCATTACTCTCATTAGAAGCGTTATTTTTCCATTTGACATTCCTCGCTCATTCACGTTTTGCTACCGTCTGAAAAATTTCTTTTCTGTTATACGTTCTTGTAGGTAACGAAACGGCGGTCGTGAAGATTTAAAGTTCTTCGGCTCTACATGAGATCTGATAACGTTTTATCAGTGCGAGCCATATGGTCGTCATGGAATTTTACGTGAAAACATTTTTGGTGATTTCACTTCTTTTTCTATGTTAATAACCTTCTGTTAGTAATCAAGCCTGTGTAGGCTTCACAGATTAAGTAATATAATCGTTACTTCGTGCCTAGTTTTAGAATAAACATTTATCTTTGTAGTTTGTAGGGCGTCCGATGGAGATGACCTTTCACCTTTGACCTTTGCCAAGTGGGGATAACAGAATTAGCTGCCTTTTATGGATTCAACCAAGATGTTTACACAAAAAGTGTTTTAATGGTACTATTATATATATATTTGTAATTTGTATATATTTATTTATTTATTTATTTATTAGAAATGAAAACACAAAAGCAAGTAAAGTTAATGTTGTAGAATATAATGTGATATACTTTGCGTGTACGGAACCCTCGGTGAGCGAGTTTGATTTGCACCTGGCCGGTTTTTTTTCATACTTGTTTCCACCTCCATGTTACAGCCTCTTGGACGTTGATTATTTCAAGTACCTACCTAACTTACTTATGCTAATAATATATTCATAAGAAATTTCAGAATCCTGCGGTTGAGTCGTGAAAGCGTAACAGATAGACAGGAAGGCAGAAAACAGTCGCATTTATAATATTAGTATAGAAGGTAAAATTTGGTGCTAATGTCAATAGCGGGAACATTTGTGTAGGTCGGTGTTGTGACGTACCGTGTACTTACACTTTTCGTTGTAACATTATTTATATCACCAACTTGTTTGTTTTCAATTTTAAGAAACAATATTTATCGCGATATCTAAAGTGAGAAAGCATTTGTCTCGTTCGAGCGTGATGTATCACATTTTACCGAGCGACTGCGCCAAACTATTGTAGCAAAACAAAACATTGTAGTGTTGTTATTAAACTTTATATTATTGTACCATGTACTTAAACCTAAATGTATCAAATAAGTGTTGCTGCTGTAAAAAAAATGTTTTATTTTAGATAAAAAAAATATAATAAAACCAAAAAATATATATTTCTGTGTTTACTAATGTAATAAACTATTTTGTCTTTTTTATATTCAAAATTTAGATTAATATGTTACATTGATTTAACTAAACGCTAATTACTTAGAACCATTGTGGATACCTTTTAACTAAATGAAACATTATGATCCTCCAGAAAATCAACACGGTAAGAATGAAGTAGATGACAAATATACGACGATTCTCTCACAGTCTCATTTGAATTAAGATTTCACAGTATCCGTGAGAAGAATAATTGTGGCATTCATTCGACGAAACTCAAGTTATCACAACTTTTCCAAAGCGAGTGAAGTTTAAAATGGATTTTTGTTTGTGCCGTAACTAAATACGCTCCTCGTCTGCAAGTTTTAATTACAATCTCTTTGATCTTCAGCTATCGATGTACATAAGGCTTTAATCCAGTGGTGAGCTGGCTACGCACTTGTTGCAAGAATATACTTCCCACACTGATATTGTCAATATAACTACATATAATTAAGACTAGATGGGTGTATGTGGAAAGTAACAATGTGAAATTTTGGATGTGTGCGTGTGAGGATGTGTGGATATTTGTAAATTAATGCAAAATGTACAGGACGGATTTTAATGAAATTTGGTAGAATATAACCTGGTAAAGGGGTAGAATATAACCTTATATTCTACCCCTGTACCAGGTTATATTCGGTCATATTATTCCAGAAATATTTGTCTAAGCCCCAGGATGCAGCTAGGTACCTAGCTGCATCCTGGGGTTCCGTTGTCGTAGAAATTTCGGGATACAATATGTTCACGTTTCATCCCGCGTACTAAATTTCATTAAAATCCGTCTTTTAGGCTTTGCGTGATTAATTTTTAAACATTTGCACACACACATCCAAACTTTCGCATTCATAATATAAGTAGAGTAACAAGTAAGCTATGCCCATCTTTCTCCAGCATAATATTTGAAATGCTTCTTTCCATTCCTTCCCTCATTGTCCTCTGAAAATTTAGCGCAGCAGTGGAAGCCAACCTTTACAATTTGGAGCTCTGCAACCATTCTGTCGACACCCAAACTCTGTGGTTAATTGATTCCGCAGTTTATTTCCAGTTTACGTCAACCAGTTTATTCTCTCGTCTAATTTGAGAACTCTTCAAACAGAAGTCTGTGTGTCAGCTATTCTTAGAATACCAAATGGTTTTGAAAATATACTAAACTAGCTGTTGCCTGCGGCTTCGCCCGCGTGAGTTTCGCTTAGATGAAAAGTCTTTTTGTGTTCCAAACTGTTTCAAATGTTTCGGATCTTCGATTTTTATATGTCTACAGAAAATGCTCATCAGATTAATCAAATTTGGCTAAGGCGCCATTTCCATATACGTTACAGTGTAGCTGATCTCTTGGAGTTATTCATCAGATGTTCCAGATCTTCAATTTATATACGTCAGCAGAAAATGCTCATCAGGTTGAACGACTTTTGTTAAGGCACCATTTTCATATATATTATAGTGTACCTGGTCTCTTGGAGCTTTTCATCAGATGTTCCAGATCTTCCATTTTTATACGTCAGCAGAAAATGCTCATCAGGTTGAACGACTTTTGTTAAGACACCATTTCCATATTTCTTATAGTTTAGCTGTTCTGTTATGGTTCTTTATCAGGTGTTCCAGTTTTCAAAATCAATTATAGCCTATATGTTGCCCAGACTTAATAGCTATACAACAAAAAAGTTTCACTCAAATCCGTCCAGTAGTTTTTTCGTGAAACGCGTACATACATACAGACAGACAGACATACCGACAAGAAATTCCAAAAAATTTTTTTTGCTTTCTATTGTTCTTTTTAAGTGTCCCTCTATCCATTTTAGCCAAAAATACTAAACGTACAGACAAAATATTTTTACTTACTTACTTACTTACTTCGATGGCTCGACGACCCAAAGAGGATCTTGGCCTCCGATACTAAAAGCTTCCATTCCTTCCTGTTCTGCGCTACTTCCTGCCAGTCGGCTCTTTGGAGGGCCACCAGATCTTTTAGGACCTCATCCCTCCAGCGGTACCTGGGCCGGCCGACAGGTCGTTTCCCGCTTGGTCGTCCCTTATACGCTCTTTTTTTAAAATATTTTTACTGTTTTATTATATGTATAGATAGATTATTTATTCTTTGAAATGCACCTTCAAGTACCTAATTCACTTTTGTTGAGTTGGTTCCCACTCGTTCCCCAAATTTCGTATTGTCACTGTAGTGGCGAGATTGTATGTAAACTGTCAAGAAATTTAACTGTATTAAGCGAGGAACATAACCTTACATATATTGTGATAGTTTAAAATCAATTCGCGAAAAACCTTCAAATTTTTACATATGATTTAATAGAGGGAGATTTTGCTGTTATTGGGGACAGCGTGACATAAATTCTGAAAGCGGGATGTATGGTCTTGGCTCTCTTTCTGTACCGTAGCTGTTTTGTAACGAGGCCCCGGTAACCCTTTGTTCAATGTTCCGTCGAGAAGTTGGTAATTACCGGAGCGTACTTAGCAAATAGGCCTTTCAGAACTCCCTGTATAATGTCGATATTGATTGAAGTTATTGCTTATAATACTGATGGCCCTATGTAATGTAGAGCTCTCAAAGGAGATGTATAGAGGTACTTAGGTAGTAATTTGTCCAATAGGAATACAAAATTGAGTTTATTTTGAATGGCCTGTATGAAGTTCGTTTTAAAATTCAATATGGTATTGGCGATTGATTTGAAACTGCTAAAACTGATCCTATTATATAATCTTTTTTTAGAGCCGGTATTGTTACATTTTGCCACCAAAAATCTACAACTTTTATGATAATTTCAAAATACTGACGCGATAAAGACCATTTTAAAATCGTAAGTACAGAGGTCCAAATGGTATATGGAATTGGACGTATACTTTGTAAAATACATAACTAATCATTTTTCCTTTATCACAATCAAGGAAAAAGACGCAAAAGTAATCTGAAAAACTGCACTCCTTCCTGTTCATATAATCGCTCCTCAAATTTCCCTAAGATCGGAAACCAAAGCGGCGTCATATTACACACTTTACCAAGTCCATCATAACTCGTAGTACTTCGCCTGACCGACTAACTATTCAATGGTTCTGTTTACAAGCCGCCAAGACTGAGGAACTTTGCCAATATACCTGCCAATGGCAACTAATGGACGTCGTAGATAACTTAGACCGTAGACAGGACGACGTAAGAAGATTATGGGCACTTAGGAAAGGACGTTTAGACCAAGTTTTCTACGTTTTATGGACATAGAAGCTGTACTTAAAAATATGGACTATTTTAGCCTTGTTTTAAAAATTTTGAAAGTGAATGTTTGAAGCTGAAAAATAGAATCTATTTTTTTAGTTTCAAAACATTCACTTACAAAACTTTTGTTGGATTCCTATATAGTGTAGCAAATGATCGCATCGTATGTGTCGATTGAACTAACGTTCTATTTTTAATAAGTAGTCTATGGTCGTAGCAACGCAAAGTTCTCGTGTAAAGCCAAACTGAGTTTTTCATGTGCCTTTGATGTGTGATCCGGGAAAAACGCCGTGTAATGGAAATTTCGCTGTTCCGGAGATGCTTTATTACTGAGGTGTATGAGGCGTTTCATTATGACTCACTCGTGTGCTCTGACGGGAGTTTATTGCGCGGAGTTTCATTGAATATTTAGAATACATAGAATACATAGAAGCTGTACTTAAAAATATGGACTATTTTAGCCTTGTTTTTAAAATTTTGAAAGTGAATGTTTGAAGCTGAAAAATAGAATCTATTTTTTTAGTTTCAAAACATTCACTTACAAAACTTTTGTTGGATTCCTATATAGTGTAGCAAATGATCGCATCGTATGTGTCGATTGAACTAACGTTCTATTTTTAATAAGTAGTCTATGGTCGTAGCAACGCAAAGTTCTCGTGTAAAGCCAAACGGAGTTTTTCATGTGCCTTTGATGTGTGATCCGGGAAAAACGCCGTGTAATGGAAATTTCGCTGTTCCGGAGATGCTTTATTACTGAGGTGTATGAGGCGTTTCATTATGACTCACTCGTGTGCTCTGACGGGAGTTTATTGCGCGGAGTTTCATTGAATATTTAGAATGGACAAAAATCATAGTAGTTTTGAGAAAATGATTAATATTGCGCCGGGATGTAAAGCTGAAAATCTCTAAAAAAAATATTTCTCCAAATTAATACATAGTATAAAATAAAGTCGCTTCCCGCGTCTATTTAAACTATGGATTGATTTTGATGCGGTTTTCACTATCATTAGGTAATTTCTATTGAATGGTTTTTAGGTACTACATAAAACTACATATCCATGTGATGCAAGGGCGGGTCGCTAGTATACAGATAAAATAAAAAAAATATTAAAATGTAAAAGTAAGTAAATCACGGAAAGCGTTTAACAAACTCCACGAGAACTCTGACTGGAAAGATGTGTAGAAAAAACGTAAAAGTAAATAAAAGCTTGTGAAAATCATCCAACTTCATCTTTTTTGTTTCCAAATTTGTCAGTAGCACAGATTGAAACCTGCGCAAACAAAATATTACTGAAATAACTCACCGGCCTTCCGAGAAATCTGCTTAATGCTTTAATATATTTAATTTAACTTGGTCGCTGAAATACACCTGCTTCGGTGATCAGAGATTTCAGATTTACGACCAATTTCGCATAATAAAATGTAACGAATCGGAGGGAAATTTTGAGAACGTGTTCTTAGAAATGATTTCGGAAGAAAGGACGAGTCCTTTACTGTTGTTACTGTGGTGCTAGTAATATATAGACAGAAATAGTGATTTAAAAAAATAAGGTGACGCATCGCTAATCAAAAGCTCAACTAATAAGTAAGTAAAATACTTTATTGCACCAAAAATTATGTAACTAGGTAGGTAGTGTGGTGTGTGATTATTAGACTAATTGACTAAGAATATTTTGAGGATTTGAACATTAAACCGATCTGGTGTGCAAGTATCTATTTTAAAGAGATTTGATTTATTTTTAACAAGTTAGAAAATATCCCTTTTACGTGTTTCGTAATTGTAGAAAAAATCATAGTCTCTGCCATCTTATTTTTTTATTTTAGAAAAAAATATTTAATTATGTAACGTATATTTGCGATTACAAAACGCGCGATTTCACAAATAGAAAGTCTTGACTTTATCCTTGGCAATTTGTTTTCCGCTAATTCAGAGTTCATCCGAAAATGATACGTATCGCATTACAGTCCCGACTCGCTAAGATTGCAAGACAAACATAACAATAAGATAAATATTAGTCGTATAACGCGATTATATCAGAGCGTGCGTAATACGATGGTGCGGTGACGTAGCCATTGATAGATGTTTACTATGGAAATTGTGAAATATATGTACTTATCTATTAAGATGAGGTACCTATATAAAGTTGTATGCGGACTGATTATTGTATCAACGCGGAGTTTAAACATTTAGAATAAAGATTGATTCTTGTCTTTCGTTTTGTTACAGGTATGTACCACATAATTGGAATCGACGAATATAAAGTGGGGAACACGACTAACATGTGAGGATGTATGGAGTATGGATGTTCGTTACTTAATCCCGCAAAATTCACTAGAAGCATTTATTAGCTACTAAGTATTGAGCCAATACTATTGACCCTAGGTTAAAGTAACTTTAAATATTTATTTCCATGCGGCTTGGCAGTAGAATCGACTCGAATTCCGTAATGGAACATGACTCATTTTTTTACATCAACCGGTCAACTTTTTTTCAATAAAGTCCACTTTTGGTCGGCCCGTTGCCCATGACTGGTGGCCCAAATGGCCAACAGTGCCGGTCAGTGCAAATAGCGCTAGAAGTGAACATCCTATTGGCTTCGCAGCGCATACAATACACCGAAATGGACGCTGGCGTTTGCATTGCACGAATAGAGAACTAAAATATAGGTTAAATTTTTAACCACGTATTAATTTCTGTTAAATTTTGTCAGAATCAAAATATTTTCTATTTCTCATACTCGGAAATTGTGTTTGTTTGATTCGGCAGGTTAAAGATGCTTCATCCCACCCATGGTCAGGAAAGTTTCATACTTATTCATTCCCCTTACAGGGCGAGAATACGAAATTAGCGCATTTAAACAAACATAATTTAACTTTTTAGCTATTGAACAATTGTTTTCATTTTACACGTCAACAACACGTACTTTTATTTAGAGGCTGAAAAAAAACAGTGAAAACCTGAAATAATTTTGCTTGTGTGTGTGTGAAGCATGTTTGAAGGCACTAAAGACTCTTTACGTTATAGTTACCAAAATACAAAATACACAGTCATAAACACGAAAAACAAGATTACATTTTACCCCGAACCTGCCCTGAATTAATTTTATACAGAGTAGTAGGAATTAACCATGGACATATAGCAAACAGACTTGACATTTGCTGAAACAAAATCAAAAGAATTAACATACTGTGCCCGACCTTACAAGTGGGAAATGGTAATAAAGAATTACCATTATTAAACATTACTTTTCACAAAATATTTTTTTGATGGGCATTAAAGTTGCCCTTTAAAAAAATCATGTTTCCTTTGATTTTTGGGTCATCTTGAGGCTATGTCTAGTCCGTAGTATTGCGAAAATATTGTATGAATTTGCAATTTTATACTTTATGAATACACATATCTGATGTATCATTCCGACGTCACTCAATGGAGCACACACTTATATGATCTATCTAGAGTTTAATTTAACTTGTACTGTTTATCAACCCAAAGTTCAGACTGTATACTCTTATGTCTGTGGAAATACCAACAATCTGGACATAAAATGCTTGTAAACTAGGCTCAACTTTATGTTTGATGTGGCGGCCGGCCGCAACTCGTTGTTCCTTTTTAATCCGCTGCGCAACTTCATACAGAATAGGGTACGGTAATCGGTTACCATCAGGAAGCTTCGCTTTGTTATTAAAAGGCATGTTAAATGTGATACTGTGGCATGTTTTTGTTTTACATCAAGTCTGTTACAGATCATATATCTGTGTAATAAACTAGCTACGCCTCGTGCTTCCGCTCTCGTGAGAAATTTGGAATAAAAGGTAGTACCTATTCCATGTTTTACTTAAGAAACAAATAAAGCATTCGGGGTTTTTGTTTTGATTGACATTTAGTTCATTCAGATTTAAATCATTTAGTTTTTACTATCATTTTCATAATATTAGTAATGAGAGTTGGACAGATAAATGTATGATTGGATATTTATTATAATAATAAGGCTTAATTGGTTTTGTCAACAAAAACAGTTTAACACGTTCACTGCTGAAAAACGCGCGATATAAACTCAATTACTGGACCGATTTTATGAAATTTGGTACCTACACGGATTAAATCTGACAGAACAGAAATCCCGGAATTCCCACGGAAGAGGAGCTCTGGGGCGTTGTTAGTCAGGACATAAAGCGCTTGTTAACTAAACTTTATGTTTGATGTGGTCGTCTACCGCAACTCTTTGTACCTTTTTAATCCGCTGCGTAACTTCATACGAATAGTTTTCGTAGAGCGAATACTTCCTTGTTTATTACGAAGTTTGACCTTCCGATGTTCTCTGTTGAGCTCCCCTTTGAGTTTAGTACATCGTGTTTTCAAATATATGCCTTGCGGAACAGTGGATAACTGCTCTGTCTTACTTCATAAAAAATAAAACCGGCTAAGTGCGAGTTAAGCTCGCGCGCCGAATGTTCCGTACCCAAAAATCATCTCGCATTAAAGCTCTAACTAAAAGACCAACTAGTTTCAAAAACAAACTTAACTTTGCAGTTCGATCCCTAGGATTCATACTGCATCGAGCGCAAAAATAAGGTTGTAACACCTTTTGTACACTTCCAACAACATTTTTACAACTTTCAGATTTATTCCTAACTGTTAGACCTTGCTTTTTGCCAAATTTCATAATTTTAGGTCAACGGGAAGTACCCCATAGATTTTCATTGCTCTCTGAAATCGCAAAATATGCGAAAATTTACAACATTTACGGGAATATCTCCTGATCGCGTTGACATAAAATTTTGATTATTATTTTGCTGAAAGAGATCGTGGATCCAAGTATTCGATATTAATTTCAGCGTTCCTGAGAAAAAAAAAATTGACAGACAGACGGACAACAAAGTGATCTTATAAGGGTTCCGTTTTTACCTTTTGAGGTACAAACCCTAAACACATTAAAAGCTATTCATCAATCGATGTTCTGAGAGAAATACCTCCAATTTGGGACTAGAGCTAGTTTTAGCTAGAAAATTTCATTCCTGAATTCATAGCTCTATGAATTCAGGAATGAAATTTTCTACCGTTCTACCCTATAACTAATATTATCTAAATCTTAAAGAAAAGTTTTCGATGGAAGAAAACAGACATTTATATTTAAAACACATCGGGATTTATACGAGTATATCAAATTGTATGATGTGTATTGTGTAGCCATGTTTTAATGGTATCTACTACCAATTCGGTAGATAATTGACGTGGTTTGTCTCAAGAATTGATGTTTCAAAGAAAACCCTTATTTGTAGTCATCTTTGTTTGTATTATGTAAAGAAAATGTAATTTTCTGATATTACCTTAGACACATCCAATCCATTACCTACCTACCCAGTGAATGGTTTCTGAGATTAGCGTTCACAGACAGACACCGCGGGGGATTCAAAATATAAAAAATAATCATAACCTTAGTGATGCGACTCTAGTCGTATACTCAACGACTTACTAGAGTTTTTTAAACTCGAGTTTAAGCGAAAAAAAAATTAAAGATGAGACCGAGAAAATGTTTATTAATTTAGCCAATAAAAATTATTACGAAGCCCCATGGCTCTACGAGCATGGGCGCCCCGGTGCATGGCACCAACTAGCCCATCACATCTTGTCACATCCAGCACATTCCACATATATACGCAGTATTTGTCACTCGCTCGATAACTGGGCGAAGCCCTATTGCTCCGTTGCGTTGCGTTGCGTCGTGACAGCGTCGTCGTCGTGATATTTTGTTGTGACCTGCCCCATCAATGCGTTGCGTCGTCGGTCGCGACGTTTCAACGGATCGACGGAGAAGAGACGAAGCGGGAAGAAAGGTGACGTTCTGCGCTGTCAACAGTATTCCCCTGTTTGAGGCAGTAATGCCAGAATGTTAATATTTTGATTGCGAAGTTATATTAGGCCTAAAGATATTATGATAATAAATAGATCTGTCTGGTTTATGATTTTACTTAGCTCGTGTCAAATCTTTCGCGTTTTTTTTTTAAATGAAAAATAGTATTGAACATCAAAATATATATATCATTTTAGGGAAAAAAATTGCAATACAATAAGAAATAACAGTTGATGGCCACGGAATGAATTTCTATTTTATTAAATTTATTTGTGAATTCTGTCAAATCAAGTTTGGTGTGTAATAATTTAGGCGAAAATTAATTTTTGTTCTGGCGAAATTGGAAAATAACAACTGGCAACCCTGCTACAACTGCTGCTACGTCGTGGCTGGTGGGGCATACAATGCGTTGATCAGTTGCGACGACGCGATGCAACGCAATGCAACGGAGCTATGGGGCTTCGCCCTAAGGAAGTATTGAATCACGCAATACCAATCCAATCACATCACTAGTTTCATATCACTTTATCTGTCTGGTTTGTACAAATTGAGTTGTGTAACTACTCAGTTCTTTCATATTTTTTGACAAAGAGTCAAGCAATTTCATGTTTCATGAAAAGATTTAGGCTTCATGAACTTTATTACTTACTAGCTGCGTCCCAGATCTCCGCTGCCGTGAGAATTTAGGATAAAAAGTATCCCATGAGCGATTCCAGCATTATTAATTAGATTTTATTTGATTGAGTAACAAACAGTGAATATACTTATATGTGAAAGTTAAAACTTTATTAGTGGGGTTATAGAAGATCTTCATTTAAAAGTGGACGAAATTCATGTGACGGATAACATACTAGAATAATTGAGATCCTCTATCTTATTGAAAACAACTTTCGCACTCCAATACCTATCGGATAATTTCCAAAAACTTTATTTACCGAGACCTTTGAAACTCCACATCCTCGTCCCCATTGAACACACCAAAGACGTGTACAAACAAGTCCCGAAACTTGTTGATATAATCAGAAAATTTGAAAGGCGGGAAAATTAGGGCCGGCTCATTGTCAATGGCCTTTGAAAACTTAATATGGCGCGATTAATAGTGGTGAAAGAGACTGAATATTTTGAGACCTAAAATTGTATTGATGGTTTATCACACAGAGTCTGATCAATCAAAATGCGTGATAAAAACGAGTATTTTAGAACCTACTCAAAGAATAACTATTTTACGCTCTGAGCCTTATCATTGTTTTTGTCCAAATTCCAGATTAAAACTAATTTAAGTGTAAAGCATTTTTAGACACAACATTTTAGATAACATCTTGAAATGCCACTGAATAAAATAATGCAATATTGATAAAAAGTATTTAACCTAAAATTTACATTTCGTCTTTTTAGAAATTTGTTAAGGGGAACAAATATGGATTTTTATTTTCTAGAATAGTAGGCCTGATGGTAAGCAAACATCGTAGTTCATGGACATTAGCAACCCAATTAGAGGTCTGATGTGTTTAACTTACTTTTAAAATCACCTTTTTTACCAACTAATCAGCGTTTCCCTGAATCTTATTTCCAATAAAAGAGTCCAGACTTTTCATGAAGCAAAAATCTAGTCTCTTTCCCCACTAGTCGTAAAGTGAAGGCCGAACTTTAACAAATTCGAGATTACGAACGAATTAATGGCCCACTAATGAATTGAAATCGAGTTTTAAAGCGACGGTTTTAAGCCCGCTTCTTTTGCTTCTAATTTGTTTAAAACTCTTTCTGATGGAAGTTAGAAAAAGTTAAGAATTTTTACGAGAATTGTTTTTGGGTTACCAATTTTTTGTACGCCAATTAACACGTGCGCGGTCTGTTTTTTTTTTAATGTGAAATGATAAACAAATGTTACTTATGTTTGTTTTATTTATACTTCACAAGAATAAAAAGAACTGCTTGATATATTTGGAAGTAATTTCCGTAGAAATAGTCTTAGCTAAAATATTTTTAATACTGCCTGCACTCATAACTCTCTTCCTATTGTTATTTAAGTATATAAAATACTAAAATATCGACATTACACGAGAGATACATTACATGTACAAATGATACTTGCGTAGAATCTTGTACTATTTTAGACATCATTAGAATAGAGTAAACATTATGTAGAGTCAAAAATACATAATTTTATTACTTTGGAATAAGTTTGGTAATTTCCTGTAAACTGTTGCCATATTTGAGCGTCAAAAGTAGCAAGTTGTTTGTAAGTTTGTATGTAAACTATTGGTGTGGCCTTTGACTGTGCCTTTCGGCGTTGGCATGTGTAATATCGCCTTGTAGCATACCATCTCATCGCGTCGCACAGCGTTTTGTCGCTCATCTAGGACACAGTGTCACTGGAATTTTTAGTTGTCCATAACAAGTAACAAAATAGTCCGAGAAGGCTGACAACTTGATTGATATATACCTTTTAACATGTATGTTGCACAGCCAGTTGGCAATAAATAAAAAATAAATAAAATTATCTTAGTTTATGGACTATTTATTCAAAAATTATCACACGTACTTTTTCCTCATGCCTCGTGAATATACCGCTATATGACGTCAAGAATTTTCAGAGCTTTCCCTCTGCGTATACTCTTCTGTGCTAATGCCAGAATTTCAGAGCAAGATTTACGACTCGTAGTAAACACGTCAACGTCGCTTCGTATAGCATCGCATCGTATAAATTTAAAGAGTGATGCTAAGATAGTGTTACGATGAGTGACTTCGAAGATATGGGCGATTTACAAGTCAAAGCAGACATGAATTATACGCTTTACTTGTCCATTTATAAAAATCTGGCGCCATTCATAAAATAAAAGAACTATTTACTGAAAGTAACTTCTAAGATTATAATTTTATTTTGAATTGTAGTTTGGCACAGTAGATATTTTTGATCAACTTTTTAAGTTTGTATAAAGGTTTCATACATAAGTTCATAATAGTAGTATGTTCGATTGTGTCCGTATAGTTGTATTGTTAATTCCTACTAATAGGACTGAATCTGTAGAGCCCATAGATTAGAATATAAGGTAGAGAAAGCCCCATTTCTGATTTCGTTTCATATTTTGTATATTGCGTCTTGGCATAAAAAGGACCTAGTAAAAGTCACGTCGCGATTTGGGTATTTGGGTAGAGAAAATATTCAAAAGTGTCCATAAATTAGGCATGTCGGCCAGGGCCCATGCATAAACATCTTTTGATAATAAAATGAGCCCCGCGAGTCACTGGCGCGGACTTTATGGGCCGTTCCATTCTTTGCGCTACATCTAAGTAATTAGTTGGTCGACTTTTGAAATTCGGTAATAAAAAACAATAATACCTTAGATTTTGAATAATATCTTTGATTTATAGATAACTAGCTTTTGCCCGCGGCTTCGCCCGCGTGAATTTCTCACGGGAACAGTGCTTTTTCCCGGGATAAAAAGTAGCCTATGTGCTATTCCAGGTCATTATCTACCTCTGTACCAAATTTCATCGAAATCCGTCCAGTAGATTTTGCGTGATTGAGTAACAAACATCCTCACAAACTCACAAATTCACAAACTCACAAACTCACATCCAAACTTTCGCATTTATAATATTAGTATGGAAGTATGGAAGTATGGATACCTATCTATTGAACAATAGAAGTTTGCACAGCAGGATAATGTAAAAATCTATGGTTTTGATTTATATAAAAAAAATAAAATAAATCCTGATTTGACATTTGTAGACAAATGTTCCTGTTGGACAAAATTAAGTGAATTGTATTACGATACGATGCAGACAGAACGTGTCATGCCATGCATATTTGTAAAGCTAATTTCCAAAATTCAACTGAAATTCCCGAATTTCAAATTCAAATATTGTAATTCAACGTTCCTGCTAGCTAGTTCCAACACGTTTGCTTTCCGCTAATTGAGTACTTAGCGAGCGAACCCGCGGTAATCACTAGGCTCGCTAGCAATTCATATGATAATACAACCTTGTTAGAATGGTTGGAAATTAACTCATTTCATGTATTTAGTCGCCATTCGGTGACTTAACATTTTACTTGACGACAGACGGGTATTCACAACGTGATTCATAATAACAACAGAGACCCTTGAAGAGGCAGGTAATCAAGTATTCTTTATTGCGTAAAAATAAACTCCTGGAGTCTTACAGCCTAATTGGATAGCTACTTGTGTTTAGGTTGTTTTATGCGATTTTTTAGGCATTTCTTTCACAGCACCAATGGGAGTAGCCCCGATTTTAATAGCACCTACGTACGTATTCCACTCATCGACCAAAGTTTTTCATACAAAAAATAACATTTTGGTTTAAAAATATTGATATAGATCACGTCTTCATAGCTTTCGGGGTAGACAGAGCCAAGAGTTGTGATCCTCGAAGGCTACGCTTAGCTGGATAGTGTGCTTAATTAATGATGAAATGGAGATTCCGATATAGTGACAGGTAGCTAGTCTTTGAGAGGAAGAATCCCCAGTTGAAGCCCTTTCCCTTGATTGCCTTTTACAAATTGCGCGGGAAGATAGGCCAGCTTTTAAGAAGTAAATAAGTATTGATCGGTGCTCTCAGTGAAATAATTAGGTGCAATAAAAATCGGAGCTATTCGAATTGGTGCTTGAGGAAAAGCTAAATTTTTTTAGCGTTACTCCAATAATAAGCTTTTGAATAGGTTCGTTGGAATGTTGCTAAGGTGAAATTAGTAGATACTGTTTGTTTAGTTTATATAGATACAGAAACATGTCTTTATTCCAGAAAAGCTGCTTAGCTGGAGTTGGGCATATTGGTGGAATTTAGAGTCAATAAAGTGACAGTTTGCTAGCCCATCGCCTATAAGAGGAAGGAATCTCCACTTTATAATGCTTCCCTTGATTAAATAATAAATAAATAAATATATACGGACAAATCACACAGATTGAGTTAGCCCCAAAGTAAGTTCGAGACTTGTGTCATGGGATACTTACTCAACGATACTATATTTTATAACAAATACATATATAGATAAACATCCAAGACCCGGGTCAATCTGAAAAAGATCATTTTCCATCTTGACCCGACCGGGGATCGAACCCGGGACCTCCGGTGTGGCAGTCCGGCGTGATGACCGTTGGGCCACGGAGGTCGTCAATTGATTGACTAAGTACATACAATCGGGAAGGAACGCGGCAGCCACATTCTATGTTTTTTCTTCACTCCCAAACAAGCATAGATGTTAGGACTATTTTGAAAAAATCTATGTTATTGGCAGCAACTTGCTTATCACAGAAAATTAAAGAAAAGAGGGTCCGTTTGGTCTGCATTGGGAACCCTCAAGATTAAATTAATAACGTAAAGCAAAAAAAAAAATTTTGCCACATAAATAGACCAAGAGCCCGCGACGATCAAACCTTTCTTATTTTACAAATGCTGAATGTTTATCTGTGTGGGATATACGGATAAAAAAAGATTAGCGACTAGGCATGAAGTTTGGATCTTAGTTGCTTATGCAGGTAATATGGTTAACAAAAGTGATTTTTATAGGTATAAAAAGCACCCTTGGGGACCTCTCAAAGTAACATTGAATTTAGCTTTTATAATAAAACAAATATAACTATAATTCAGTAAAGTTACAATGTCTGGCAAGGGTTTATATCTGCATCAATTGCTTGGCAATGGATGGCATGATTTCTAATATTATTCGGAATAAAATCATAAAAAAACTTTTACTTTGAGGAAATTGAGCTACCTCTTAAAATATTATTGCTACAAATTATCCGATTAAGTAATCATGATGCAACTTTTATAGTCGATAATCGCTATTTTTGTGTGTTGGGGACATGCAAAGAGAATCTTGAGTTTTCATAAAATAACGAAGGGCATGCTCTCGCGGGCTTTTGCTCTATAATCCAATGTTTGTATTTAAATATTTTGTTAGGTATCTTTAAAATTACCGAACAGATTCTGACGAGGTTAAAATGGGACCAACTTGAGAATAGACCCTTTCGAAAAAAAAAATAATTTCGGAAATCAGTCCACAGTAGGCGGAGAAATCGGCGAACATACATAAAAAATAAAACATACATACATAGAAACATATAACCTCCTCCTTTTTTGGGAAGTCGGTTGAAAATAAAAGAATTGTTGTCATTATCGTGTCATGCGCAGTGAATTAATTAGCCTCTGAAGTCAAAGATGTGGCAATTGTTCTATTTATTCTGTAGTATAAAAACTAGTCGCTAAAATAAACGTGTCAGTCAGGCGCGGAGACAGCTCATTTTTCAAAGTTACTGTCGAGTTCAGCGACTGCCCCACATACCATCGTCATTCAGATTTATCAGGGTGTAGTTGAATCATTTGAGAGCATATTATGTTCATTATATAATGTAAAATGAATTCATGTGATTGAGCTATATTTTAGGCTTACATTAATATCCCATTTTCATTTTAATCTTTTAATATCTACGCCTTAATATTTGAAACAAACTTAAAACAAGTATTTACTGTGTACAAACTTTTCTCATACTGACATCCATTGTGTGAAAACTCGGGATTCAGTGGAACTCAAAATTACCGCCGTTCAGAACTTCAAAGATGAATAAGTTGGGAATGAGACACAGGAGCGGCCCGCTCAAAATGTTGTGCATATAATGAGTTGCATGTAGGGTTGCCACTTCTCCTGAAATTGCAGGAGTCTTCCGGATGTATGTGTGGAAAATTGAAATTGAATTGCTTATAGCGATAAGAGTGCCTTTTCGCATCTTCTTTTAGTTTAGTTTTAAGATAACTTTATGTATACCTAATATGTACATTATTACTAGTGGCCCGGGGGACAATACATATTAGTATATTGTGTTGTCCCCCGGGGAAAGTGTTTAAAATCAATAAAAATCTAATTTAGAGAAATAAAAGCAAGCGCGTAGGACGCTCTATCAATAGAGTAGTTTATTTAGGTCTCCTCGGAGGTTGGTAACCCTAGTTGCATGTCGAATGGGACGCGGGAACTTGTATGAAAGCGGGTTTAATTCGATTTTGGAGATACATTTGTAAATATAGACATTCAATTATGAGAAGTCCGCTCTGGAGATTTATTATAAAAGGGAAAGAGTGAAGCCGTTGTATGCCTTATAAAATTGTACTTTTAATCATTATTGCGAAAGTTGGTATGACTTGCTTCGTTACGTATACTATCTGCGCTCCGGGAAACCACTTTCCTGCGAATTTTGGAATAAAAAGTGCTCTTTTCCAAGTATAATGAACGCTTTATGCTACCCATGTAGTAAATATGATCGAAATCTATTTATAAGGTTTCGCATGAAACAGTAATTACCATTATAATAAAGGTACTTAAGTAAGATTTTTTTGCTTTCTCTCTCCATAACCAGCATATTATCATTATTGAGATTTTTGTGATAACTAGATATCTACTTAATAAAATTCAATCAGAAGTGGTTTAAAAATAAGCGAGCAACATTTAATGTTATTACGTTGTCTAAAATCAATTTATTCATCTAGCTTTGTATAAACAACTTCCACGACATTTCTATTTATTTAAGTAAAATCAGTGTCGATAAACTTCTGAGAGCAAGCCCGCAAAGTCCCACTTTATGGAGGAAGTCAATCTCCGTTGTAATATAATAAAGTAAAAGTGATACAAAGCAATAAAAGCAGGAAGCCACCGGCCACAGATTACTTATTGTTAGTTGTTCGACTCGCGCTGAATAGAGATGGGATAATGTTGAGTCGACTCGAATTCAACATGAATTTAACTGTCTACGCAAATGTCTCAACTTTCAGTTGGTTCAGGCCACATCGGCAAGTTACACAAAAAATTGTGAGCATATACTGCCTAGATTAAAAAATACTAAATCTTGAATAACACGAGCCTTCTATAATAATGGGTAGTTTAAAAGTAGTGAAGTAACTACTTGTGAATTTTTATATTTATTTTTAGAGCATTTTGCATATTTTTGTATAAGTATTCAATATATATTTTTTTTTATCGCCCGCTTCCGTAGTCAGTAGCAATATCTTGACTGGATAAAAACGTGCATTTCAAACAACATAATCTGTCGCAAAGTTGTAAAACATTGTCGTATGGGATGCTTCTTCTTGGAATAATATACTCATGTCGAAGATTATCAAGGCTCGATTCTGATTCTCGAGCTCGAGTCAGCTCGTGTCCCAACACTAGCCGTCCTCCTAACGAACTAGTACGTGCTTACAACTTCGCCGGTCTTCACGCATCTTCCTTGTCTTTGAGTTCAAGTGGAAGGGCAATTTGGTGGATCCACTAATTCTATAACTAACTAGCAAACGAAAAGCAACACAACAACTTTAAGACTTCTGTACTGCTGTGGGTTATAACACCATCCTTTGTGACAATTGTGAAAATGGATGTTCGGATTTTGTTACTCTTTCGCACAAAAACTACTAAATTTGTAACATGGGTAGAATGAAAGCTGGATAAGACATAAGGTAATTTTTATCTCGAAATTCCTACAGATGCTGAGCCCCTGTACGCAGCTTTATTTATTTGTTTATTTTAATTCAATCGTATACTACTTACTAACCAACCAAAATTCACCCAAACTCCAACAATCGATGTAGCCTTAAATCAACTCAAAGACATTTTCGTCACATATTTCCGTGGCTTTATTCGGGTTAAATAACATGTCTGATGGCCAGAAAGCTATCACAATAAATATCTCGTCCATAATTCATGAGGCACCGCGAATTGTGGGAAATTCGCGATATGCAAGAAAATATTACAAATAAAGTTAACGCGTACCCGACTTCCAAGGAATTAGAATTGTGGATTTTATGTTTTCAGATGGTAAAGGCTTAAGTTTTGAGAAGTTATCAATTTTGTTCGTATACATTACAATTCTTGAGCTTTCGTCTTGACTTGACTCTTGGCCTGGTGCCGAATGTACCAAATGGTATCTTATCTATAATAGGTATGCGAGAAGTAACCATAATGATTCTTAGTAGGGAAGGATGTGTCTGGTTGGTACAACTCATGAGAAGAGAAGTAAACGAAGTGATGTAATGGTTAACACGCCAGTCCACTCAGGAGGTCCCGTTTTCGATCCCCAGTCAGGTCAAGATTGAAATTCTTCTTGTTCAGTTTGGTCTGGGTCGTGTTTATCTGTATTATTAATAACTTAAGCATTATTGTGTTTGTATCCTAAAACACAAAGGAATTTTGGGGCGAAATCAGTGTGTTTATTTTTCTATCTGGAACCTTTCGATCACGGATCAAAGCGGTTTGAACAAAACGTACCTATATTTTTGTATGTTTTTAATATATCATCCACTAGCTGTTGCCCGCGGCTTCGCCCGCGTGAGTTTCGCTTAGATAAAAAGTCTTTTTGTGTTTCAAACTATTTCAGATGTTACGGATCTTCGATTTTTATACGTCTACAGAAAATGCTCATCAGGTTAATCGAGTTTTGCTAAGGCGCCATTTCCATATATGTTATAGTGTAGCTGGTCTCTTGGAGCTTTTCATCAGATGTTTCAGATCTTCAATTTTTATACGTCAGCAGAAAATGCTCATTAGGTTGAACGACTTTTACTAAGGCGTCATTTCCATATTTCTTATAGTTTAGCTGTTCTGTTATGGTTCTTCATCAGGTGTTCCAGTTTTCAAAATCAATTATAGCCTATATGTTGCCCAGACTTAATAGCTTTACAACAAAAAAAGTTTCATTCAAATCCGTCCAGTGGTTTTTGCGTGAAACGCGTACATACATACAGACAGACAGACAAGAAATTCAAAAAAAATTTTTTTGCTTTCTATTGTTCTTTTTAGGTGTCTTTCTATCCATTTTAGTCAAAAATACTACAAGTACAGACAAAATATTTTTACTGTTATATTATATGTATATAGATAACATAAACTTTCATACTGGATAATATAATGCTCAACGATAATGTCAAAGCGGTTTGTGGAGTTGGAACCTCCTGGAACCATGCCAGTAGGAAATGCAGGTTCGAAAGTATATCATGATGTGACGCCATCTTGCTTTCCGATGGTGTTGACTGTCTTTGGATTTCTTTATCTAAGATTTTATGCTTCTTATTTAAAGTTGATATGTTTTTGGTTGAAAAGTATTAATTATTTTGATTTTTTTTGTTCAATAAAGAATGTCAAACTTTTATACATTAATTACTTTTATACATTGTTGTCAATTTATTAAGTAGGTAGTTACTAATAAATTATTTTATGCTCTTATTTAAATACTAGCTGTTGCCCGCGGCTTCTCCCGCGTGAGTTTCGCTTAGATGAAAAATATTTTTGTGTTCCAAACTGCAGAAACCTAAACTCCAGTACTCATAATTTCAGCCATTTGGTTATCCCGTGTCCCGCGGGAATATATTAGGTACACGTAGTACAGTCGCGGTGTTAAAATAAATCAAAAGTGATATTTCATTCAATAAACGATCTTCATCTGCTCTTTATCTACAATTTCCCGTATACCACCACTCCCACCCCGAGTCCCTCTTTGTCCTATTTCCATATATGTAATAGTGTAGCTGGTCTCTTGGAATTCTTCATCAGATGATCCTGATCTTCGATTTTTATACGTCAACAGAAAATGCTCATCAGATTGATAAACTTTTGCAAATGTACCATTTCCATTTTTCTTATAGTTTAGCTGTTCTGTTAAGGTTCTTCATCAGGTGTTCCAGTTTTCAAAATCAATTATAGTCTATATGTTGCCCAGGCTTACAACAACAAAAAGTTTCATTCAAATCCGTCCAGTAGTTTTTGCGTGAAACGCGTACATACATACAGACAGAAAGACAGACAGACAGACAATAAGTTCCAAAAAAATTTTTTTGCTTTCTATTATTTTTTTAAGTGTCCCTCTATCCATTTCAATCAAAAATACTAAATGTACAGACAAAATAATTTTTACTGTTTAATTATATGTATATATAGATAATCACGCCTGGACTATAGATTCCCACTTGCTGCTCATATCTTAATTTCTACTTAAATTGATCCCGGGAAAACGTATTACTTGTATATGTATATCTGTAGTCGTGAACAGCAATATCTTACTAAACTTAACCAAACTGCCGACAACAGAACAGTACCTACTTTTGTTGCTGACTGTACAAAAGATGCTATAATGATTGATTCATGTGTTCCACAGTATTGCATCGCGTCACTCAACCCTGACTCAGCAATATATGGCAGCCATCTTGTGTAACTTGTATGGAGTTGTGTCCATGTAGCATGCTGCAATGATGGATCGCTTCCTTGCAGAAACTGCAGCTAGGAAATATTTCAAGATACGATATTTTGTCTCCATGTTGCGGACGAAATATTAAAACATGGTTTATGATTCGTAAATTTCTTATTCGAATTTATTTGAAAAATATTTATTTATTTATTTACATGGAAGACCAACAACTTTCTTATCTATATAGATAACAACTTAAAAAACAGATAGTCATTTACAGGTCCTCACATCTAGAAACTGAATAAAGAATATTATTTCTAAAAAAAAAAAATAAGTTCTCTCTCTCACAGCGTTAAGATGGTAAACTAATTAAATTTATCTCACAAAATTATATAATAAATAGCATTACTCAAGAAATATTTATAAATAAATTAATTATAGTACAGTTTTGTCAAATAAGAGAGAACGGTGAGACATGAGAAAAAAATGATAAAGCGACTGAAATATTCCAAATGTTTTTTTATCAAAGATTAAAAAAAAATAATAAATGAAAAATAAAATATTACTTTGACAACAGGAACAAAGAGATTTCCAGTAAGTAAGGACAATCGATTTTTAAAAATGCTCGTGTATTTGCATTGGAGAGTAGTCCGTTTATAACAATGGTACTGTGTACCTACCCTATAGATATAAGCTGACTATTGCTAAACTGTTAGCATACAATATATATAGACCCGTTATACCTAATATAACGAAGTCATCTGATATTAGTACCAGTACTAATAACTTAGTTTTAAACTAGATAATAAGACAGAGGTGAAGCCTTCCTATATAAATCTTGTACATCAAAATATACAGGGCTTCACCAGCAAATTTAATGAAATCTGTTTATTTTTGGAACATAATAATGTTGACATTTTTTGTGTCACGGAACACTTCTTTAAACATGAAATTAAACTAAACTTCCCGAATAAATATATATTAGCAAGTGCATTTGTAAGACAAAATTCTGACCACGGTGGGTCCTTAATATTAATAAACAGAGATTATAAATGCAAAGAGAGAAAAGACATAGTAAGGCTGTCTCTTGAATGTACAATAGAACTTTCTTGTGTGGAGTTGGACAAATATATTATTATTTGTGCTTATAGACCGCCTTCAGCTAGTTATGACACTCTTTTAAATGTTTTGGAAGAAGCCCTCAGGCGGGTTAGCTCTAGTAGTAAACATATAGTTTTATGCGGTGATTTTAACGTTGATATTTTAGTTTCATGTTCGGAAAGCAATGGATTTAGAAATTTGCTTGATTCATTTAATTTGAAAAACACATTCTTTGAACCCACTAGAATTACCTCAACCTCTGCCAAATGTATAGATAACATTTTCTGTGATTGCTCTGTCTCTGATGAAAAGCTTTTTGCCTGTCTGGGTTCTGACCACCTGGGTCAACAGGCGTCACTGACACGTGACGAAGAGTCTAACCTTAGCTCCGCTCCTGTAACCTGTAGGCCGCTGACTAAGCACCGGAAAATGCGTTTTCGCGAATCCATAAATAAAAAATTGCCTGAAATAGACCTAAATAAAAATCCGAATGACCATTATGATGAGGTTTTTAATACAGTGAAACAAGAATTTAAAAAATCTTTTCCTCTTAAAACATTTGATAAGAAAACAAAACTAAATTTCTGCGATTGGGCCACAAATGGCATTTATATTAGTAGAAACAAACTATATGAACTGTATGGCCATAAACAATATAATTTTAAACCGGAATTTGTATCATACGTTAGATGTTATTCAAAAACTTTTAAAAAGGTATGTGCTGCCGCAAAATCTTTGTATCTCACTAATAAAATAAAAAACTCTAATGATAAGATCAAAGCTGCTTGGTCTATTATCAATAACGAGACAGGCAAATCGAAATCGCGCGACAATAATATTTCTTTAAAAATTGGTGATAAAACCATAACTTCTAACGACGAAGTAGCCAACGAATTCAATATTTTTTTTGCCAATATTTCTAAGAATATCACAGGATCCCTCTCCTCTTGTCCCAGTGCTGCAGATGACTTATTAAAAAGAAATGCCTCCGATCCTAAGTCCATTTTTAGATTTAGAAGTTGTTTGTAATATATTGGGTAAAACTAAACGCAGGCGTTTCCTGTTATCGCCGCCAGGCGTTTTGGGGTTCTCACACTGCTAGCGTGGATGGCGTCGCGTGTGGTCCGCCATTGCATTGTCCCGGGCGATATCGGTTTGATTTTAATACGCGGAGCGGTCTCGCGTCTTTTGCTTGTTGTTTAGTTTGAGTGATAATCGTGAATTTCCTGTTTGTTAAATAACTATTGAATTTGGGTTTGTGAAAAACTCTGTTATTGTGACTTTTTCTTGTGAGAGGTGAAACGTGGCTGGCTGTTCACATCTGGCTGTTCCCGAGTGAAACTACGGGAAGAAATCTATTTATTTGTCCTGGGGAATTGAGATCTCAAGGGTTAGGTAGGGTGATTAGGAATTCCCCCTTCCCGAAGACACTCAAGTTTGGATCCGAAGAGAAAGAAGATTTAATTTGGTAAGTGTTCAATTATAGTTAATTTATAGGTTATCATATAGGGCCCTGTAGCTCCCTTCATAAGCTACGGTGGTAGCAGACTGCGTTAAGTTAGTTAGGTTTTAGTCGGGCAAACGTGGTGCCGCGTGGAGATTTTTTCCCGGTACTTATTTTTACCGGTGGTTTTTTCCCGGTGAAGTTCCGGTACGGAATTCTTCCCGCCGCTTCGTTTGTCCGGATTCTCTCTGCCACATTTTCTGGCAGCAGAGCGTAGTTGCTCTGCACATTTTCTGGTAGCAGAGCGTAGTTTATCTACCCTCTATTTGTTCGTTTGTAAAAAATAATTAATTGTTTGTAAAAATTATTAGATTTTTCTTAGTTTGTTTGTATAAGAATATTTGTAACCTTTTTTGTATTTGTTTGCGGTTTGTACCGTGCGTTCCGGGTTTGTGCCATTCTCATACCTACCGCGGTTCTTCGTGTAGTTGCTTGATTTTGTTGTTTTTTATTTACCTTTTGTTATTTTTTGTTTGTGACTTGACGCGATGGCGAAGGCCTCCAATGCTAGGGCGACACTCGCCAACGAATTGAGATGGTTTGTGACGGCCGGAGGACTCCTGTCCCGGAAGGACAGGGAGGGCGCCATACTGCTAAGAGCGGATCACCTCCACTCACGATTGATTAGCGCGGAAGCGGCCATGGCGGCGCTTACCGAAGCCGATCTTACCCCGGAGGCCTACGCAGGTCACATGGCGGACATGGACCAGATCCTGAGTCTGCACGATGATATCGCGGAGGCGGTGACCGCAATAAGGGCGAGACAGGCTGGCGGACCAGCCCCTCGCACACCTGTTAGACAGGAAGGACCAGCGGTTACTGGTCGGCTCCCCACCCTTCAGCTGTCCCACTTTGGGGGTAGGATGGAGGAGTGGGTAGCATATAAAAATATGTTTGAGTCCCTGGTCGTAGCACGACAGGATTTGTCGAAGGCCCAGAAGATGGCCTACCTCCTCTCCACTCTTGAGGATGAAGCGCGGTCGCTCATCCAGCACCTCCGGGTGGAGGACGACCAGTACGATACGGCTTGGGAGTTATTGAACTCCCGCTACCAAAACTTACGTTTGTTAGCGGATGCGCACGCCGCACAGTTGATGGCCCTGCCCAAGGTGGCCAACAGGGCACAGTTGCGCCTGCAGTTGCTCACGCCCGTTACAGTGGCCTGTAACGCGCTCCGCACACTGGGGCTGCCGGTGGACCAATGGTCTTTTTTGTTGGTGCACATTGTATTGGGCAAATTGCCCAATGACATCCGCTCGCGGTTTGAGCGCGAAAATGCGGAGCGGGATAGCACCACCCTACCAACATTCACTGACTTGGTGAAGTTTTTGGAGTTTGAGGCACGGGCTGCTGAGAATACCATGACGGACTCAGCGCCATCCAGAGCGCCTGAACGTAGGCCCTTGGAACCCTCATGGCGAGGGAGGCCCCAACAGGGACGGCAACCGCCACCGCGTGGAGCTGGTGCGCGGGTTGCACACACGGCAGCAGTCGCGAGGGACGCGGACTGCCTGCAATGTGGTCGGATGGGCCACAGCCTGCTGCAATGCAGGGACTGGCAGGGACTGCCAGTACAAGATCGGCGCCGCATGGCAAAGCGGCATGAACTTTGCTTTTATTGTTTGGGCGGTCACTATGCACGTGACTGTCCCAGTGCCATACCATGCAGTGCATGCCGTGGGCGGCACCACGCGATGCTTTGCATGAACCGCAACGGGGATGGCACCCGGATGTCGAGGCAGGGGTCCCCTATGGGCGGGGGCGCTCCTGCGCGAAGCCCTCCACCACCGGACGGAGGACGCGGCTTCGCTCGTCGCACCCCCTCGGGAGGGGGTCGCGTACCTGCGCGGGTCTTGGCGGACCGGGACCACGCGCCCCAAGGTCATGGCCAGTATGTAGCTGGCCAGGCCCGGATAGGGCCCCCATGGGCGGGGGCCCTAGATCGGACGTGAGAGTGGGGACACCCCCTCCACGCGGGTTACCAATACCCAACACATGCAGCCGCAGCGGTTTTCTCCGCCGCTGCACGAGTACCCACGGCTGGAGTACCACCCGCCGTACCATATGTATGGCCGGGCCGCGGGTTATGCCCCCCTCAGATGGGGATGTGCACTCGCCCGCCATATTATCCGGGTCAGTGGCGCGCCCCTGGTTTGGAGAGAGTGGGGAGCCCGTAACTAGCTTGCTCCCTTGCTGGGACAGAGCCGCGGACGGTTCTGCTCCCTACCGCGGTGGTCCGCGTATGGGGTCGTAGGGGGAAGCCATTAATTTGAGAGCTCTGTTGGACTCAGGGGCTCAAAGCAGTTTGGTTACCACTCGAGTGGCACGCCAGTTAGGTTTAGTCGTGGAAGACTCGCCTGTGCCACTTCTTGGAGTTGGTGGCATACAAGCGAAGTGTCTGACGGGCCAGACACTTGTCACCTTTTCTTCGCTGAAGTCCTCCACAATGAGGATCACGACTTCGGCTATGGTAATGGATACCATTGCGGGTTGGCACCCCTCGACAGACATACCGCCGGGTGTGTTGTCTTTGGTTTCGGGTCTGGATTTGGCCGACCCCTTTGTCTTTCATCCCGGCCCAGTGGACTTGCTCCTGGGCTCGGACGTATTGGGTTGGATTTTGTTGGGTACACAGAAGGCTCTGGGTTCGTCTTCACTGATGGCAGTGTCTACGATTTTTGGTTTTGCCCTGATGGGCCCTGTGTTTGATAGTGGCACCGCGGAGGAGCCACCGGTTGTCGCATCTGCGTCCTTGGCCAAGACCATGCAAAGGTTTTGGGAGGTGGAGGAGCCACCTATGAGTTCCAGGATGGATCCGGAACACGCTGAGTGCGAAGCCCTTTTTCGATCGACCACGGAGAGGTTGCCCTCCGGTCGGTTTGTAACTAGGTTACCCTTTGTTGCCTCTCGTCCTAGCCTAGGGCAAAGTAGGGCGCTTGCGGAGAAACGACTGCTGTCCATGGAGCGACGCATGCAGCGTGACCACGTACTTCGCGATAAATATATTGAATTTATGCGCGAGTACGAGGATTTGGGTCACATGTCTCCGGCTCGAGTTGATTGGAGCTCAACTGAGCATTATTTTTTGCCCCACCACGCGGTGGTGAAGGCCTCAACAGGCAAATTGAGGACCGTCTTCGATGGGTCCGCACCCACTTCGAACGGGGTTTCGTTGAATCTGTGTTTGCATTCGGGTCCCAAATTGCATAGGGACATAATTGACATCATCTTGAACTTTAGAAGACATCAAGTGGTTTTTGGCGCGGACATCCGGATGATGTTCCGCCAGACAGTCATACATCCTGAGGACAGGCGATTCCAGTTGATACTCTGGCGTGAGCGCCCTGAGGATCCTGTGACGGTGTATGAACTCAACACAAACACGTATGGTTTGAAATCTAGTCCCTATATCGCCATCAGATCATGGCTTGAATTGGCAGAGCGGGAACGGATCCGCTTTCCCCGTGGGGCTTCCGTGCTGTCACGTGACTTGTATGTTGATGACGTGTGCACCGGAGCCCAAAGTATTGAGGAGGCCCTCCTACTGCGGGATGAATTGATTGAAATATTGAAGACAGGTGGCTACGAGCTACGTAAGTGGTTGTCTAATGAGCCTAAAGTTCTAGAAGGGATCCCGGAGGATCACCAACAGAACCCTCACCTGTTTGAAGATGTGGATGATCCCAACAGGATAGCGGTGCTGGGCATGCAGTACCAGCCGCTAACCGATATTTTCACATTCCAAGTGGACTTGGAAATACCAAAAGTCTGGACTAAGAGAACGGTGTTGTCCGTAATAGCTCGTATGTTTGATCCAAGCGGTTGGATCAGTCCAGTGATATTCTCTGCAAAGTGTCTTCTTCAGAGACTTTGGACTTTGGGCGTCTCGTGGGACGAGCCGCTGTTTGGTCCTCCATTGGATGATTGGCTCGAGTTGTTTTCATCGATTAAGGAAGTCAATCGGATTGCCTTGCCTCGTCGAATATTGCCACCCGGGAAATATCGAGCCAGCCTGCATGGCTTTTGTGACGCGTCGGAGCGAGGCTACGCCGCGTCAGTCTATATGCGGACAGTTGACGCCGATGGCCGGGTCAATGTCTCGCTTTTGTTAGGGAAGAGCAAGGTCGCCCCCATCAGGACTAGGCTGACTATTCCCAAGCTTGAGTTGAGTGGAGCTCACCTTCTCTCTAAATTGTTGCATCACGTTGCCAGTGAGCTGGCGGCCACGGTCGAGATACGAGACATCTTCGCCTGGTCGGATAGCCAGGTCGCGCTTGCATGGTTGCGCGCGGCCCCACATACCTTGGAGGTTTTTGTGGGAAATCGGGTTTCCCAAATCCAGAATATCGGAATTGATATAACATGGAGACATGTGCCGGGAGAGCTTAACCCAGCGGACTGTGCCTCCCGAGGTTGTACGGCACCAGAATTGGTGTCACACCCGCTCTGGTGGGGTCCAGAGTGGCTGATGGGATCAGAAACTTCTTGGCCTGTCTGTCAGACAGATGTTACTTCTTTGAGTTTGACTGGGCTCCGTGTACATGCTGTAGTCGCTGAGACGACGTCGGAGCCGGATTGGCTACTTGCTCGGTATAGCAGCTTGGATAAGCTTCTGGGTGTCACCAGTTGGATTAAGCGTTTCATACATAATTGTAGAAACCCACAGGCAAAGCGGTTGGAGCCGATTGCAGGTGCAGAAGAGCGCCGGAGCGCATTGTTGCATTGGGTCCGTGTCGTGCAGACCGGACGGTTTGAGTCAGAGCTTCGTATTTTGCGCGACGGACGCGCTAAGTTGAAGGGCGCGGTCGCTCGTTTGAACCCGTACATCGACTCGGATGGGCTTCTTCGGGTTGGAGGCAGGCTCCGGAAGGCGGATCTTCCATATGAGACTCGCCATCCTCTGTTGTTGCCCAAGGGCGGACCCTTGGTGCAGCTTTTGGTGTCTGATCGACACATTCGTAACGCCCATGCTGGGTGCAATGCTTTGTTGGCTATTTTGCAACGCGAGTTTTGGATTTTGTCTGCCCGAAGAGCAATCCGTAGTGTCCTGTTTCGATGTATTGCATGTTATAGGTTGAAGGCATCCACGATGCAACCACAGATGGGTGATTTGCCCGCTGATCGAATCCGACCTTCGAGGCCGTTTGACGGCGTTGGAACCGATTTTGCCGGTCCCTTTTCGATCAAGGCTTCTCCCTTTCGTAATGCCCGTATTGTGAAGGGCTATTTGTGTGTATTTGTTTGTTTGGCCACCAAGGCTGTCCATTTGGAGGTGGTATCAGCTCTGACTACGGAGGCCTTCGTCGCCGCGTTGGATCGCTTTGTTTCGCGTCGAGGTCTACCTTCCCTTATTAGGTCTGATAATGGCACAAACTATAAGGGAACTGTAAATTATCTTAAGGATGTTTCTGTGTTTATTGATAAAAATTGTACTAGTTTAAGTCAAATTGCTGCCCAAAGGGGAATAACCTGGAAGTTTAGTCCCCCAAGTTGCCCCCATTGGGGAGGGATTTTTGAAGCGGCTGTGAAATCCGCAAAGACCCACCTCCGCCGCATTATCGGAGAAACGGCTCTAACTTTTGAAGAGCTGGCCACAGTGTTTTGTAAAGTTGAGGCGGTCCTCAACTCTCGTCCTCTCTGTCCGCTATCTCCAGATCCAAATGACTTGGAAGCTCTCACCCCTGGTCATTTTTTGGTGGGAGGGCCGTTGAATGCCCTGCCCGAATACCCGTGGAAGGATGAACGCGTATATCGGTTGTCGCGTTTTCAAATGTTGCAGCAAATGAGCCAGGACTTTTGGCGTCGCTGGTCGCTTGAATATTTGCATTTGCTGCAGCAAAGAGTGAAGTGGACAGACAGGACTGAGCCTCCCAGGGAGGGTGATTTAGTATTGTTAAAAGAGGCGAATTTGCCCTCATTGCTTTGGCGACGAGCTCGCATATTACGTTTGATTCTTGGCGGAGATGGCACTCCGCGTGTGGCTGAGGTGTTGGTCGACGGTTCGATTTTAAGGAGAGGTGTGACCTCTCTCGCCCGCCTTCCCGTAGAGTAAGCTAGCGGTCTGCTTCTCAGACCGGGACGGGGGATGTTTGTAATATATTGGGTAAAACTAAACGCAGGCGTTTCCTGTTATCGCCGCCAGGCGTTTTGGGGTTCTCACACTGCTAGCGTGGATGGCGTCGCGTGTGGTCCGCCATTGCATTGTCCCGGGCGATATCGGTTTGATTTTAATACGCGGAGCGGTCTCGCGTCTTTTGCTTGTTGTTTAGTTTGAGTGATAATCGTGAATTTCCTGTTTGTTAAATAACTATTGAATTTGGGTTTGTGAAAAACTCTGTTATTGTGACTTTTTCTTGTGAGAGGTGAAACGTGGCTGGCTGTTCACATCTGGCTGTTCCCGAGTGAAACTACGGGAAGAAATCTATTTATTTGTCCTGGGGAATTGAGATCTCAAGGGTTAGGTAGGGTGATTAGGAATTCCCCCTTCCCGAAGACACTCAAGTTTGGATCCGAAGAGAAAGAAGATTTAATTTGGTAAGTGTTCAATTATAGTTAATTTATAGGTTATCATATAGGGCCCTGTAGCTCCCTTCATAAGCTACGGTGGTAGCAGACTGCGTTAAGTTAGTTAGGTTTTAGTCGGGCAAACGTGGTGCCGCGTGGAGATTTTTTCCCGGTACTTATTTTTACCGGTGGTTTTTTCCCGGTGAAGTTCCGGTACGGAATTCTTCCCGCCGCTTCGTTTGTCCGGATTCTCTCTGCCACATTTTCTGGCAGCAGAGCGTAGTTGCTCTGCACAGAAGTATCACATCGGATGAACTCTTATCTGCGTATAAGGCACTCAACATGAAAAATACTGAGGATCTCTGGGGTATATCTGTCGCAGTTCTGAGCAGTATTATTGATTTGATTGCTCCTCATCTAACTGTGATTTTCAATAAGTGCATTTCCAAGGGTGTTTTCCCTGACCTCATGAAAATAAGTAAAATTATTCCTTTATTCAAACAGGGTACAAAAAATGATCCCACTAATTACAGACCCATTTCTATATTACCCGCTTTAAGTAAAATATTTGAAAAATTAATTTTAACGCAATTAGTCTCTTATTTTAACGTAAATAAAATCTTACATAATCGTCAGTACGGTTTCACTAAAGGTCGTTCCACTACTGATGCAACATCTACTTTAGTTCAAATAATCTACGAAGCGTGGGAATCCAGCCAAGATGTCATAGGTATTTTTTGCGACCTTTCAAAAGCCTTTGACTGCGTGGATCATAATATACTAAAAAACAAGCTTAAATTTTATGGTGTTACTGGGACGGCCCTTGAGGTACTAGCTTCTTATCTGGACAACAGAACTCAGAAAGTAGAAGTTAACAGAGCTGCTTCCAGCAGTGCGGCGGTAGACATGGGAGTGCCTCAAGGCTCCATAATCGGTCCTTTTCTATTCCTTGTTTACATAAATGACCTTCCATGTCTTGCCCAACAATTGTGTGAAGTAGTTTTATTTGCGGACGACACATCTTTACTATTTAAAGTCAACAGAAATAGTCAAAATTATGACGATGTAAGTAATATTATGACACTTGTGCTTGACTGGTTTACAACCAACAACCTGGCTTTAAACACGGACAAGACCAAGTGTATAAAGTTTTCTCTCTCGAACGCACCTCACAATGATATACCTTTAATAGTTAATGGCAAAGTATTAGAGTGGGTACACAGTGTCAAATTCTTAGGCGTTACCGTTGACTGTAAGTTAAAGTGGGATAAACACATTGAACTCACGGCCAAAAAACTTAGCTCGGCGGCTTATGCAGTGAGAAGGATAAGACAGTGCACAAACATTGAAACAGCTAGACTCGTGTATTTCAGCTACTTTCATAGCATAATGTCATACGGATTATTGATATGGGGAAATGCAGCTGAGATAGGGAAAATTTTTGTATTACAGAAGAGAGCAATTCGTTTTATGTACGGGCTAAAGCGACGCGATTCTCTACGAGAGCTCTTTAAATCAATAAAAATTCTTACTGTTGCATCTCAATACATCTTCAATGTACTTATTTTTGTTAAATCCAATTTAAACCTCTTTAAAAAAATTTGCGATGTACATAGTATAAACACCCGCAATAAGAATAAACTTTATACGCCCTGCTTTAGGCTTAAAAAAGTTCGGCGGTCTTTCGTGGGTCAAAGTGTAAAAATGTTCAACAAGCTCCCTGACCAGGCTATAAATTTGCCTATGCAAAAATTTAAAACATATCTTAAAAATACTTTGATGAATAAAGCGTATTACACAATAAGTGATTATTTGAACGATAAAAAAGCTTGGTCTCTCCCTACAACTTCGCCACTCCACACTTGATTGTATTCTTTTGTTATTGTGAATAATAACCTTTCCTTTCTTTTTTAAATTTAATAACATTGACATTTAATTGTTAAACATGTACGTGTATTGTGATCTTCAAGTGACTGAAAGTATTTATTTTTCTAAAATGTTCAAACTGTTGACGGCGTCGTGGGCCGGGTCGTAAGGTTCCCTCTATTATGGTTGAGCTTTGCGATGGCTGACCCTCGCGTCAACTCGTGAACGGGTGTTGCCAGGGGGATCCTGCTTCGAATTGTATTTTTATTTTTTGTTTTTAACCAATTTATTGTGGTTACTTGATCACAAACATAACATGTTTTATTATATTATTTTATTTATTTTCTTATATTTTATTTTTGACTGTACACAATCTAGTGTATGTATAAAGTTAATAAATAGCCCCTCTGGCATATTAGGCGACCAAGACTGTTTCATGAGTTTCTTTCGGCATTTCTTCTCAACAGTAGTCGTTCCGAAATGCTTTTAGTTTGTAGCTTTGAGACATAATATATTATGATTAAATAATTAGTTATCGACGTGAAAAAGAGCCTTCTTTGAAGGCCAAGTTTCAATAAAAAAATTTGACTTTGACTTTGACTTTGTCCGAAAAACTATAAAGCGCAACTTCAATGTTGTTTATTACATATTCATATTTTTATTTGCTCAAAAGCTTGTATGTAATAAGATATTTAATCCTTTTGCGTCAAAATCTTTGTTTAAAACCCTCTAGCCTGCTCAAGGGAGATTACCACAAGTTGAGAGATTCTCAGCAGTTTAAAGAGCTGCTGATTGCGATCTTCTTCTTTTCGAGTCAAAATGGGAATTAGATCATATTACTTTTGACCAATAACTAAGTGACAGCGACCGCTTGTTGGTGGTTGTGCAGAAAGAAGGGCAGTTGTGATATGAAATAACCCCGCGACCACACACTTCCTATTGATTGCTGAATGCGATTGAAAGCGGAAATCGACATTTCCACTGCTCCATTATTTGCATGCTTTCTTGGATTATAAGATTCACTTGTATAAATCTCGTTTGAGATTATCAACTCTGGTTGCTGTGGGAGTTAATATTATTTTTAACGTATTGAGACGAAAAATTTATTTTTCGAGTGGGATTTCTATTTCGATACGGAAAAACATCAGGCGTGTACAACCTACGCAACGGAATTGTAGATTTATTAAAAAGAGAGGGTATTACCTTGTGAAAATACCTTTTATTTGAGCGGAAAAAGCCCGTGTTATCGCCCGTCACAGTCGTATTAAAAGCAAAAAGGTTCTTTTGTCTACGAAGCTCTTTTTGTTAAATCTATGATGAGATTGGACCCGTATGTATATATTTTTTATTAATAGACAAGAGGTGAAGTAGAGATAAACAGAGATGAATCCTTCAATTACGGCGTAGATAACAATTGTTTAAAATAGACGCTATACCGTATGTTGACTCATCGTCGTTGAAGAAAGTTTAAAGTTGTTAAAATAAGGAAGGAAAAAATAACACTCAATATTGGAAGTATTATAGCAACGACGGCTGGTTGTAATTGAAACTGGTATTTTCAAGGCGAGTTCGTGAGTAACCGTTTATTTTAACTAGAATGTCTTCATCTCACTGACGTTAGTTTCTTCACAAAAGTATCCCATATGCACCGAACTACCTATATCCCTTTATGATTGCGAAAATACCTCAGTCAGTGTTCCCCGAAGCCCGCACAAAGAAGCCGAATTCTGAACATGTCCGGCAAATTCCGACACAACATAGCTCGGCCAACGAGCGACCTCAGATATGGCTTCGAGCTGGCCCAGATTGGCGACGTCCGAAGTTTCCTCATCAATAACAAGTTAATAGACGATACAGCTCTGCCCTCTTCACCGACATAGAGCTCTTAAGATATAGAGGATGTAGAGTGATAACCTCATAGCTATACAAACGTAGGATTCGAGAAATGAAATAATAACTCCAATACTATTGTCTTTTGTCGTAAAAATGAAAATACTAAGTAAAAGTTTTCCAAATGTTTATTAAAATCAAATCAAAATTACTTAATCTATTTCTATGTACATCTTTGATAGCGTCACGTCGTTCTATATAGATATCAACCAGTGGACGAGGATTACAAGTACTTTTAGAGTTTTGAGAGTTGATGTATCCGAAAAACATAGATTTGTGTACGTGGTGATTTGATTTAAAAAACTTTATTTCATACTAACTAGCTGTTAGCCCGCAGCTTCGCCCGCGTGACTTTGGCTTAGATGAAAAGTCTTTTTGTGTTTCAAACTGTTTTCTGTGTTCCAATCTTCGATTTTTATACGACTACAGAAAATGCTCATCAGATTGACCAAGTTTTGCTAAGGCGCCATTTCCGTATATATTATAGTGTAGCTGGTCCCTTGAAGTTATTCATCAGATGTTCCAGATCTTCAATTTTTATACGTCAGTAGAAAATGCTCATCAGGTCGAACGGTTTTTGCTAAGGCGCCATTTCCATATATGTTATAGTGTAGCTGGTCTCTTGGAGCTTTTCATCAGATGTTCCAGATCTTCAATTTTTATACGTCAGCAGAAAATGCTCATCAGGATGAACGACTTTTGTTAAGGCACCATTTCCATATTTTTTATAGTTTAGCTGTTCTGTTATGGTTCTTCATCAGGTGTTCCAGTTTTCAAAATGAATTATAGCCTATATATGTTGCCCAGGCTTAATAGCTATACAACAAAAAAAGTTTCATTCAAATCCATCCGGTAGTTTTTACGTGAAACGCGTACATACATACAGACAGACAGACAGACTGACAGACAGACAGACAGACAGACAAGAAATTCCAAAATTTTTTTTTTGCTTTCTATTGTTCTTTTTAAGTGTCCCTCTATCCATTTTAGTCAAAAATACTAAATGTATAGACAAAATATTTTTACTGTTTTATTATATGTATAGATTAGATATGCACCGGAGCTTCGCTCTCGTAGAGATTCGCAATTATTATGTAGTAATCCAGGTCGTATTCCACACATTGTACCAAGTTTTGTCGAAATCCGTCCAAAACACAGATGCGGGATTGAATAACAAGCCTCCGTCCAATTTTATCCATACAAACGCATACAAACTTTCGTATTTATATTATTACATTAGTTTTACCGACAGTATACTCCAAAAGATGTACACGCCAGGAATGTGAACGAAATAGAAAACATAGTCTGTTTAGTGTCTCAGAATATACATCAATCATCCATCACGCGGCGCATCACTCGCACTGCCTCGCCTCACTTCACTCACCCCCTCATCTGGGTGAAGTCTGTATCATAGACCTATTTACAAAATAGACCAGTCATAAAAATCTTATAGGGTAATGAGATTCATGATCCTTGTATAAACAATAGTACGTACCTACTACTTATCACTCTGAGGAGCTAGGCCTGCGATAGTGGTGGTCAAGCAAAGCAACTTTCGCTGTAGTTGGACACGGGATAGGTGACTTAAAATGTTATTACTCCTTGATTACCCCGTGCTAAGTTAAGCCGTTGATTCCAGCTGTTATTGCAGACGTGAAAATCCGCCTTGGGCCTACGTACGTAGTGAGTTATGCATGACCTATATCAGTGCTCAGCAAGAGGGACATTGCCCCAATATCCTCAAAATGACTGATGATTATGTCTCTTTTTTTCCTAGCTATTTGTATCCCACTGCTGGGCAAAAGCTTCCCCTAATTTCCTCCACGTATCTCTATCTTTGTTCTTTTCCTTCTATTCTCCGTCAAACGCTCTCAAGACGTCCACCCATCTCGTCTTTTGCCTTCCTCTTTTTCTCCTTCCATCGGTTGGAACCCAGTTGGTTATATAGGCTGCTAGATACAGCACAGTTCTATGATCCTATGGCCTAGGCATCCTTTTGTTGGACCCCCAAATCCCCTTCCTGTAAACCTTGTACTGGTCGATTGACTTTGAAAGCAAGTCGATCTTGACCATGGCTCTCATTTTTCCGGCTACCCTACGAGACAGGTCTACCATTTTGTGAAGTCTACGCACGCGCTCTGCTCTCGTTATTACAATACACTGAAGCCTCCTGAAATAATAACTCGTTATTCAGTCTCTGTATATGAGTTTATTAGATTGATGGATTATTTTGCTTTGTACTGAGACTGTATATAGATTTTTAATTCACGCTTTACTAAGCTTCACTTTGCTGATTTTAAAGCGTTTTGACAACGTTATTACTTATTATCAATAATATGCATGCATGGGTTCGAGTTTACTCTTGAATTCGGTTCAAATTCTTCTTCTTAGCGTATCAACTATATGCAAATAATAAAAAGCTAATATTTTCGTAATAAAATTTTAAATTATTGTTTTCTTGGGTGACAAATACAAAACTAAGGGTGACTTATAACAAGAACATATGTTTATAGAACACGAGGCGCACCCTTGATTTCTGTGTAAAAAATTACCTTTGTTTGTATTATTCCAGGTTTTATTTCACGCGTGTACCAAACATAGAAATACCTGTAGATTTCGCGTGAAAAACTTACAAACAAACATCCTCACAAATATTGTAGGGTGATATTTCTATTTCCATTTCTTAGAGTTGTTTGCAGACATAGGCTCGGTCGTTGTTTGTACGAGAATCAGACAAATGGGGCGTAAACAAGTTAGCTGAGTGTAAAATTAGTCCAACTCGGAATGACCTCGACGTATTCCTTCCGTATAGACGGAGAGCCAGGGGAAATATATTTGACTACTAGCATAGTAGCCCGCGGCTTCGTCCGCGTGAATTTCGCTTAGATTAAAAATCTTTGTGAAAAATATGGTATAATGTAGCTGGTCTCTTGGAGTTATTTATTAGATGTTCCAGATCTTTAATTTTTATACGTCAGCAGAAAATGCTCATCAGGTTGAACGACTTTTAATAAGGCGCCATTTCCATATATGTTATAGTGTAGCTGTTCTCTTGCAGTTCTTCATCAGATGTTCCAGATCATCAATTTTTATACGTCAGCAGAAAATGCTCATCAGGTTGAATGACTTTAGTTAAGGCACCATTTCCATAATTCTTATAGTTTAACTGTTCTGTTTTGGTTCTTCATCAGGTATTCCAGTTTTCAAAATAAATTATAGCCTAAATATTGCCCAGGCTTAATAGCTATACAACAAAAAAAGTTTCATTCAAATCGGTTCAGTACTTTCGGAAATTAGCGCGATCATACATACAGACAGACAGACAAAAAAATCAAAAAAAATGTTTTTGCTTTCAATTATTCTTTTTAAGTGTCCCTCTATCCATTTCAGTCAAAAATGTACAGACAAAATATTTTTACTGTCTTATTATACGCAACGAAATAGCTATATTTGTGTACATTACATGTCATTGTTATACCGGAATTCATCATGATATTTGCTACCAAGCTGCTATATAGGTATTTATATAAATCTGCGGTGAAAGCTTTCCATCAAGTACTCACATTTATTGTATTTGTAAAAAATATATTATAATAAAGATATAAAATAAGTAATTCTATTTTATCGAACATTATATTAAGTGAAATGGAAAAAGTACTTTTATCTGCGTTTCTAGATAAGATCGTTTCTGTGTGTTTTCGTTGTTTGGATCTACGACACAACTTTAGCTTATTTTGGAACGATTAATGTTGTCCATTTCAACCATTCATATTTAATCAAAAACTAGCATAAACTAAAACGACGATGTACATTTTGTGAACAGGCAAGTTGCGCCATTACTCAGTCTCCTCAGATACATTTATTCATTAATCTTGAGGAAAGCCGACGTCGGCTCTTAGACTAAATGCGCACAAACAGGTAAATATTAGTTATGGTATAATAAATCTGTGAGAGCAGTTTCGGTTTAATATCCTGCGCTGAGGAAACCCCCCTAACCTCGCCCCCCTCGCAATCTCCGAATAGTTGCCTACACAAGACCTCGCTATTCCAGAAATGTTACTTAGTACAACTTGCATATAATTCGACCAAATTGAAGCTGTGTTGAGATCGAGATTTCAATTTCTGCGTTTGTATTCCGTTATTTTGGAATCCAAGTTGAAACTAATGGGTTCGTGATTTATATGCAATGATTTATATGCTGTGGGAATTTCGAAATTCTGGATGGCCTTCTTCATGAATGAGGCTAGCATACACAGATACCTACATAGAAAAAAAAAATCGGACCTGTTGTTACAGAGATAAGCGCGTTCAAATAAACAAACAAACAAATAGATATAAATAGGTACTTAGATTTATTATATTACGTAGTAGTTTTCCATGAGGAATTCCAATTTTTTTTTTAAATAAAAAAATAGATAGATAGATCAACACTTTATTGCACCATTTACAGAGAAGAAATACATAGTATTTATTTATTATTTACTATGTGGGGACGCCAGCGCGAGCACCAGACGGGTGATCAGTCCACTTATGCTGGGACCATTTCACCCAATTCCCCGAGACCCGTATAGGGTTTTGAGTTACCTGGTAACTCACGTTGGTGGCGACCCATTGAATCTACCTGTTACTTTGCAGAATTTTAACATCTGCCCTATTGTAATGTTGCTCAGATCATCCTCAGATAGGACGTCTGAGCCCAATACTTCTCTCCTTGCAGCGGCAAATGCAGGACATTCTGCTATTAAGTGAAAGCTAGTTTCCTCTTCTTCCAGGCAGCTGGGACAAATGGGATCGTCCATTTGCTTAATCACTGTCAAGTGCCTGTTTAGTTGACAGTGTCCTGTGAGGATTCCTATAATGATTCTAATGTTCTTCCTGCTCAATTTGAGCAGGTGTTTTGATTTCTTTTGGTCTGCTGCTTTGATGAAGATTTTAGATTGTCTTAGACTTCTAGTTCTTCTCCATCTTCTATTGGATTCTACTTTCATTCTATGCTTGATGACGCCTTTCGTTATCCCATAGGCTATGGGAAGTCTGGGTTCAGGTCCCATGAAGGTTTCATCTGCTCCTTTCCTAGCAAGTTCGTCTGCTCTTTCATTGCCAGTTATGCCTCTATGACCTGGAACCCAGGCCACAGTGACCGCAGTATTGTTGGCCAGCCTGTTCAGAGCATCCTTGCATTCTTTAACTAACGCCGACGTTGTTTCTTCTTTATCTAGTGCTTTTAGCGCTGCTTGGCTGTCACTGTATATGATGACTTTTTCCGTATTGTCGGGCCATTCGCTTATAGTGTTCACACACTCCAGGATTGCGTTTATTTCTCCTTGGAACACGCTAGCGTATTTACCCAATTTTACGGTTCTTTCATATTCTGTACCGTCCTGATGTGTGATCAGTATACCGGAGCCAGATAGCTTTGTAGATTCTTTCCTGGAGCCATCAGTGAAACAGGTTGTCGTGACAATGCCCGCCTCATCTGCGACTTTCCAGTCTTCTCTGGTACCTATGTGTATCTTGTACTTTTTGTCAAAGATCCTTGCTTTCCTGATGAGATCATTATTTGCTAGGATCATTGACAGGTTACCTATATATTCGCGTTCTATTTCCACGTGACCTTTGTCTGTGTGTATCCCTTTCCAGAGTTTATGGCTTTTTAGTCGAAACCATTGCTCTGTTGCCCTCCTTTTTATTTCTATGTCCAATGGATTTAGACCGAGGGCCATTTCTAGTGACGCCGTCGGGGTTGATTTCATCACCCCCGATACCATCAGTCCAGCCAGTCTTTGGACCTTGTCTAGTTCCCTTTTGTTGGTACTTTGAGCAGCTTTATGCCACCACACTATGGCACCGTGAAGAATTCTTGGCATTATTATTGCCTTGTATACCCATATGAATATTTCGGGTTTCATTCCCCAGGTTCTTCCTATCGCTCTTCGGCACTGCATCATGGCCACTTTCGCCTTTGCGCAAGTGTCCACGATGTGAGACTTGAAAGGTAAGTGTGTCGTCTATGATAACACCCAGATACTTGATTTCTCTTACCATCTCTAGATTGGTGTTATTGATTTGGATAGGAGCAGGTAACGACTTGTTCCTTTTGGTGGTAAATAAAACGAGCTTGGTTTTATTTGGATTCAAGTTTAGTCCCTTGCTTCTACACCATTCTAGGGTTACTTTTAATCCTCTATTCATAATATCTCTTATGACACTAAGAACTTTTCCTGATACTAGAAGTGCACCGTCGTCTGAATATACTTGTGTGTATATGTGCAGTTTGTTTAGTTTTTGGATAAGTTCATCTATAAGCAGACACCACAGGAGGGGCGAAAGACAACCACCTTGTGGGAAACCCCTCTTTGCTCTTATTGTATGTGTGGTGTTTGCTAGCTCCGCAGTGATTGATCTATGTTTCAGCATGTTTTTTATCCATCCTGAAATCTGTTTGTCTATACCCTCTCGTTCAAGAGCTTGTTCTATTGATTCCGGGGTTGCTTTATCGAATGCTCCTTCCACATCGAAGAAACACCCAAGGGCATATTCCGATTCGCTAATTGATCTCTGAATCCGTGTCACTATGCTATGGAGGGCAGTCTCCGTAGATTTGCCTTCCATATATGCATGTTGATTTCCATGTAGTGGATTTGAGGTCTTTTCTATTTCAGTTCTTATTTGTTTGTCTAAAATTTTCTCTATTGTCTTTAACATAAAGGAGGAAAGGCTTAAGCACCTGAAAGATTTCATTTCTTGGTACGAGCTTTTTCCTGGCTTTGGAATGAAGACTGCTCTTACCTCTCTCCAACGTTTTGGTATGTAGTTGGTACCGATACTGCTTGAAAACAGTTTCAGTAGGTCTTCTATAATATACTTCAGTGCTATTTGGAGCATTTTCGGGATAATCCCGTCCGGCCCAGGTGATTTGTAGGGTTGGAAGGACTCTACACTCCATTCTATCCATTCTCTTGTTATGACCGAAATACATAGTAACAAAAGTAACAAAAACATTTTAAATGAGCGCAAAGGCGGGCTTATCGCAAATGCAATTTCTTCCAGCCAACCTTTGGGTGGAAGGAAATATACGTGAAAAAAAATGTAGGGTGCAGTAAACATTATTAATTATAAAGGAAGAAAGAAATTAAAAATAAAATAAACATTGATGATATAAATATACACACTCGTTCAAAACATAACCATGATAAGGAGAATATGCTCGTAATAAATAAAATTAAAGATTCAGATAGTGAGACTTTACCTGCTCTCTGAAGGATGACAGAGTTTGGGCCTTGCCTTAAATAAAAAAATACCTATATGACTCTGGATGCACACTCTCAACTCAATAAACAAAGAGGTCCGGAATTCAGTTTGTAAAATATTTTTTTGCATATATTTTTTTTGTTAATGAAGTGGTTTGAACAGTGTATTTGAACTTTAAATTTTTTGCGAGATAGTAAAGTATCAAGTCCAAATAAGAATTTTGTGTGATATCATCGAAGTAGGAAGGGCAGCGCAGGACCGGTCGTTATGGAAATCCTTGGGGGAGGCCTTTGTCCAGCAGTGGACGTCTTTCGGCTGAGAGAGAGAGAGAGAGAGGAAGGGCTAAGGGGGCGCTTCCTATTTTTTATGTGCGATATATTTAAATATTAATTTACCAGCTTGTATTTTTTCATTAAAGAAACACAAAAACAGATTATTATTAACATCGCGATCGTTAAAAAATACATGTGTTTTTTTTTTCCACTGATGCGTCCTACAGGGTCATAAAGGTTTTTTCTCGCATATTTTTGTAATGGGCTACAGTAAAGCTGTCACCGCGCCCTCTCCGGGGTGGTTTGTGTTCGGTAACAGATGTTGATGCTTTTTTACTTATTTTGGGCACGGCTGCTAAAAATAGTAATACTAGTTGAGTGTTAGGAAGTGTTTAATTAGTTAAATGAGTCGTTACATTCTTTATGTGAGTGTTTTATGTAAAATGAAAAAAATACAAGAGATTTTGTGATCTGTAACCTACTTGTATGTATTCTGAGATAAAGTATAGATTCTAATGTTACTTTTGTATTAGCTTATACACATAAAGAATACTATGTTGATGTTGACGTATCCAACATAAGCGCTTCTTAGCCTTTTCCTAGCTTTTGTGAAGGTACCCACCTCCACTTCAGTCAGCTAGGCGCTCGACTTGCATCTAAAGGGCATTGCTTCGAGCCTCGGCCAGACATGTACAGTAGGCCATATAGAAAAGTATACCACCTGAAATACAATCCACTATTTAAAGTGGTATAATTTTACTGTACCTCTGAGTTTGTAGTCCCAATCAGTCTGACTCATGTACTTACGGTCATTTCCACCGACCAACGCCTGCTTCCTTTGAAGGAAATCATCGTGAGGAAACCTGTATACTAGTTGGCTGAGTAAGCTACTGCTGCTAGATGGCGGTAGTCGTCAAGTCATGTTAGATGCCTTTTGGTGACTTGAATAAAATTTGACAGTAGTGTTAAATATAACACGCTCAGTAAGAAAGATGAAGCTTTTTCTTTCCTTTTCTATCTTTTACATTCCCTTTAGTTGTTATTTCAAAAAACATCAATAACTCTACTACTTCAAGTGCGGATTTCGACCAATTGTAATAACTGACCGACAGTCAATAGTTACTAACTAACTAAGCCACTCAAAATGATAGTAATCGCCCAGGGCTCGGCTCGGACCCACCAACTTTGGAACAACAAACTAGAAATAAACAAGTTGCTTTGCGAACTTCGCCATTTCAGATAATATTATTTGTTAGGCCTTCTTCGTACTTCATTTACAAGAACGGTAGAAAGAGTTAGCTATTATTTGTTACTATTTCTATCAAAAGTTTATATTTATTTTATTTTTAGGTATCTACTATGTATATTATTTATGTGCAATAAAGGATTTTGTATTGTATTTAAAACTATGAGTACTAATATAACTAGGCTTCTCAGAAAAGACAAAGGAACTAAGATTTTGTATCTAATTTATTTAGCTTCGTGGATACTGAGATTTTTTAATAGTAGGCCATTAAGGTGTGAGGTTATTTTTCGTTCAAGTAACCTTTCGTTCAGAGTTCACTTTGAATTGCTCTTATCTGAAAACTACTGAATGGATTATTCCAAAAATATATACCAAGTGACCCCGAATAACCACTTGAACATTTCCAAAAAAAATTAACAATGTATATCAAAAAATAAGAAAAGTCTAACGATTTGAATGTGACTGATTTTGATGCATTAATACCAAATCTTCCCATATCCGAGGTTAATATACGAAAATCGATTTCTAGAAGACTTCTGACATCTGTCGACCTACTATTAGTAGAGAGAGAGAGTTGGCAGCTAGTGAAATATAAACCTAAAAAAAATGATGATGAATGCAAATTCTCAGCAAAGAACTACATTCTTCAGCATCGTTTCCCTGCATCATAGCCCATTATGTAAATAGCTCATTAAAATTCTCCGCAAAAATGGGCGACGGTGGCGCCCCCTGAAATAGGTCGTTTCGTATCGACGGAAAAAATTAACCGTGTGTTGATTAGTTTTCTTTTTGCCCGCGATTTTTGGACCTAATTCTATATATGTAGATATTATTTATTTTGATAAATTGATCAATTTTATTAACAAAACTTGCCATACACCTTGTATAATCCAGAACGACCAATCCAATAGTTATATAATCTATTCTATCTCGTTAAAACTATGACAATGTCAGCCAATCGGTCAGTTTATCATCCCTCTATACTATTAACCTACAAAGTATCACAACTTAAGTCTTACGACTTTGATAATAAAGCACATTTATCCCCGATCCCGAACTAGTCCTCAGCCATAAAAGCAAATACGAACCCTATTATATAGGTCGTAAAATCTGTTTAGCTTCGATGACTACGTCAAAATAATGAAGATACACAAATGTAGCATGAACCTTAAATCTTAACATTAAAAAGTCAGACTACTCTGTTTACTATATCAATTATTCTATTTCAACATATCATGTAGAACAGAGTGTTGGTATATGAAAGTGGAAGTGGATGTTAGTATGACAGGAAACAGCGGAAAGATATGATTGATGCGCCGACCCCAGATGATGGAATATGGTAATGAAAATGATGATCATATAGAGCGGTAGGGCTCAATTGCCTAGGTAAAGACGCTGCATGTAATCTGACTAAGGTATAGTTGGTTATGTTCATCGAACACATAGATAGATAAATCTTTATCGTAGCTAATACAAGTGTGTAATTGTGGCTATCGCTATATCTATGACAGCAATCATAAAAAAGTATATACCTACTTTTTATATTGTTTCTGTTTTAAAGAATTTATTATAATTATTTAATAATTAATAATATTTATTATTATAATAATAAATTCTTTATTAGAAAACAAAACTTTTCACATAATAAACAATCATATAAAAGTTATCTGTAGTTTATATATTTTGTGTCCGTGTTGTCTGAAGGTCGGATAAAGTATTGTCTTGCAGAAAATGCGATTTAATTTGTGTTGTTTCATAAGATCGGCCGGTATGTACGGAATTCAAATTAGGACTCGCTCACTGCGCTCGTGTTGCGATGCCAAAATAAAGGATTAAAGGAGCTTCATTTATGAATACTTCGCGAAGTAATACGAAACTAAGTACTTTTTGTTAGACGCTTCAGTAGTCCGTAAGTTTCTGTATAATCTACCATCAGATAAGGTCTATATCACAATAATATTTTTTGACGTACAAACCGGGATATATCTAAAAACTTTCTACAGTTGATTGAACAAACAAACTGACACCGGGACAAGACTAAATTATAGCTTGTCTGTCTGGTCTATGTCTGTACATAAGATGTTTTATGAAGAAAATGTATGAGGGATTTTTAAAAGGCCAATAGAGCTAACATTTTTTTTTTAATTTTTGTGGTTTTTACATATGTATTGGTGAAAATGTAACTTATAATTTGGCGCAGGTTTCATAATGATACGATAGAACCAGAGATATTAACAATAGTTAATTCGAAAACGCGGGCATAGTATATACATAATAATAATATATAGCACTAACCCCCGATCTCATCCAACGGCCACTAATCAAAGAGAGACAGAAAAACCAGCAAAAACTGAGGGCTAATGAATCGAACATCAGAGCGTGATGGATGCGGTTCTGATTAACACGCCAATGGGGCTTTTATTTTATGTAAACTATCTTACACCAATTAACAAATTTGTTGAAAAGAAAAATATTAACAAAACCTATGTCTCTTTAGCGCATCTAATGTGCTTCAGGCAGGTGTTAGTTGGTGAAATTCTGACTGACAATTCGCCAGGATCACTCGTTTTTGCTGCTTACTCTGAGAATACACATCATCATCATAATCGTCAGCCTTCCATGACCCACTACTGGGTATAAGCCTCCTTTTGTCTACGCCAACCTTTCCTATCCTGTGCCATTGCAATCCAGTTCTTGCCAGCAACATTCTTTATTATGTAGCAACATATATTCTCAGTTCTTGCCAGCAGGCAAGAACTGAGAATACACATATTATTATGTAAACATCATCGTTGTTAGATAATAAGCCATTTAGCCCACAGTCTATTAAACGCGCCTTATAACTACATTTCCCCACCACAAACATTCGCTGGGTGTTACCGGCATGCGAATTAGCGGAAATTGGAGATGAATCAGAGTCTCCTCATAACGTAACTGGCAGCCATTTCTATCGATCTCGGTAGGGTTAGGGATTATTCTCGTTATGTTTGACTTAGCGTGGGTGTATCTACTTTGTCTCTTTTAAATTTGTATTAATTAATCTCTCGGATTTATCCTTTAAGCCTTAGGGATGCAAAAGCAAGGTGCGTGGATCATATCTTTCCTCCTCCTTTTCCTTGACTATTAAATTTCTGCTTGTTATATAATGACACTCCACCTTTATTAATTTCATGATCATAATTAACACAGCAGATAAAAAATGTTATACAACATTGTGTAACAAGATGACTTTCTATAATATTACGTTTAATTTTGCTACAACATATTTGAACATGTTATATGTTCTAAAACTAACACCAGAGAAAAAAAAATTGAGTTTGCATGTAAATCTTTAGCAAAAAAAAAGAATTAATTAAATATTCATAATTAAGTTAGCGTAAATTAATTTGTGTTATGCATACAGAAAATGCACCCTGCTGGGTCGGATTAATTTAACTAATTCAAACAGGGGGTGCCAAAGAGTTATAATAGTAATATTTAGGGCGCCGCCGCCGCCGCCGCCCCTATCAAAACAAGGTGCTTATCGCGACCTGCGTTTTGTTGTGCCGAATTAATTTGCATTGAATTTATTAATTTTTTTTATCTACTACTGTACAGTGATTATTATACTGTTTTCTGTCTGTTTATTTAAGTAAGTAAATAAAAAACATATTTTTAAAGAAAATTGGGAAATGAGTAAAATAAACAGTAAGATTTGACTATTACACACAGTTAAAAGTTTATAATATAAAAAAATAAAATATTTGCTTGTAATAGTAGATTGCTTTACTAGGGTCGGATGACATCAATATCATACGAGGTGTTTAGACACCCGAGGGCGGCTATAATCCGAGTATGAATTGATGTCATTCACCCGTAGTAAGCCCTCTACTTTTCATTTCGAATATAAGGAAATTAAACAAAAAACACTATAAAATAGTCTATTGACAGTAAAACCTAGATTTTGGATTTCGATAAGTACAGCTTATGAAATAAATATCCGTAGTCTTTTTTTTAAATTTTGAACATGACATCACCAGGCGGGCTGCAACAAGTCATCGTCACCGCTTCCACGTTCTAGGATTTTTAAATTCGCAATGGCTGATTAGACAATCACCATGTATTTTCTTCTTTTTAATCTTAGTAGAAAATACACCAATATATACTAATATTAATATTTTTCATTTACATACCTAATTAAGAAAAATATTGATAAAAACGAAGAAAATACAGCGGAGTACCGCTGTATTTAGTAAAATACAGCAGAAGTTTTCTTTTCTCAAAAATATTTTTTATTTCAATGCTACCATTGGCTAAAACATGTAGTATTCAAAGACAGAAAAAAATGTTTTTCATCGAAGTTCTTTTGAGTTTTTTTTTCACACACGGACTTTTTTTTGTGTAGAACCAAGAACTTAGCCATAAACACAGAAAAAAAAAATAATTCCATCATTTTTTTTTTCAAAATTTATGTCAGTAGCCGAATCCTAAATTTATCATGTTCAATTTTTTAAATTCATTTCCTCCCATTACAAATGAATTTGTGTGAAACATTCTCTCCCGCGTGAGGGAAGAAGCACGTTCAACCCGATACTGAGAACAAATATACACTTCTTTCCGAGTATGAGAAATGAAAAATATTTTTTTCTTTAGCCAAAATATAAACAAGTACATTTCACATGTTGTAAAATTTTAGTAATAGTAAAGAATACTACAGAGAGAGATAGCGCGAGAGTTAAGAAGTCTTATGCTTGAAATGACTCAGAATATTTGGGCGTAAAGTGAGGAATATTGTGACTCTCTAAACTGGCTATCATTCCTCATGAACAATTTCCCGAAGGCCACTCCAACCATAACCTTAAGTCCTTTTGGGTTTACGACTTGCTGTTAAAACGAAACAATAGACTTTGGTACGTTAAGCATTCTCCTATCGTACAGCCTTGGACTTGGGATATGACCACAGTACCTATTTAGTAAGCGCTATTTACCGGGAGTAGGGGACACAATTCATAACTAAGTTTCTAGTTAGTAAGATACAGCGCAGCGCCTTCCCATATATTTATTATAAGAGATTACGCGTACAAACGCTGACTAGGTTATTTTTGAAATTAAGTCAACACAGAGTGATTTTCACTCGACATAGCCAGTGGAATTGCTTGCTACGGTTTTTGTGAGCCGTATGTTTCCAATTGTTGCAAATAGCACCCTAGAAATTCAAGCTGAAGGAATGCATAGCTTCTGCCCGGTGTCTGGGTAAATTAATTGCCATTCACACCTCGGCTCCTTTGTACTTGTACCCGGTTTGTTTTCCGAGGAATCGTTGTTTAATTGCAAAATGTTTCTTCGGTTCTGTTCGAATAAACTATTGTTCTCTCGTCGTTAATTGGTCTTGGGATCTTGTATTTCCGACTAAAATACAAAGAAGACAATGATTTTGCGATATCGTTTGCAACTCTTTTTAGTCTTTTTGATAAATTGTATTAATAACCCAATTAGAGAATAAGAGATACATAGTCAACCCAAATTGGTGTTATCTTAACTATCAAATGCGAAAGTTTAAATTTTATTGTATGTATATGGATATTTGTTAGGTACTCATACTCAGTGTTGTACTCTTTTATACGGATTTCAATGAAATTTGGCATACCAATTTTCATTGAAATTCGAGCATACTCTGATAGAATGAAACTCGGAATAAGTTCCCACGGGATCGCACCTGGCTGCTACTAGTAATGTATCTGTAAGTATGCATTGGCAATCCTAACCTCACTTTTCCATTACAGGCGCATGCGACGTAGCAGGCGGTGCGGGGTCAATAAACTCTCTACCGGCCGGCATCAGCGGGTCCCGACTCGTACCTTCCTTCGACGCTGCAACTCCCAGAAATGTCACAGCCCTAGTCGGCAAGTCCGCCTACCTCAGCTGCCGCGTGCGCAACCTTGGAAACAGAACGGTGAGTCTAGATTTTACGAATGAGTCTCATGAATTAATTTTAGATTTGAAATCTTTGCATAACTGTTTCTGTGACATTTAAATATCGAGTTAAATTTCAAACGTGTCTATGTTTCGGGTATACAACGGTGAGATTTGATATTTAATGTGAAGAAGTCACGTCTCATGGTGTTTTATTTCTAGAATTATTTGCAGTACAGTTCCCATCTCAAAACTTCTAACAAAGTCTGCTCGATGCAACGCCAGTCTTATATTAACAGCATGTAAATAGTGATTAAACACACAATGATTCGTCGGTTATTATCTTTGGATCTATCTGTTACGGCCTTTTACAGTCCATCTAGCATAGCAACGGAGTAATCTTCCACATTTCGGAACTAAAATTTCAAATTCACTGCGCACGTTTTCAATGCATAGAAATTATATATCAGTCTCGGTCTAATTGCTCGGGATAATTGTTCGCGGTGCTTTCCGCCCCGCTGCGTAGCATCTACTCCGCATTCGTAGCCGCTACGCCGCGCTCGTAGCCGCTACGCCATCTTCCGCCGTAGCTACTTCGTCTTCCTTCCGCCGCGCCGCCGTCGTCCGACAGGAGACAATATCAATAGGACGTGACTTCAAATGGTTTGTTCTTACCAGCTGATTTATTCCTATCCTGGAATAGCCAAATGGAAAACCATATTTAAAATAATAAATTAAAATTTATTTTTTATTAATATGTTGTAAGTACCTATACATATAATTTTGTATTTAAAGAATATGAATGGTAAACTAAAAGGAAAGCAAATGAAATTGTACTTTTAAAAGGAGGCAATTAAAAGAGAGCTTATAAAATTTTATGCTACAACTACAACGTACTACACGAATGCTACGATGTGCTACAGAATCTCTACGATGTGCTACGCCGTAGCAATGTGGCGTAGCATTAATACATAACTTACGGGCAAAGTGTTTTTTTTTACAGCAATATTATGGCAGATCCATTTTATAACAGCTTAGTGACGGATGTAGAGTTCATAGCGCTCTGCCCCGGGCTGAACTAACTTGGAACCGCCACTTGGCTCGTGTCAATGTAGCTTGGTAACTTGAACTTTTAAATTAAAATCTTACGTGAGCAATTAGAAAGCTGTTATTAAAGATTTTCTATTTTATTAATTTTTTGACGGACTTTAAATTGGCGAAAGTTGATATTTTAAACAACTTTTCTGTTTCTGTAATGAATTATCTGATGTTAATAAATTATGTTTTATTTCCATTACCTTTCCCCAAGAGAGCACTGTTTGATAATAAACCCCTTAAAATAATCAGCTGGAGTATTTGATTAAATTATCTAAATTAAAGCTCCCTGCTTTCTGTAATATCATTTAGCAGAAGATATTATCCGAAGCAACTGCCCCCTGGTTCAGTGCATTAATATCATGGAAAGCAAATTTAATTCATATTAAAATACTAGCTGTCGCCCGCGGCTTCGCCCGCGTGAGTTTCGCTTAGATGAAAAATCTCTCTTGGAGATTTTCATCAGATGTTACAGATCTTCAATTTTTATACGTCAGCAGAAAATGCTCATCAGGTTGAACGATTTTTGCTAAGGCGCCATTTCCATATATGTTATAGTGTAGCTGGTCTCTTGGAGCTTTTCATCAGATGTTCCAGATCTTCAATTTTTATACGTCGGCAGAAAATGCTCATCAGGTTGAACGATTTTTGTTAAGGCACCATTTCCATATTACTTATAGTTTAGCTGTTCCGTTATGGTTCTTCATCAGGTGTTCCAGTTTTCAAAATGAATTATAGCCTATATGTTGCCCAGGCTTAATAGCTATACAACAAAAAAAGTTTCATTCAAATCCGTCCAGTAGTTTTTGCGTGAAACGCGTACATACATACAGACAGACAGACAGACAGACAGACAGACAGACAGACAGACAGACAAGAAATCCCAAAAAATTTTTTTTGCTTCCTATTGTTCTTTTTAGGTCTCCCTCTATCCATTTCAGTCAAAAATATTAAATGTACAGACAAAATATTTTTACTGTTTTATTATATGTATAGATGTTATTAAGAAATTGGTTAATTTTTTTAAACTTATACACGAAATCATCAAAATACAGTATTGGTCCCTATCATGCCAGATATGTTTTTAACACATTATGTATACTTATTATTTTTTTTTAATCATTTGAACCCTAAATCAGAGTATCGTTATCCAAGCGATATGAAAAACTTGTAGTATTTGAATTTGCTTGTTTATGGGAATTAATGACCTCTGAATATTCATAGAGGTTCCGTTTTCATTCCGTTGTTGTTGTGACTGCGTCCCTCGGAGATGAGCGGGAATCTTACACTTTTTGTGAAGGGGACTACTTGCTGTAATGGTTTTTAGATGAATATTTTGAATAACTTAAGGACCTTTGTTTTCACAAGAGCTACACAGCACAGTTTCTTTCCATATCAGAATATTTGTAGATTTAGATAAATAATAGTTTACGGAAGATACATAAGTCAAAATTGTCGTAGAAAACAATAGAAAGTGGCTTGCCATGTTATACGAAAGTAGTAAAATATATTTATTTATTTCTCAATGAGGAAAGCAATTCAAACAACACAACTACTTTACTGACTCAGCGAGTCCAAGTTTTGGAACCTCTTTTTTAACTTCAAATAAGTTAAAAAAGAGGTTCAAAAACTTTCAATAAATTTTATTTGATTTTTTAAGATTTTCAAACTTATACCACATGCTATAAATTTTTCCAATGCAATTTAAAACCCAAACTATTTTCAAATGAGCAGCCATTGCCTAAATTCCGTACGTAACCGGCGGCGCAAACCGGTTCCGCGTGTACGTTCCGGATTAATCCAGATTAGTCGCGTTTGACGCGGATCCGTGCAGTCTCCGGACTGGCGGACACGCGGACAAGCGGACTGTCCGTCCGTCCGCGACGGATTACGTACGATTACGTCCGAATGCGGACAAAAGGCAAATAATGCGAATTTGTCGAACGCTGCTTATCGCATTGATGGCATTTCGGCTGGCTCCAAAATAATTGTTTAGCTGATTGTGGATGCCAATGGGAAAATGATCGCTATTTTGGTAATTTGTTGACGTATTTTAAACTGCCTTTTTCCGTCGCTTTCTCTTAAGTAAATGTTTTATTATTTAAAATTCTAAGCATTCATAAATTCATATTAAAAATCTCAAAAATCTTTACGAATTCCGCGGATTTTCTTTTCTTCAACGAAGTACTTGTCGCAGGAAAAGTGATGGCGATAGTCGTGGTCTGCCAAGTGAGATCTATTGGTGAATAACCCAAATTTCAATCAACTCATTAAATCCATCAAACAGACACACAAAACATACCAAAATCCATTTCAATCAGTTTTGTGTCCAGTTTTGGAGAAGGTTGAAATATGAAAACTTCAAGTAAGTAATTTGGTATTTATTTGAATATTTTGAACTGAAACTTGGTTCATTTATCTGATGTTAGCCAGTTAACAAAGTCTGCATACTTATATTAGTTTAGTTTAGAACTAAATCCCCGCTGTTAGTTAAGGACATACCCAATCAGGATTTTCCGAAAACGTACTGTATTTAAACGTCAAGTGTGAACCATAGGTTAGAAGTACTGAAGCAGGAAAATATCCCGTAAAGAGGAAAATACTAAACTAGAATTATATCGAATCAAATTACAAATAACAAATAAGACTAGAAAAAAATATATATATTCCTGTTTTTTTTCCTTTATCGTCGAAAATCACCGTAATTTAAGCGATAACAGTAGATTTTTTTAAAGAATTAAATAAAGACTACGATTATTTAAAACGACGTTGGCTTATTTTTAAAATAAATTTAGTGTATCTGATTAGCCTTGGGTAGCGCCTTAAGTAGGAAATATCCAAAACTTTTCTAAAAAAGCCTTGCTATTTCAGATTCAGATTCTTTTGTTGTTTAATAATCTGAAATTTCTTAGGTTTATTTTTATTCTTTAAATTAAAACTAAAAGGATTTGCGGAAAAATGTTGCGAAATTGTAAGCTTTATTTTTTATGAATTTTACAAGAAAGTAATTTATAAAAATTCTTGACAATATTAATGGTTGGTTTTACCATTTGCCTTTTCACACACTAGCTGATAAAAATCAACTAGAGTGCAAGTTTCCTAACGATGTTTTACGTCACCGGAAGCAAGTGGTCTATGATAGCTACCCTACATAAGTCAGATTAGTATACAAACTCATGAGGCAAGAGTATGTTTCGAACCTAGGACCTTTCAACCACAGGCGCTGGACCACAACAGCTTCATAAAATTCACCATGAATATATTTTTGGAAGTAACGGGACTCTGCTATTAACTTATAATAAGGTCCATTTTGAAAACACTATCAAATATGTAAATGAAAACGAAAGTTTTATTCCCTCAGACGGAGTAGTAACATATAATTTATTTCTCCAGCGAAACTAGCGATGTTTTTCATCGCAAGTTTCCATTGACTGTTAAACTGTCAAAACAATGTCGGCGGCGGTCGCCAGGGGGCGCCGGCCGGGAACTTTGTCGGCTCTTTTTATATCGACGTCTCTTGGAATTAAATTGCTAGATATATTCAGAATTTTTGTTACTTATCTTACAACTTATTAGTCTTAACAATATGTAATTGTAAATGCAAAAATTTGGATGGGTGCATGCATATGTATTTGTTCCTCAAAGTTTGTCAGTCGTTGGTACTCGGGTAGAATTGCTTTCAGAGATAAGGCCGCCTTTTGCGTATCTTCCTTTCTTATTTTTAGTTTTAAGTTACTTTATGTATCTATAAATATAATTTCTTGTGTGCTAATAAAAAATTACGGCAAAACCCCATGGATAATACACCCATAACTCGGCCCCTAGTCCCCGAGGACCGATCGTTGTGGAAATCTTTGGGGGAGGCCTTTGTCCAGCAGTGGACGTCTTTCGGCTGAGAGAGAGAGAGAGAGAGAGAGAGAGTGTGCTAATAAAGTATTTTTATTGTTTTTGCTGTTGTAGAATAATACTGATATTTGCACAGGGTAGGTACTTTTCATCTCGATAATCCCAAGGCAACTAATCAAGGCGTAACATTATTATAAACTAGGAGTGGCAACAGCGGCCTTAGACAAAGTTTTATTACGTCGTAGCGATTCCATAGCGAATGTCAAATTCGAATTTTACTATCGATGCTACAATGGACTTAGCGATTGCTTAGCGACAAGATGACGATCAACCACGTGATTTAGCGAAGCCTTATGTCAATCCCATACATTTTTTCGTTTGCGATTGTCGCTATCGCTATTAAAATCTGACTTCGTCTAGCCCTCCAGCTTACTTAATATTTTTTAGTAAGAAGAAAAAAATCAGCGCTAGAAATGTAGAAAACATCTCGATCGCGATAACTGTTGCGCCCGCCAGTATCCTTGACTCCTGCCCTGCTTTGTTTATGACCTCTTACGCCATCGCCAGCCAAATTTCAATTATTACGCAACTTTACGACTGCCGCCATCTTGGATCTCGTTAGTTTTACACGAATTTTGTTTACGTCGGTTTACGCATATTTTTATGACGCTTGACTTAACAATCATGGTTCCGGGTTATTTATACGGCTCTCGAGTATTATAGTAAAATTTGAATGATGTGACCCACTTACTGAGTTCGATCTATTTCTATGGATTGCTATTGATACTTAGTCATCGTGAAAGTATAGGACGATTTGATTATATAGAAACGCGACATAAAATCGATAAAAGTAATGATTTTCATATTTTCAATTTAAAAAATCAGAAATCTATCAAAATGTTTGAACTGTTACTATACAAGATCTGGTAGAGTTGACTCTACTGTTTACTCTACTCATGTAAACCAGGCTGTAAAGATATTTGAAACTAAAAGTAGCGAAATTTCAGCCTCAAAATGACTGTTTAATTTATTCCATTATATGTATATACAATTCTGAAACTATCTGACTGTCTGTCCTGTCCGTTTGCGCCGCGGTTTCATTACGGGGAAGCAGCTTCGCCGCTGTACACATTAGTTAGAAGCGCCGTAATGCACGAAATTAAGCGCTTCGAGCGGTGTATATATGCATATTCAGGGATGTCGAGCTAGCGGTAAAAGTTGCGAGATATTACGCTAAGTTTCGACTTAATTTCAATTGCAAAGTTTCTTTTTACGGTCAGGGGCAGCAATGCGGGTTATCTCATAAGGTTTCTTATAAAGTTATAATTCTATCTTAAAAATACTTGTACAAAGTTACTAGTTACAAACTAGCTGTTGCCCGCGGCTTCGCCCGAGTGAGTTTCGCTAAGATGAAAAATCTTTATGAAAAATATGGTATAGTGTATCTGGTCTCTTGGAGCTATTTATCAAATGTTCCAAAGTTTCAATCAAAAATACAAAATGTACAAACAAAATATTTTTACTGTTTTATTATATGTATAGATTTAATTAGGTATATGTATAGATAAACAAAAGTCACCTAACCATATATAGGACATGACTCGGTCATTTACACTGTCTCAATTTTGACATAATTGATTTGATTCGGTCATAAGCAAAAATTAAAATTACTTTTGAGAGTCATAATGTCAAAGTTAGTAGTAGTAGATTTAAACCGTACGCCTGCATAGTAACACCTAAACTATAGGATAAATACCGCTACACACGTAATATAACGTACACGTATAATCCCTTATATAATATTCTTCTTATCCACGATCCGGCCCGCTATTTACAAAAGAAAAATGGCGTTTTCCACACTTGTGCAAAGATGAGACCCGATTCGGGATAATAGGCTAAATAGACCAATAGTTTACCCGCTCCTGAGCTCCAAAATGAACGAACAAAATATGGTATTAGTCTGAAATAAGCCGGCATTCGGCGCACGTATGTGTACGGACAGAAGGGCGATTTCCCCTTGTTATCCCGGGTATAAACCTCGCGTTTAATGAGCTAAGATCAAAGGCAGGAACCGTACGGACGGCCTTTGTTTTCGGAACGTAAACGTGTACGTTCACTTGTGGTACGAGTAACCACAGAGATATGTTGGAATACAGACTGGATGTTTTATATTAATACAAAGAAACCACTACTACGTTGTCATAATAATGATAGGTGAAAAGGATCACCGAGTCTAGGCTCCTGGGGCGAGGAATTTTATATATCTATGTCTAACATTTGATTATATAAAGTCTGTGACCCTCGGCAAAAAGTTTTACTTGAAGTCTTATTTAATGTTCTTAAGCAAAATAGGTATATTTTAACATGCTTGGTCGGGTTATTTAGACGTATTGCTCCGACACTAGATAATAGACATGAAAGTAATAAGTACTTACGAAGTACTTATTACTTCCATGATAATAGCACAGATTACTAAAAACTATAATAATAGGTAAGGAAGGTATCACCATGACATTGGTGACTTATGTTAGATTAATGTACAAAAATCACAGAAGTATTTTTTTTTTTTTTATGTCTGACAAAAATAAGTCCGCCGTTGTATACCTTTTTATTTATGTTATATTTACTATGTATCCTTAGTACAATAAAGATACTACGAACAAACAAACAAATAAAAAGTATTGCTATGAAAATGCTTGTTATTTGTTTGCATATTTTATGTCTGTGGGACTATGGATGACCACGAGTGTGGCAGTTCATGCATCACAGCGTAGCACATAAACATACAAACATTTTTACACGTGAATGTGTTGCGGCAATCACTCTGTTATGATAGCCAAACCACATCCATCAACTGGTGTTTCTTTGAATACTAATTTAATGGCAATGAAGATATTTTTGTATTTATTTCTGAAATCGCCAGTGTGATTAGACAAAATATTTTTATTTGAAGATCTAGCTCACATCAATAGTAATATTTATTTATTTATTTAAACTTTATTGTACACACATACAAAAGTAAAGTACAAAAGGTGGACTTAATGCTAAAAGCATTGTCTGACAGTCAAACCTTAGGGTAAGGTAATAGTGTAATAGGTATCCATATAAACATTATCCATACGTCCACTCTAATACTATAAATGCGAAAATCTGTGTTACGCTTCGTTGAACCGATTATTATGAAATTTGGTAGTCTAATTTAAAAAATCAACTCCTAAGAGGGTGAAATCGGGGTTGCAAGTTTGTATGTAAAACACACAAGGTACTTTTTGCCTCGGGCAGAGCAACCGGCAACAGCTAGTAAGGTTTCTGAAATTTTTGAGCTGAGACCCATTTACTTACATACTTAGCTTTTATTTCTCATGATTCATAAAGTTTCCTGAGAAATGAAAGCTCTGAACTTTAAGCAATCACGTCGCTACATGACAATTCCCATAGAAAATGCCAACAAAAGAGAAACAAACAATAATAAGAATCAAACTTTTATTAATTCACTTTACTTCACTTTTTAATTTTATGGCTCCATCGTTTTATTAATTCACTTCACGTCACTTTTTAATGTTATGGCTCCATCGTTCAGCCAAATGATGCTTTCCAGCCGGATTGGTCGAATGTCGCTATGAAGACAATGGGATTAAGGTGGAAGCAAGTGGGGGATTGACCTTTGCCCAGCAGTGGGACAACTATTTATCCTTGGCACGTCCGTGCGCTGCAGAAAACAAGACGCCAATGCGTCAGTAAGTACCTAGCCAATGTTAGTAAACTATTTACAAATGTACAGTTGAATATTGTATGGTAGGTAAAGATAAATACAATACAGAAGAGGGTCTAAATATATGTAAGTAATACAAGCAGGAGAGAGGCAGGAATAGGGTCATAAGTAGATATTGTTATTATTGATAAATTTAATAATGTGATGTTTTACAAAATTCTAAGTTCATCACGACTTCCTCACCTCTGTGCATATTTTCCGAGAATAAAGCTTTTTTTAAGTCTTACTTGACAAAACTTTAAAGGCAGTTGAGTAAACATAAAGAACCTTTTTGTATTAAGTTTACTGAAGCCTATTTTAAGCCCTTACAAACATTTTGAGGACGGAAGCCGAAGGTTCTAGATACCCCAAATACTTACGCAAGGTGAATGGCCGACCTTCCGCCATTTTTTACTTTTATTGCCTTATCGAGAAAGCTTTGAAGCTTTTGAAAGCTGTTCATAAAGGCTCCTTATCGCTTAGATTATGCGACAATATAAAATATTGCTATTTACAATATCTATGCCAGTGATACCATACCATGCCACTTATATTATCCCGCTAACGTTATAAATGCGAAAGTTTGCATGTGTGTAAGGATGTGTGGATGTTTGTTACTCAATTATGCAAAATCTACTGAATGGATTTCGATGAAATTTGGTGAACAGGTGGAATATTAACGGGAACATTACAAAGTGTACTTTATATCCCGTAATTTTTACGGGAGCGGACCCTCGGGACGCAGTTAGTATTCTTCTTGTAAACCTGTTAAAACTGAGTGGTTTTACCAGTTGAACTACTGGGAATTTCATCTTCGCTGATGATATTTTTCCTAACGATGCATAAATAGCGCCTTCATTTACATTATAATGCACACAGATAGCGTCCGCCCAGCAACTCCGTAATCAATCATTTATTATAATGAGACTATTGCAAGCTCAAGTCGGTGCCAGTGCAGTTTATTTATTTCTATTTATAGCTATGCTCCAACTTTTCGCTCAAAAATACCAAAAAACAGAATAAATCGAGAGAGAAAGAGATTTGAAAGAATCCATAGTCTCTGCACACCTTCGCGGGAAGCTAGCGTAATAATATGTGCGTAAACAAAAATATGTTACAACTAAGTATTTCCAAGGCAATCCGTTCGTCACAGACCTCAACAGAGTATCCTAACTACAATGCTAACTGCCCGCCTGGCAGCCAGCCAGCTCGGTCGATACCGTGCTACTAGCCCTTTGTGGACCTGGGGAGGATGTTTGTTTTCATTGTCAACTCGAATCAGGGAAAATTGGAGTCCAAGATGAAGTGTTCACATTGGGCGAGTAGTTTAGTTACTCGGTTCGGTGGGTCCAATCCAGTATTCTAAGGGTTTGATGGCAGATAATAAAAATTCAGAGTCAGACATTTTTATTTTTATTAATATAACAAGTTATATGATATGTGTTGTAGTTATATAACAGTGCTAATATTCCAAAAGAAATTGACTACTATTCGACCTTTTCGTCTAAGTCATATCTTCTCATTATCAAGTACAGTTACGAGCATTGTTTAGGGACCATTTTAAGGACCGAACTGTTTACATATTAATGCTCTTGACTGTACATACGTCATTTATGATTCACTAGCTGCGCCCTGAGGCCTCGCTCCCGTGGGAATTTCGGGATAAAAAGTACCCTATGTGCTATTCCCGGTATTTTTTTACCCGTATACCAAATTTCATCGAAATCCGTCCAGTAGATTTTGCGTGATTGAGTAACAAACATCCTCATAAACTCACATCCAAACTTTCGTATTTACAATATTAGTAGGATGTTCTAAATGATATTACTTGGAATGAAACGCGCACAATTACAGTATTTGTAATACATACATTCGTTTACAATATGACTTTAATTATGCAAGGATTGTGTAAACCTTTTTTTTATTACTTAACTAGCCAGTAAACTTGCACAATATGAATCGCTTAGAGAATAGATTTGAATAGTTGTGCAAAGCGAGTGATTGCTGTTTGCAAACTAGTTCGTAATTACATTGCTTAGATGGCTTGTTTGTTTATGAAGAATACTTTTCAGAGCATGGGTGTAGTTTCATTGGCTGACCGCCTTTGTGCCCTTTTAGGCGGGGCATTTAAATTTTTTTTACCGACAAATTCCTACAACCATGATTCTTATACTTAACATTATTTTGATGTTTTTAGACATCCTTATATAAAAAAAAAAGAATTTTGATGATCCGATATGAAATGGGAGGGGTAAATAAACTATACTGAATTGCTCGTAAACAAATTCGTAAGGAAACATGTAACAAAAAATCACCCTGGTAGGATTTTTTGTTTGAGAGTTAAAACAATATGAGTCTTAAAATAGCGTTTAAAAAAAAACGGCGGTGGTGATTTTTTTTTACACTTAAATTTGCAGTTGTAATATCATAATCTATGTAGTTTATAAAAATCACCATCGTAGGATTTAATGTGACCACCTCCATACAACTGAAAATTCACAGCCCCGACTATTTGCCCTGTGGGCTCTACAAAACGAGCTATTTTTTTTTTTAAGTGCGAAAGTGTGGCATCCATCCACACTTTTCTACTTTAAAAAAAAATATTGATATTCACTCAGTTCTCGCAACCATTATAGGGCGGACTAAATATTTGTTATATGGCTGGAATAAACTCCTGGAATAGCTCATAGGGTACTTTCTATCCAAAAACTCCACACAAGTATCACTACTGGTATACAGAAGAATAACTCTTAAAAAGGTTTAATTACAAAAAGTGCCTATAACTGCTTTCATGCAAATTTTATAATTATCACGAGACATCATATTTCATTGGCCGCTGAGCGCTTCTCTCTCGAACTAGTTTAGCTGACAGAATGTCGGCAAATGGTGGAGCAAAGCATAGACCTAATACTGGCCTAGAAACGAAAATGGCAACTCGTACTTATCCATGCACTAAGTGCAGGAGGCAGGCATACAAAAAGAGAGTCCTATACTTTGCAGTGAGCAGAATAAGCCTGAATTATGAATATGATATATATTAAAAAAGAAATACGTCCAAAAAAATTTGATATAAGGTACTTTTCTGATCTCCAATTGCAAAGAAAGCCTTTTTTAATCAAATTAAAAGCCTATTTGTGTACGGAGTGTATGCTGAAAATTTGTATTTTCCCTTTTTTACAAATAAACCGCCATGTTAATTAAAAGATTCGAATACCTACATAAAAGAAGAATGTCAATATTGTTTTGGTATTAATTTATTTGATATTACTTCTAAATTTCAAACTTGACTCTTTTTATTTATTATTTATTTAAAACTTTTTTAAACCAAAAAATAATAAAATGGTATAAAAGGCGGACTTAATGCGAACAGCATTCTCTACATAATAAGTATGTCTGGGTGCACAAAGTGACTAAATTTGTTGTATTTGTTGTTAACTTTTTGTTGGTTTCTAGATTAAAAATTCTATTTATAAAATCATTTTTGTTAAATAATTTAACGAATAGTAACCTGGGTCATTGTTTTTGGAGAGATTAATATACTTATAACCTAAACTTTGTATAACTATGATGGTTGATGCAATTGGCTTTATTGCTGAAGGTCTAAAAAATAGTCACAGGTATCATCTTAAAATCGTAAATTCCAAGTGAACAAAGGCGCGGGTAAAATCTAGCTTAAATTAATTAATTATAGTTTAATTTTGTAATATGAAGTCATCTGATGTAACAGTCTGGTTGTTAATTAATTACATGAACATACAGTTTTAATAATAATTAGTGATTTTAAAAGTTATAAATTTTTCCCATTGCAGCCAGGTGGGAACCTCGTACATTGTTATTGTTTCATTTTGTATTAGCTTGGAAAGTTGTGAGTTATTATAATTGTCTAACGTCCCAAGTTGGGCGCGCAGCAACGGATGTTGGTTACCAGAACCCGCCTTTGTTCCGAACCGCTGCGGGATATTGTTTTGTTTCCAGTTTGTGTTGATATCATTGACTGTGAATATTAATTTGAACTCCTTCTAACTAACGAAGCCTCCACAATACATGTGAATTCCAACGAGCTGTGCCTAAAATTTCCACGGGAGAAGAACTCCAAGTATCTAGATAGATTCGGGATAATTATTATAGCCTATTGTGTATTTATGGAATAGTATAAGACCGCAAGAAATTGTGTCATCTAGGCGGAGGGCAAGATACACTTCGGGTCGCTGCGGCGCAGTCTTCATGAGTCTGGACTTTATAGCCCAATAGAAAGAAAAATAATAGCAATTTTAAATCCCCCTCATAGTTAGATTAAAGAGGAAAAAGGGTTGTACGAATTCACCAATGAAGAGAGATTTTTTACTTCTGCTTGACACTGTTTCGCTGTGCAACCCACAGAGCACAGAACGCAACCAAAAATCTTTGTAACAACTTTATCTACCTTAAAAACCTTATTTTCACATTCAATTTCCTAAAACTTACACTCACTACGCGATGATTTATAATCGAAAGTTCGGCAGGAGATTGCGAAAATACGCGAGCTTTTATCTCTATACGTTATCCTATTATTTTTCTCGCACTGGTCGTAATTCAATTTGTGAAGTTGCCGGCGCCGGGGCCGGCGAGGCTTTGTTTATGAGAGGCGGAAGCTCGGAGCTTTGGGGAAGCTTTCCAGCATGAGTAGCTTTCCATACAATATCAGTTAGATTAGCAATGTAAGAGCTTTGCTCGGTATCATTACGTGGAACGAAATACATACCTAACATAACATGTTTTATTATATATTTTTTTTCTTATGTTAATTAGGACTTCACTGGCACTTTTCCTTGTAAATATATTAAAGAACAATCAAGAATTTACTGGCCCACGAGCTCAATTTTCCTTATTTACTAATCTTACTCGAATAAGGCGTAAATTTAGTTTCTTTGATTTAAACAACATTCTATTTCTAATATATAACTTCCCTTTACATGTACTTATAAAATTGACTGTCCAAGTCTTTTTAATACAAAAATAGTTTTAAATCCAAAAGGAAACATAATCTAGAACCTTTGTACTTAGTTTTCCTATGTTTTATGTTTCCTTTGTATGTATTTGTTGTGTACAAAAACTAATAAATAAATAAATAAACATTGCAAAGATGAGATCGTTATAAAAATCACTGACTACAATAGTAAAAGTACAACTAGTAACATGAAAAATGATTCCCCTCCCGGAGATACACATACATAGTAAATGCAGCAATAGTGTTGTCTTCATCCTTATAGCTTTTACTGTGTAACATGCTCAACACAAAGTTGCTACTACAAACTAAAGTGCTTCAAGTGCCCGCATTTTAACCAAGTACTTCTGATTTAACTAATTGAATTACGATATTAACACGACTGCCTTTGTGTCATTCTAATGTGAACTATTCGATAATTTAAAAAAAAAATAGATAAATAAGCAGCGATTATTATTACCCGTAATTTTCCGAGATAATCACATCTAAGATTTTAATCGTTGTGATTTGTAATTCCAAAACTGATAGTATCAGCAAAGTTTATATTATTTTTTATTTAAATTGTGGAAAATATTATACAGGCAAATATTTTTTGTTGATTCGTCCCACTGCCAGGCGAAAATTTGCCCATTTTCTTCCAAAGTAGAGTATAAACCCAAATATGACCTTGAAATTTTCAAACTTTGACATTCTACGACATATGCTGATACGAATTATAGAATTACAAATGTTTTTCATAGAGACACGCAGTGTCTAGTAGTGTGCCTATTGTACAACCTTAAATTAAAACTCGTCCATATCGCCAGCTCTCCACGGTATCAGTGCCTCCTCGTGCCTTGGCACCTGTCAGCTCCAAACGGTGATACTTCAAACATGATTGTGTATCGACTGCCGCTGGCGAGCTTCCAAGCGTGATCTGATATTTCTTGCAGCTGTATCTCTATTGCACTGAGCTGCTGAAAGCGTCTAGTATTCATCAAATATTTTTCATTTGTATTTTCAAATTTTAGCCAAAATTATTCTTATTTTTATATAGCGTCTATCAAATGGTTACTTTTGATTTGTTGAGATTATGGCAAATTTTAGCATCTTATTGTGATTTTTCTGCATATTTATGTGCTCTAATCAGTGTCATTATATAGATGAACACATAGTATAATAAAACTAGCTTGACCGCGGCTTTGCCCGCGTGAATTTCTCACAGGAACAGTACTTTTCCCGGAGTGAAGGTCCTTCTCAATCAGAATTTCTCATTCTCAAATTTCAGGAGGATTAGTTTAGTAGATAAGTAAAAAGGTAACAAACAAACTAGCTTTCTTATTATAATATTAGTTAGGATACCTAAACAAAAGATAGAGTGGGTATTTATGTATGACAAACAAAACGCATCTCCGACCGACGACAAGGTATTATTGTGATAGGAAATCAGTACAAAACCACACAAAGCGAAACCTCTTTATAGTTTGCTCAATTTGTGTAATTTGTCCTTTATCTGTAACATAAACAGGAGCGTGATTCGATTTATGGTCGGACAGAGAAACAATACGAGACGTTTTAGTGTGTATTGGTGATATTGAAGAAACTCCGGCAATCTATCACCCTTGAACAACGTTACAAGTTTCAGAACACTGGCGACGAGTGACACGAAGATGTAAGGCCATGTTTACACAACCCTGAAGCATCTACTGTATGAAATGCATCGTAATCTAATCTAGTAGGTATAGTAGGAAGGAGGCCAGTTTTGCATTGATACCCCGGGTCATATTTGTTTAACCGTCATCGTTTCCTTTATATTCATCCTCTTGCTGGGATAAGTTCACTGCAGATTTTGCACTCTGCACTTGACTTAGATATTTTAATTGCATTTTGAAATCGTCGAATAGTATTTTGGTTTTGATATTTGTGCCTTCGTGCTTAAGTTTATATTTAAAGACATTAAATTGTGATTGACACATTAAAGATTATTTATTCTTTAAACTTAATGCATAATACATAGGTTGCAGGGGCTCATCAATTAAGTTTTATAAAAACCTGTGTCTGGTACATATGCAATAATATATACAATAATATCTGTAGCATTTTAATCACCATTTTCAGTAAGTAATTAATTTTGTTTCACTTTCACTACAAAACTGCTAGACTTTTGAGCTTTGTCTTATTTATTGAATTATTAATATCCTAAACTTTTTTTTTATGGGATTCGAAGCAGTTCCCTGTGGACGAGCCCTTACATCGTTGGAACAGTTCCGTTCCGAACTAATGGTGATTCGGGAACAATCGGACGCGCTCGGCCCTCACTGAGATTAGGGTTGGCAGCTCTGTAGTGTGACTACATAATGTATACACTTTTATTGTTCCTTAGGTCTCTAAGGCGAAACTTGGCACATTAATCCTTAGTTTTATTTACAGCTTTTGTTGCGTTGTTTTATGTGCTATGTATCCTTCTATCAGTAGGCATTTTTTTAATAGTTCAGTGTTCTTTTTGAATATTTCTGTGGTTTCATAGTTAAAAGGTTTCCTAGATAGAGTCCTAAATTCATCCATGGTTATGACTAATTCGATTCTTTAGGAATTCCTCTTAGAAAATGGATTGAATGAAATGTCATTGTGGTAATAAACAAGTAGTATGCTTCAAGGCGCTGCGCCTTGAAGCTCGCTCCCACAAGATCCGAATTTTTTTCTTTTTGCCGAAAGTAATAAATTAGATTTGAGTAATTTGATCCTATCCAAGGTGCGGTACATACATTCATACATAGAATCACGTCTTTATCCCTTACGGGGTAGACAGAGCTAAGAGTCGTGAGACTTGAAGGCCACGCTTAGCTGAATCGTGCAAAGTACATAATATCTCATCGAATTACCCAACCCGAATAGCGAAAAGGACTAAATTATTAAATAAATATTCAAACACAGATAACTACTTAAGCAAGTAGTTACTAACTTTCATTTAGTATTAAAAGTATAGCAGATATAATTTTCTAAGCCTCAGAACCTAAAACATAATTTATTTACTCTTGAAGGTTCAATTTCAGTTTTTATATCCTAGGCTGTGGCGTTGGCACACTGACAGATTTATAGGCTATGGCCGGCTGACGAGGGGTATCCGCCGGAAAATTATCTCAGCCTAGCATCTAATAACAGTTTCAGTACTGAGCGAACCTCCATAGACAAAAGAGGTATTGATTTAAATGTTGTTAATGATTTAAAATTTAAACCTTGTTAGGGAGTTCTATATTCACTCTTGCCTTAAAGATACCCAAATAATTGCTCTGCAAGTAGAAATCAGTAAATAACTAAGACTATGATAATTAATGGCTTCACTTGCCTCCTGAACGTACAGCGACACTCATTATGATGGTGTCTGTGGTTTAGTCATAAAGTAACATACATACATAGAATCACGTCTTTATCCCTTACGGGGTAGACAGAGCCAAGAGTCGTGAGGTCATAAAGTTGATGCCCCTAAACCAGGATATCCCGGATTTTATCGTCGGACAGGTCTAAATAGAGAAATTGTTTTACTCTAAATGTATAATAAAGCCTTTATTAATGATCTTCGAAATTAAATAAAGTAATTCAAACGTGGCTAATGACAAAGTATCTGCCAATTTAACCAAAACCAAGCCAAATATAAGAGACATGGATCATCATGTCGGTCTTGTAAATTTCTTATCCTATCGTAACGATACGATCCATATCGAGCTATACTAACTTTGTTGCCAACTGCTACCTTACGCTACATACACCGATTCTGTTTGGTCGGTAAAGAATATTTTCATCATCAGTTTATTGGAATACGGAAACAAAAATGTATCATTATTTTCATTACTTCTTTTATTGGGTCTTCTACGCTTCTATTTTCAGTCACACAAACCCGTACAACTTTCTTTCGTCTTTTAAAACAATCCGTCTTACTTTAGCTTTGCTAAGAAAAATCTTTATCCTGATAAAATATAAATACAGTAATAACACTAGGTGGAGACTCACAAACCGTTCTGAACGATTTAACACAAATAATAAACAAATTTCAAGAAATTGGTTTAGATTTAAATTTAAATAAATGTGAATTATTCATTAACATAAATGATAATACTTTGGCATCAAAAATTATTCAGAATTTTAACATCATCGCCCCAAATTTAAAAATTATAACAAAAGAGAGTTTTCATCTACTGGGTTCACCAATCTTTGAAGATGCCATACCTTCCCTCCTAAGAAATTCATTTTCAAAATTTAGCGACTATTCGGACCGCCTTGTTAAAATTAGTAGTCATTCAGCTTTATTTATTTTAAAATTTTGTTTAATAATGCCAAAATTCACCTACCTGCTTCGCTGCTGTCCTATCTGGAAATTCCCTGATCTGTTACAACCTATTGACTTACTTCTGAAATCCCAAATTGAAGCTATTTTAAACATTCACTTAAGCGAGCAGGCATGGGCTCAAGCTTCATTGCCTATAAGGCTTGGTGGCTTGGGAACCCGCAAAATTTCAAGTGTAGCTTTACCAGCATTCCTGTCCTCAATTCATAGCACTTCCAATCTCGCAGGTAAAATACTTAATACCACTTCGGTAACAAACTGCGAAATTGCATGCTTGGATGAGGCCTCGAATGCATGGTTAGCTGGACCGGGTCAAATTTTACCATCCAAATTGTATAAACAAAGAGCCTGGGACACCATTTCATCAAATAATTCGTTTCAATCAATTCTAAATTCTACCTCAGGGAGGGAGCGGGCAAGACTTTTGGCTGTATCCAGGCCAGAGTCTGGTCATTGGCTCCATGCCTACCCCTCGCCTGCACTCGGAACCTTCATAGACCCATTAACACTACGCATAGCTGTTTGTCTCCGACTCGGAACTGATGTATGCGTGAGTCACAACTGTGCTTCCTGTGGTGCTGCCGTTGATGGTCTTGGTCACCACGGACTCGCCTGTTCCTCGGGCGCCGGCCGTCAGTCCCGTCATGCTGCCCTGAATGACATCCTCAGAAGGGCGCTCGTCAGTGCCAAAGTCCCCGTAGCTCTCGAGCTCCCGGATTGCACGGGACGATGGTAAGCGCCCCGATGGGATGTCTTTAATCCCATGGAATATGGGTAGAGCGCTAGTCTGGGATGCCACTTGCGCAGATACCCTGGCTGCGTCCTACCTCCCCGCAACAAGCAGACAGGCCGGGGCGGCGGCAGATGCCCGAGAACGCTTAAAGACCAACAAATATAGTTGTCTCGGCGCACAATACCAGTTTGTGGCTTTTGGCGTCGAGACTCTAGGCTCATGGGGCAGTGGCGCACGGGGGCTCCACAGGGAGCTCAGTAAACGCCTGAGGGAGGCAACAGGTGACCCTCGCGCGGGCAGCTTTCTCGCGCAGCGATTAGCTATTGCTATTCAGCGCGGGAATGCTGCCTGTGTGATGGGCACCTTGCCAACGACACCAAATTTAGAGTTAGATTTTTAATATATAGTATTTATTTATAGGTAGTATTAGTATAGTAGTATTTAATTCATTAATGTTTAAAATGTGTACATCATGTGAAAATTTATAATAAATCATTATATTTAAAAAAAAAAATACAGTAATCAAAACATACTATAAGGTATAGTGTTAGCCAACTCCCAAACATGAGGACAGTTGGATTCGTCCGGCCGACATGGTCCTATAAATCTCTCAAGTCGTCGTGATGTGGGTCCGCTCTGCTGACTAACTTTGTTGGTCCCACTGTCTCGTCACGCAAGGGTATATCGATATAGCTTTGTCAGTATGTACGGTCAGGTGCAGAAAAACCTTACCGAATCCTATCTCAGCAGGGTCAGGTTTCTCTGCATCGTACTGTACAAATAAAGTAATATCTAATTAATCGCTTACAGTCAGGGTCCTATAGTTTATAATTTTATCCAGAGAATTATAGTGTACTGAATTTCTATTTAATTTATTAAATAGAATTTATCCTAATCGTAACTAATAAATAAACGCGAAAGTGAGTTTATTTGTTTGTTACCTCTTCACGCTTTATCTACTAAACCAATCTTCCTGAAATTCTGCATACACAAAGTTAGAAGTACTGAGAAGGACATAGGGTGCCTTTCATCCCGGGAATAAAGCACTGTTTCCGTGGGAAATTGACGCAGGCGAAGCCGCTGGCAAAAGCTAGTTTATTATAAAGCATTCAATTTCCCAATAAAAAATTACAACAAACTTATCTCTAGTTAAGTAGAGAGGTTCTGAACAATCTTGATAAGAACCTCTTCAGAAAACTCTAATCGAAAGTGATTCATAAAAAGAGATTTATATGGATAGCGTTAGAAATGTTGGGAGAGGATTCATGTCCAACCGTTATTCATCCATCTTTTTTAGGTCCTCCTCTCTTCATCCTCATCTTTTTTTAGGTACTCACGATAAATATATTTTTCAAACCTTGACATTATTATCTTGAATATTTTTTACAACTAAGTAGAATTCAACACGCTTGAGATGGTAAGCGGTTACCATAGCCTCCAGGAACTCTCAATACAACAAGGGTATCATTAGCGCGTTACCTACTTTGTGACGTATAGATCCTATGTCACAGTAGTGATTTTTCTCCCTCTCTTGCAGAGCTCTGGCGATCTTACTTATAAGTAATTCAGAGTTTTCCTACAGTATACTGTAGGAAAACAACTTTGCCTGGGGCCAAGTTATTTGGCTATTAAAACTTATATTTATATATTTAACCTTTATTTTTAATGCCAATACAATTTTCCAACTTCCCCTTCAAGATTTGATATAAATCTGTAGTTCTTTTTTCTTTTGTCTGACAGTCGGAAACCGGGAACAACCGCTTCTGATTCAAACAAATTGATCGCGACATCGCCTTCGGCTGAATTTTTGAAAGGAAACTTGCATTGGATTGATAAGGAAATTGCTTTCTGACTTTATCCAGTGATGTCAGAAAGCCAATAACAATTCAGTCTGTGAACTTCAAGCATTTTTCATTTGATTTATTTAAGTCTCACACAATTGGCTAGCGCGATCTGTGTGATACTATAATTTCTAGGCACAAAAAAATTAACATAACAAGCCGTCAATTATTTCACAAACTCACATTCCAGTGCAAAGTTGCCGTGTCTCAAACCTGCTTCAAACGGAACGTAGTGTGAAAATATTCCCCAGCGCCGCTTCCTGCCGTGCTGCGGTAATTGCGATTGTAAATTATTTCGTCGTTTCATTCCTTACTTTAATGAATGCGGTCCGCCCATCGCTCTGCACTTGAACAAAACGTTGATAGTGAAGAAATAAAGCTTTTTTGAATTACCATTGTTGAGAATTCCAGCTTTACGAGCTTAATAGTCACTACCCTCTCTCTTCTTACTTTGATGCACCAACCATCGTTGACTAGTGTACTATTTTTCAAAGAACGGCTGTCCTGAAGGTTTCAGTAATACAATAGTTACCTACCCATGTAGCTTTACTTCAATATTCTCGACGTTTCGTGTTCCTTGCACACAAATTATACAACGGCTACACTTATTTTAACACTTCTAATGGAGGACGAGTGCCACAAGAGAAGGATAAATTAAACTGTATCTTCCTTCAGTTAGTTTTGAAAATTTACTTAATCTAACTTTGTACTCCGAAACTGAACGGGGTTTTGTCTTGGAGCTTTCCTTTGACTTTATTTTTCCACTAGAACTAGTGGGAATTTTAGGAAATCTGTCTTTTGATTTTTTTTAAGTTGTGAAATATACTTTTCGACAAGGCTTGTTAGCAGTACCAATTTCTCAAATAAAGTACCGGAAAGTACTTTACTTTTCGGGAGTAATATAGAATTTAGTTCGGTATTTTGGCTGTACATTCTTCACTATCGAGTGAGTTACAAGGTTGAACCTACAACCACTGACGATAAGATGGACGCAGACCATTACACCACTGAGGTAATAAATATTAATACTTATTTTACTCTTTACTTAATTTAGTATAACAAGTAGAAATGACAACTTTATTAAATAAACTCAAGAATAAAATTTACTCAATATCTCAAGTTACGATAAGACTTAATAAATAATGCGGAGAAGATAAGTTACAAACAAACACAGCCATTTCCAGCGAGGCCATTAGAAAATACAAGAACAATTGGCAAAAAAGCCTTATTTCGTGCGGGACTATAAATCTTGTGTGAAGATGAGATATTCAACAGAATGTAGATGCGTTTATGCTTTACACAAAGAAAGACAGTTATTTTCTAAAATAATATTTTGATTCAATCTTTTTAACCTAAATTTAGGGCGAGAATAAATTAATAAATAAGAATTCTTATAACGGGGTATCGAATGAGCCTATAGACACATGAGTAGTTAAAGCCATAGAGGTACACAGGCACAATTGTGCAATATTACAGTGACATTTAGTATGTTAGTTATCGAAGCCACTAATAATTATGGGTCACATCTGTCTGATATTATTATAAGTACTTACTAAGTAATTTAACTAAGTAGTCAGATTTGAATATAAATATAGATAGGCTAAACAAATAAATACCTTCTACGTACAATTCTTATACCTGTAAAAATAGTAAAATATTTAGTATAGAAAATCAAACTTACGACTGTAGCGGACTATCTACTGTAGGACTTTTCAGCAGCACGACGACGTATCTTTAAACAAAATGTCTTGGGTGTGAAGTAATTCATTTTTGGGTAGAATTTCGAGGAGGAGGATATTAGTAATGTGTTTGCTCATTGGGTAGACTGCAGACAAATAGCGGTACTGTGGTGAGGTCGCTTGAGAATACTCGACCTACTGAGGAGAGGAATCAGGCTGTGAATTAAAGAAGCTCACAGATTCTCCACATTTTTATGATAGAGTCTGATGATAAACAGATTATCCGCCCTGATTGAGAATAATACTGACAACTAGAAAACGTCATATAAACTTCTAGTATCTAAGACATCGTTTTCTTGTATCTGTAAAGGTTTGAGGTTCGATTGCCGGTGAACAATTGTTTGTACTATCAATACTTTATAACTATATTTTGTAGTTTAATTAACCTCTTAATTTTACCCGAGGCTTAACCCGCGTGAGTATGTTTTTTCGTCATAACCATGTGGATTTTAGAGGTATCTTACCGTGAGAATTTCAGGATAAAAAATACACAATACAGTCATAGTATATTTTTAAGTTACCTGGAATATCCACGTGACATTCCAGGGTATGTTCTAAACGTGAACCAAATTTGATCAAAATCCGTCCAGTAGAATTTGCTCGTATATGATTGAATAACAAACATCCAAACACACTCATTCACACACATACATACTTTCCCATTTATAATGATAGTAATAACATAATCTCACATCCCAATCTATATTATATATCTTGTTTTATAGCTTTTCAGTTCATCCATTACAAACAATGAATCTTTTCTCTTTACTACCATTGTTAACACTATTAACGCAAAGTGAAAATGCGCACAATTTAAACACAATGGGAATCGAAACATACTCTTAAAGCCATTCTCTCGCCCTATTTACACTAGTGTCTTATCCGAAAGCCAGAAAATAAAAGGATCCATCTTGCTAACGACGAAGCACCGTTAAAAGTTGCGAAGGAAGCATTACGACGTCTTGGAAGCTTTGGACGCAAACTTTTAAAAGCGGCGCCACTGTCCTTAATAACGGAGCTTCGTAAGCTCGATGTTTATTTTTCGGGAAATATGCTATTTTTTACATCAGAACTGGCAATTCTATGTATTTGGCGTAAAAAAATGCTAGTGAAGGTTTCATTTCTGAATTTAATTTGAAAACTTAGTTGGTTTGTGGGACAGATTTTATGTGCAGAGGTTTTGATTAATTTAAAGATCATTGATGTTCTTGTCAGCAGATTAATACATTATATCAATTTTGTGTAATATCCAGGTCTATAACAACAATATTTTCATTATTTTCCATGCAATGACAAATCACGGTCTACGGTTAAGGGGTCGCTTTTCAAGTCTTCAAATTCACATTTATAAAAAAAATACACCATTTGTCATGACTAATGATCTCCAACAATCTCTTGTGGCTCTAAAAAACATTTCCCCATCAGTTGCATTGGCAAAATAACCAGAAAGTCATGTCAAATCGTGACATGCTAACGCAAAATAGATTAGAGTTAAAAATGTCTGATTAACTTGCATTATTGATGACGACTCAGATTAGAAGAAAAACACCCACGTTCCTAGGATGTAAGGAGGGGAAATTGGGGAAGATTGAATGTACAATAGTTCGGGCCACTCAGGGGTCTCAACCCTCATTATCGGACGAAACGTGGCCCGCATCGCTAGTGGCCCAATTTGCCAATTTTTGGGATACACATACACACATCTGATCAATATTAGGAAATATGTGAGAAAATAAATATGCAGACGTTTTATTTGTATTACTTATTTGTGTATAATATTTTCCAATAAATACCACACTTAATAATAAGGGTAAAAGCATAGGATTTCGTGTGCGGTGAACTTTTAAATCTTTTTATAGAAAAAATAAAATTGACATATTAGAAATAAACTCTATGAAAATCACAGATCACCAATATGGAATATACAGAATCTACTGTCAGATGACTGGTCATGGTCCTTGATCGGGATTGATTCCCAAATAATAATGAATAAAATATTTCTGATTCTTACTTCCAAGTAAAATCAGAAATAGTGAAGATTGCTAGAATATAACTTATTAGATAAATACCCGGATTGACTTTGGCAATATGTGCGGAAAAGCCGCTTGCACATTCTGTTTTTCTCTTTACTCTCAGCATGGCAAAGAATAATATCGAATAAGATGAAACGTAGATTAAAATGAGTAAGATAGAGGAATGGAAATGTGAATACAGCCTTATCCGTTTCCGAGTCTGACATGAGCGCACAAATGAAACAAAGGCAGAGATACGCCATCTGACGTCACATCCGTCACATCGCGGTCGTTTTTAATTGAATGCCTGTAAGGGAATTCATCCACTGCTGTGCAAAATGTGAGCAGATAATAGCTTTTCTCTCTTTAGTCGTATTCCTCATGACTGAGGGTCGTGGTCATTATATAGAATGAAACACACACAACGACTATCTTGGCAAATGGTTTGCCATTGCCTTCTCCATTTCACACACTAGTTGTAGTTGATAATCATCAACCAGAGAGCAGGTTTCCTCACGATGTTTTCCTTCACCGGAAGCAAGTGGTGGTCGAAGAAAACTAATATTGGTACATGAGTCAGATTAGTATACAAACTCATGTAGCACGGGCAGGATGCGCACCTGGGACCTTTGCAACCACAGGCTGGCGCCCTACCACTCAGCCCCTACCGCTCCAATCAATAGCTTAGCTTTGTATAAACTGAACCATTATTGCTTTGGTTAGTCGTGGAATGCTGTGGTTAGTTTTTGCAGTTCGCATACTTGCAATAGCCATGGTTTTATCCAGCGCATCCAAAATAATTTTCTTCGGTAGTGCTCGAGAAGAGCTCATTTATCAGCAACGCAGAAACAATCTAAGGCTATCATGTTCAATAGGTTGTAATAATATGTGGACCTTATAATAAAGGAAACACATCGTGAGGAAACCTGCATTGTGCTATTGGTTTGCCATTGCCAAGAAATTCGTTTCCTGTGTGTTTCATTTCCACATAACGACCACGACCGTCACTCATGAGGAATTTTCGTACGGCTATAGAGATTTTGTAGACCTAGTCCAGTTTGTTGATTGTATATTTATTGTAGATTTGATCCAGGTGAAAAGGAAAATCCAGCCATGGATTCTTGCTACTGGAATCGATGATTACCTAAATATTTGAAGGATGTATATAGAGAGAAATCTTTTAAATCAAAACTTAAAGCGTTTCTGTAGGAAAAGTGTTTCTATTCTGTGGAGGAGTATTTAAATTGCTAATCTAATATTTTTCTGCATGTATTTTAGATGAATTTAAGAAGAAAGTTGTATGTAATAAAAAATAACTTCCAATATAGTTTAATTTTTTTTTGTTATAGTTATAAGTACTTAATTTAACTGTAATTTTATTTTTCCAACACAATGTATATTGTTTTTCTTAAAATATCAAATAAAGATAAAGATTATGATCAATCGTATTATCCTTTTAAGGTTATAAATCCAAAAGTTTTGATGTGTTGAGCGAAGCGAATTTTTACGAATTTTTGGCACACGGGTATAGTAAAACCTGGAATTGCAATAGCATTGTGTAGCTAACATATCAATAGCTATGGATTTGTGCTTTAAACAGTATTCGCTGGTTCGCACAAAAGGCCATCGCGACCCGCTAATAAATACGCTATGTAATGATGTTGCTGTGTTTTATCCGGCCTTTTTTGCTTTAATGGGGTATTGTAGACGGGGCAATAAAATATTTTGAGAATTTGTGACGCTCGTAAAATGCCGCTTTTGTTTTTGCTTATAGGTTATTTATTCTAACGAGGCTCTATGAGTTAGAAGAAACAGCGGCTGAATATGAATAATCACTTAAAAAATAATGATAATACCAGCTCCCACCATCAAACACTGCCAATCACAGTACATCATCAGATATTATCCTCAACTAAGATTATGATTACAGCCTTCGCTCTCCAGAATAAACCGTTACAGGCTCATTTACATGGAACTTGCAGCAAATGCTGCCGGCACGTACGCGACTTAATCTGATAATCCGGTGAAGAAACTCGGCTTATCGCGGTCGTCATAATCTGAGGAATATTCATAAGATGGCGGCTTTGCACACATAAATCAATTTCCGAGCGATGTCTAGCTGTTATTGTTAGGAATACTAATTGCATCCGGGGAGAAACTTCAGTTTTCAAGTCGGCCAGGTACGCTGGCCGTTTAACGGTGTGAAAATCACTCGGCTTACCGAGTTTATATCTGTTCAAAAATAAAACACTCTACAAGGTCAGGTAAGAATTCTATGTAGTTTTTATTTCATGCGGTAAATTAATTTAGGTATATTTAACCTACTGCACTACTAACGACCTGCACCGGGACCTTAACATACAGTTCGTTCGTGACATAATACAAAAATACGCAGAAGCACATGAACACAGCCTGCTTCACCATGTGAATGTTGAGGCTATCCAGCTCCTCGACAACACAGACATAGTGCGAAGACTCAAAAGAACTAAACCGTCTGATTTAGTGTAGTGATTAAAAAAAACAATTTAATAGTGGGTAGTGATAAATAGTGCTAATATAAACACACGAACAAAGTGCCTTCCCCTTAATAGACATAGTAAGAAAAGTGCCGATGGACACATTCTTATTCTATAGTAACAATATAAACCTAGGTGAGAGTAAAATTACTCATTAGCCTGACATTGGGCTAGATTGTAATATTATTAGCATATTAAATTATTTATAAAAGTACTACGTTAAGTAAAAGAAAAAAAAAATATTTAACCTACATAAAATTTGTTGTCTTTTATATGAAAATATCTGTCGTTCTAACACAGTATTTTTGTAGCAATACGTATTTGAAAATTTGGTTTGATTGGAATTGTATGAGTGAGCTAAGGAGCTTCAGAGTCCTAAGCGGCTTATGTAAGGTGGCGACAATTTCTATGATCAAAATAACTTTTTCTTCCAACTACGCTGTAATTTTGCCATTAATAACCTAAATAGTATGCACAAAACAGCAATTTATTGCTCCATAGCAAAACAGCGCAGTAAAGTATGTATGAAAATCCATTGTTGCACTGTTTTTACTTGAAAACAATGCAGAAAAGTAGTATGAAAATCCATTACTGCATTGTTTTTGTCCTAAGGCCGCATATCCCAAGCGACTGACCAATCGCAGGCCTTAATTCTGCAGTCATGACCAACTAGATTTATGTCAGCCAATCAGCGCTATTCCTATAAGAATAGGCCAATCACAGGCTGTAAGCATGACCAACTAGATTTGTATCAGCCAATCAGACTTATTTTTATTCCCGCGAACAAAGGCTGATTATATAAATTAAAAATGTGCGACCATTGCCGAAAAAAAAAGAAAATTGACGCGAATTAAGGACCTTAGGACCGGTAGTTGAAAGAAAAGCAGATTATGAATCTCGCAAAAGTGACTTTTAATCGCACTTGTGTTTTTAAAGCCCTCGCTACGCTCGGGCTTCAAACTTACACTCGACGCAATTAAAAGTCACTTTCTGCTCGATGCAACAATCTACTATTGTATATTCATGCAAAAGTTATTTAGAATGCATAATCCATGTGTGTAAGAAGGTTTTAAGCAAAGTCCCGCTAAATGCGAAAGGTTCTCGGCCATCATAAATCTCCTATAATCCCATAAACTTAGCCGAATAAATCTTTTATGCCTACATAAAGAGCTGGGTACGAGCGAAGTTACTTAAGATCCGAATTAAACAAATCCGAAGATGTGACTGCGACAGAAGTTTCGAATTAATGTTTTAATTATGAGCACGTCTATTTTCATTCAGCAAAAAAATTTAATTTTAACAGAAAAATGTAAGGCGTGTTGAATGAATTAAAGATGTGTTGAGCATAAATTAAAGTTCTTGTTAAGACGAACCCAGGTCCAAGGGTAAAATCCTACTCGTGTCTCAAGAGTTTTTATATCTACATGTTTTTATGGACCACCACTTGCTTCCAGTGAAAGAAAACATCATAAGGAAACCTGCTAGCTTGTTCATGTTTAATCAGCTTTTGCAGTAATTGCTTCCATGCTGGTCTGGGAGCGAAGAAAAATATAGAATGTACCAGCTGCTTCTCTTCCCGCGCAGTTTGTAAAAGTCAATCGAGGGAAAGGGCTTTAAACTGGGGATTCCGCCACTCATAGGCGATGGGCTAGCAACCTGTCACTATACCTGAATCTCCATTCCATCAGAGAGCCCACTATTCAGCTAAGCGTGGCCTTCGAGTCTCACGACTCTTGGCTCTGTTTACCCCGTAAGGGATAAAGACGTGATTCTATGTATGTATGTATAAGACGCGAAGAAAAGGGAAGTTTTACCTTAAAACTACTTCTGTTCTCTAGACATTTTAACCCAGGTGCCTAACATCTCGTCCCCCCACTCCTTACACTCCTCCACTGAGATAATGTATTTTCTTTGTCTACGCCATGATTCATCCAAATCACTCCGATTTTCACGGTTCGATGCCGAAGTAATGAAACCGAATATGAATAATACAGGGTGAAGAAAAAACAAAAATACCATAACTGATATAAATAACTAGGTGCTTGTATAATAAAGACGTTACGTGTCTTTCAAACTGATGCAAATCACCGCCTGACATAAGCCGCATAGGACTTTGAAAGGAAGTTCCAGAGTGTAGGATATCAGGCAAAATCACCTGTTGGAAGTAAGTGTGAACGGATCGGTTGCCTTTGTAAAAAGATGCAGTCTCCCAATACTTTTAACCATCTGCAAGGAAAGGGTTATGTTTTTCGTGCGTATTTTGTATGTATGTATATATTTTTCGTCGACAATGAGATCAAGCTCGCTAAATATGTATTCTTTATTACGGCTGGGCGGTTAGAGTCTCGACAGCCCAAGTGTTAGGTATAAAACATACAAGAGGCTGTGAGATGCTGTTATTGGAAGTGCCTTAATTTACTATTGAAAATTGCGATATTTTTTTCTCCAATTCGATGGACACTGCTCAATTTAATCCTGAAATGAATCGGACAGTGTTTCACTTAAAAATTTAATATTTTTAAAAGGTTTTTTGCTCCCAATGGATTTTATTAGCGTAGCGTAGAATTATTCTATTGATTTTATTTTTAGGGTTCCGTGCGTAAAAGGTAATACCGGATTTGTCTATCAAGACCCTTTTACGAAAGCCTCGATATGCGAGTCCAACTCGGACTTAGCTGTTTTTTTTAATCTAATTATTTCTTATCAACGGACTGGTGATGATAAAGTAATTAGAGAGTAAGAGAAACTGGGCCTTAGCTAAAGCAAATCACGTGGATAACACAGCGCTAATTATTTCGAAGACAGTTAGTAATTGACAGGGCAAAGGAAAACTTTTTGTCTGTAAATAAATAACGAAGATTCATTAATATTTTCCGGCTTATATACCTATGGGATAATCGGTCCCAGTCGCCGGAATCCTCGGGAATTTTAAGATAAAATGTACTTGTACGACCAATGCACCGTACATTTATGTTAAGTCATCAATGCACCTATTCGCCACATTATTCTAATGAAATTATAGCCAGTTCGCATTCGGTCATCAAGAGCACCGCGCGTCCTCATACGTTTCATCGTCCATTAAAATTTAGCAGTTTTTATCAATATAGTTATTTTATCAGTTGATCTAGTGACTTTCATTCAATCAGAAGTTACGGAACCAACCCGTACAGTACTATTGTACAGAGAGGGAGTGACACATTTTAGAGTTTGTACCCAGACTCGTCCCCTAATATTCAAAAGTGATCCAAATCTTCACCATACCTGGCTATAAGCGATCATAAACCACCAGGCTGTCAAGCACCTCAATCTATAATTAGACCTCTAGACTTTCTATTTATTATGTCTAAATAAAAATGTAAAGAGCGTTGAAAATTGCCAAGTTCATTAAACAACTATGTTGTTATCGCTAAGATACCACAGTCTAGACAGATTAAACATTTTGAGCAGCGTTGTTTATTGTTTATTTCGCGCCAATATAGATAAGGTTGTAGAACCACCAAACAATACCTAACGTCGAAATGACTGATATTTCTTGAGTATTTTTTTTAATTGTTAAATAACTAGATAACTGGTATCCTTTAAACGGATGAACAAATTGACCTTAACCATAATTTTAAGCAATACCTTGTTACTTTTATTAACATTAATGAATTTTTGTTGTTTATTACTCAGTCTCGTTTGTAATCGCTGTGCGATTTTGATAAAATTTGTCAAACGGATTGAAATTTGTCAAATTTTTGACAATAAACTTACAGAAATTTCCCTTATATACTTAGTCACCTTCTCTCAGCCGAAAGACGTCCACTGTTGGACAAAGGCCTCCCCCAAGGATTTCATCCATGGAGGGTTTTGCCGTAATCGCCACGCTTGGCAGGCGGGTTGGCGATCGCAGTGTAATATCGTGTAATATAGTGATCGGAAAGATGCTGCTGCCCATCCTCCGGTGTTTTAAATCCCTTAGTCGCCTCTTACGACACCCACGGGAAGAGATGGGTTGGTGCTATTCTAGGGCCACACCACAGGCCACTTATATATACTTAGTACTTAGCTTAAATTAATGTGTGCTCGAATAACGTCTCACTTAATTTGTCGATCGCATTAACCACTTATTTAAATTAGATTGATTCAAAATGGCAGCTATAGGATAATATATAATATAGAAAGCAAAATTAGTTTAATTAAAATGGTTGTCTACCTGTCTGTGTGTTTGTACATGCATCATGCAAAAACTACTGAACGAAATTCGATACAGCTTTCAGTATTTTTGAATAACTTAAAATCTGACGAAGGTATCGTCTTGATACGCCCCAAGAACCTGAGATATTACCAATAGTAAATTCCACGCGGATGAAGTCGTCCGTTATATTCTTCCCGAGTATGTTATAGATATCATTGGTATTTCTTTCTTATCTTCTTCTTATAGTGCCGCTTCTCATCGAAGATTGGCGACCATCATGGCTATCCGGACTTTTGAAGCTGCTGCACGAAAGAGCGTCCGGGTACTCAAGTGAAACCAGTCTCTTAGGTTCTTCAGCCAAGAGGTGTTTCTCCTTCCGGGTTTTCGTTTGCCCTGGATTTTCCCCTTCATTAAGAGCTGAAGAATGCGGTATCTTTCCCCTCTCGAGACGTGTCCGAAATATTCTTTCTTATAGAGCCTGATAAAACTGGTGTCAGGACTGTTTTCACGTCGCCTAATTGGGCATCTGTCATAGCGACTATCGCTATCTAGCGGCAGCTGCATCACATACAAGTGAACTGAACAGGGACAGTTAACTGAAGCACATTTTCTTCATATAGTTTTCTTTAATTTTCATACATATATATTATCACGCCTTTTCCCGTGGCAGGAACTAGCGATTTCCACTTGCTACTATCCTTACAGATCTCTCTTGCTTCCTCTACACTCATCACTCTCTTCATACCTGCTCTCCGGTTATGGGAGCTCCTAATATCTCTCTCCTAATATCTCCCTTTTAAAGTGGTCCGCAACCTGGTCGAAGTGCGTTCTCCGAGATCGACCCTGACCAACTCTTTCACCTCTGCTTTATAAATACCTTTCGTTAATTTTCTTCGATCTTATTTTTCGTTCTTTTGATTTTTCTTTTATGTTTATACATATAGTTCAAAATATAGAACCCGTAAGTTCCAATATCAATTAAGAGCAAACGGGGTCAGATGCTGATCAGCGGCAGATTGGCTCGGCTGACGTCGTTCTAGCTCATCAATCTGGTCATTAGACATGGAGCGGTACGCGTTCCCGCGATACCGAAACCATATATCGGTATTGTTACCAATAACGGGATTTGAACAGTTTTATTTGAATAACTACATATCGCACGTCCAATAAAACACTGTTTTAACTCAAAAATGTACTTTTTTCAGGAATGGCGAAAAACCATTTCGAATTACAATAAAGCATTTTTTCTTCTAATGTCGTAACAATATTTACATGTTTTATATATTTTCTGAAAGCTTAAAATGCGTTCTTTACTTACTTATGAAATATCTTTCAGCTCTCCTGAAACTTGCCCTCTTTATAACGTTTTATTAGATAACAATTTAAAAAATAAAATAAAACAATTAGTAGAATACTGTAACATTATTTATTTATTAACTTAAAATCAATTTTTTTAACAAATGTTTTACAATGTTTATCAAAAAATACAAAAAAATCATACACTTATTTTGCCCAGCTTGTAGGACATACTCTATAAACTACGAAAAAAACTTTAGAATAGAAATTTAAAAATTCCTATGTATTTCTTTACTCTTAAGGTTAAACTAAAGAGAAATTTGTACTTTAGTTAAATATAACCCCGTTATCAATAATACCCTATAAAAAAAAGAGATACATATTTATCAGTCATTATCCTGGAAAAGACTTTTATAAAATCCTTCTTGGAACCTAGGTACCTCCTATATGATTAGTAAGTAATAGACTCAAATCAGACTTTATATTTTCATTTAAAGCTATTGGTCCCGAATAAACATATTTATCTGAATCTTCTATAAAAGACTCTGAATCCGACGACGACGAACTCGAAGATGTCGATGAAGAAGTTGAGGAATCGGAAGATTTGTCCTGAGGAATATTTTCCTGCTGGATTTTAACGCTATGAGTAGAATCTGAAGTTAAAAATATAATAAGCATTAAATAGGTAGGTATGTCATAGGTAGTAGGGATTTTTTATTTTTATCATGTATTTCAACAAAATATAATAAATGACACAATATAATTAAACAAATGATATAGATTAATCAAGGTAATGGAAGGTACTTGTTATTGGAGGCGAAACTGAAGGTTCATTTAATTCAGATCAGTATCTGAAGAAAAAATGAACAAATAGGTAAGTAACGTACTTATGCAATTTCAAGAAGCACCATTGTAATTAACTAGGTATATTGTTTACCTTAATCCTGCGATGCATTATGTTTTGCCAAGTCCAATATTCATGCATTATGTTTTGCCAAGTCCAATATTCGGTCTACATCCTTTGATGTATAATATAAGGCAGTAAATATTTAGATTTTTTTAATTTAAGATGTATGTACGTTACTAAAATGAATCCAAATAATATGTAAACAAATTGGGTATTTCTAAAAAATGGTAAAAAAACGAAATAAAGAGTTTTGAGAAATATATTTTATATCAAAATGAACCTCTTTCTTATTTGAGTTATAAAAAAACTTAACCAAACATATGGCAATAAACTGCTTCAATTGATATTACAGCGTGTTTTCATAAATTTTAAACAAGTTTTTTTTCTAATAAAAGGTGATAAGCTAAAATATAACACTTTTCGAGATTGGAATTTGACATACATTTGTTAATAAATCAAAATGTATCTTTATATCACAAACATAAATCAACTAGAAAATAAATTGGTAAGACGAATACTGTTATAAGAATAAATATTACATTTTATGAGAAAAATACTGGATAGATAATACACTTACCCTTCGTAAAATAGTGTAAGATTTCAAGTTGCAACTATATTTATGCGGTAGCCGAACACGAGTGGCTGTTGCAATGTGACTTGAAACACTGTTCAAGGATATGACATGCCAAAAACGGCTCAGTAATCAACCGTGACAATGCCCTCACGCGGACATTAAAGTAACTAAAGTTACAACAGTATTTGAGTTCGAAAGAATTTTTTTTTGCGGATCGAGTGGTATACTTAACTCAAAATCACGATTTTTCGACTTGTAACGGTATTTTATTGGACGTGCGATATGTACTAGTGTTGCTACACGGGTATAGACGCGTTATTTTGCCCCAGCCTGACATAAGCCGGATAGTTCCTTCGCTCAATCTCGATCAGTATACCTACAAATGAATTTCCAGTTTTCGTTTGTTATTCATATGTCTATGGATCAGTCGATTGGGTCTTGTGGTACCGGTGAGTATAAAAGAATTCATTCAATTGTCGTATTGCCATTAAATGAATAGTTTCTCATCTTAGTACAATATCCAATACCATAATATTCTGAATATCCTCAAGACCATAGTCGTCAACACCGTATTTGAGTATGTTCCAATACTGAAACTATTTTTGTTTTACAAGGCCCATCTCTACTTATCAACCTGGTAATTGACAAACGACACGTTATCTCGCTTATTTCTCGTGCACTGATTGCTGATTAGGCCGAGATGGGAAATAATACGACGAAATATTGTCACTTTGTTCTATATGGATCATAGTAATTATAATTGCTATATCGCTCATCTACTGATAATATTTAGACTGAAAAATCCTTTTCTTGTTAAATTTTGTCCGAATGCGTCTGAATCAAGATGTATCGAATCGAGAAGAAAAGATGTGATGATATCATACCTATAACTGCTTATAGGTAACATGTCTACTAGTTTCGTCCCAGAGCCGTAAAATACGGTAAATTAAAAAAATATCCATTAAAAATAGGTTCGAAAATTCTCTACCATCAAACTTCGGGAATTTCGGGATAAAATATCTTGTGTGTCAATCCATCTCTCTCTCTCTCTCAGCCAAAAGACGTCCACTGCTGGACAAAAGCCTCCCCATAAGGATTTCCACAACGACCGGTCCATAGGCTATTTTTTTTACTAGCCTGTAGGTCTTGTGTCCCACTGCTGGGCAAAGGCCTCCCCCTTTTTCTTCCACTCGTCTCTCTCTAAAGCAAGTTTGCATATATTCTACCCAAAAATAAAAATCTGATAAAAACGCAACTTTCGCATTATAATGCAACAAGATAATTCATTCATAAGAAAGGTTTCTTTGTGATCAGAGGTAGAAACTTTTGTAAAAAAGTTTTTATTCGACGCATTTTCCTAAAACTTTCATGCGAATCTACAAAGTAAATAAGGAAAATATTCAAGAGTTTTGGAAATTCAATGCTTAAAGTCGTGAATGGAGGGAAAATGTTTGCATGAAAATGTTTTGTTCCTTCAAAGGATTTACTTGGAACTTTACAAATGATCAACAAATGATACAGTACACAAAAGAGTGAAATATCTTTTTGTCTTATGTTTTCAAGGTTTATGTATGTAGGTTTATTTATAACACCATTACTTCTTGAACTATTTAGAAGTATCATTAGATTTTTGGTGTAATTAAACAATAATCATTTAATTTAACTGAAAAGTTATTTGTTTACCAAAATCATTTTGTTGCGCCCGGATCACATTTTAATGAAGTTGATTGAACAAGACGTGAATTTATTTGTCAACTTTCGCCTCTTATATTTTTAAGATTTCAAAGAACAAAAGTGAAGTCTCTCCCATCAAGCGACAACAATCAACTCGTCAATTTTATGACACAAAAAATAACCTTTTCTGCCCATCTCCCTTCGCGTTTGATCTCATCTCTCACCTGGAGTGTCGGAGGGTCTGTTTGTATCAGCGAGGGTCAAGTGCGTAGTAATTAGAGCCACAGCCGGGTCAGTTCCATTGGAGGTCGCAGGTTCGTAACGAGGTGGCTCGTGAACAAAATTTAGGCCATTAACAACCTGGCCCGGTTTTTCGCAGATATTTGAATGTTAGTCCACATACACAGTCATTTAATTGTAAGACATATGTTGTAAAGTGACGTCTTTGGAGAAAATGCAGCAGTGGAGTTTGTTGCGCCGCCTCTTCTCCATTTGCGCTTTGGAGGCGGTGGTAACCTTAGCTCTAAGTAATTTTATAACATATTTGCTCGTAAAGTGTCACTTATTTCACCAATTTCAATATTGTATTGTATCTCATTACGCACTTGTGCGTTATTGTAAAGTAAAACGCACGCTCCGTCTCAAAACGAACGATACTTTTTTAAATCTTAGCAAAGAGTTTTTATGTAAGAAAACTGGTCAACATTTTATGAATAAAATTAACTTTAGGAGATAAAATAAATAAAAATTTAATTCTTTAAATTAATTTTGTCAATAAATTCCAACCATTTATCTGTAACAAAACACAAAAATATTATATATGTTTTTTGTGCATTTGCCTTAAAAAAAAAGCGCTGATGCGCGCGCATCGCTATTTTCTGAACAAGTAAAATTATACCGCGCGCTTTTTCTTTGGTATTGTCGTTTTCCGAGTTTTATTTAAATATTTCCTCGCAAATATGTTATAAAACGTCGTATGACATACGTGCGCTTTGAAAATTACAGCCTCTGCCTTTCTTGTAGCCCTTGCCTGCGGCACGTGCTAGCAATATCGCCTCGGCTGTAATTTTCAACTTACCGCACTTATATCACAATGTACAGTCAAGAGTCAAAAGTGGAGTCATACCTTAAATATCATATTGCCTTGCAGGCGCGCAGTCCTTCATTGTGTGCGTTATGTCCATATTACGGACGTATAATTACAATAAGAACACTACTCACACTAAGCTAATTATCATATTGTAACGGTTACCCCTGGGGTCCGTATTTTATTTTCTAAAAAATGCTATTTTGCCAAATAGGTATGATAATATTTTCTCGCAAAGCTAGGGTGTTTGAACACGTCGCCTCGTGTTCCTGGGGCTTGGCCAAACCCCGTACTGGAGACGTTACGAAATAATTACATCAAAGCCCTCTTCAATAACATAAATGCTCATATATTGCTCTAGAACAACTGATTAATTGACACAGCCTTTATCGTATGACAATAGACTATCTTTGATTGACACGTCTGTTGCTCATACATTTAAATATCTCAATAATCTGATAAATAGTAATATTGTGAACTAATAATGAAGTTAGGATTGTCAATGAATCAGGTTCAAATAAAGGCTTGTAAGCCTATTGATTGGTACTGTTTTCAGACCATATAAATTGTACTCGATAGAGTAACAGGTATGATATGGGGCCACTTATCTGCAGATAGTGCCCCGCCCATTCATATGTGATCTTTGAGATAATATAATCTCTGAATACCAACTTTATGATAATTATTATTTTTTTTGTATTATTTGAAATTAGAAGGTGCGCACCGTTGGTATTCAATAATGTATATACGTTCCATTGTATGGAGCGGTTGCTAGCTAGTCTTTTTGGGCTGATACCTTTATTATTCTTTTGTTTGAGCCGTATACAAATATTGATGTTATTGGCAAATTAAATAAATTCTTTGTAGAATCCTCACCTTTTCGGTGTAGAACTCTGCCCTGAGAAATAGATTTAATATTATATTTCTTTAAGTCCTGAATGGACAAGTAAAAACAATTAAATTTGAGTAATAGCAAAGAGTTTAATTTAGGATACTAGTTTAATAATTATCAGGGTCTTAGCCTATTTTGAACTAATTAGAAACTATTTCATACCTTAGACTTAGGATGATGATAGCATTTATAATATGAAAGGAAATGTTGAGTGATCAATTAAATAGTAAAAATGTCCTAATTAGAGGGATGGTGATTTAAAAGACTCAAGAGAAATAAATGGTGTTTATATTCTGATTCTCACACACAATTAAAGAAAATACTAAACAGATCTTAAACAATAAATATACACACAGACAATCTTAATTCTAGCTGAAATAAAATCACAGCATTATTATGGTTTTAATTGTGTCCCCTCCACTCTATATTTCATTAGATATCCGAATTTAAGATTGCGTGCAAATGTCGAATTTCTATTGAAATAGGACCCTTAGACCTCGGGCTGCCGAATATTCAGAATGAATATTCAGTCCCTACCAGACACATATTTTTAGTTATACTTTAATTAGCTTAAAAGCTTTCAGGAAATCAAAACAATAAAAGGGAAAATGGAACTAAAACTGAGAATATTATTTACATGAATCAGGCACAGCCTTCAAGATCAGTTTTAGTTCGGTAAAATTAAGTGTTTCGTAAAGGTTTGTAATTTACTTATTTTCTTTTTATATTTACAGCCAAACCTTGACAAAACTGAAAACTTATTTTCTAGGACTTGCCAATATACAGCACACTCCTACCCCAATTCAATTCTAAGCATATATCGACCCAACAAAAGCAAAATATTTAAATCTCCCACAAAAAGTAATTATTACGTCTCACTGCAAACACGTCTAAACGAACACACTGCGATACGATGAATGTCCCCCTTCTTTTCCCCATCGCATCATTTTTCATCCCCGCCTTCATCCCTCGGTGATGCGTGTGCGTCCCTGCTCTGTCTTTCTCATTGGCTCTGCAGTCATCCGGGGCGTATCTCTCATAACCATGAAACAAAACATATTTGTTTTAGCAATGTGTAAAAGGAACAGAGAATAGCTTTATCCTCGTTGTAAAATTCTGGAATTTTTCGTAATAACTTACAATGTTTTTTACGTCTATGTCCGATAACACAAGGTCACAAGTGGTTAACAGATGTGAGTTTTAAGAGTTCTACGAAACCTCGGTCCGTCAATAAATTAGTTTCATTTCTAAGACAACACTTCTTAATTTTTTTACTCATGATTCTTAGAAGGCAGACGCATAAAAAAAGGATCGTTCAAATTTATGCTTTCTAAACCATTAAAGTATTTTTGGGAATTAATACCCTCTCATTTCCCTCCTTTTCCGGCTCATATAGAATGCCAATATTATGTGAGCTGGGAACCTTATTTTAACATAACAATTACGATAGAGAACCTTAAAAGTAACCTATATGTATATATATATACCTACCTACTTTTTTTTCTCTAGTTTACTATTAAATTAAACTGTCTATTAAATTAAACCTATCACGAATTAACTTCCTAACCCTATTAAAAGCTGGTAACCTAATTAATTAATCACCTAACTCATTTAACCTAACACTGTCTAATAACTTAACACTTTCTACGAACCCAGTGACAACCCTATATCTTCCTAAAACAACTTATAACTAACCTAATTACGAACTATTCTACCTCATACAACTAACTTACTGCGTTTATTTATAAATTCTCGTTAATTATCTAACGTGATAAATAAACCACATAAGCATAACCGAATGACCGTCTAAGTCCACTAAGTACAAACATTATTGTGCGTAACTGCTCCAACTCGATAATAAACTATAACCTTATTTCGTTTTCATTATTATTCGTCCCTCCTTGACCGAGCAAACATTTTATGATTGAGCGAAGACTGTTATCGTCTATCTGCAATTCTCATAATTTTCTAAAAAGAATTGTTTCCAGAAACACCGCCTTTTTATTGCCTTAAACAATTGTTATTGTTGGCAAGCCACCTTTGGAACAATAAAGACATTAACTCCCTTTACGTTGCGAGACAAAACATCAGAAATGGCATTGTCTGTGTCCTTTACGTATTGTACCTGATATTCAAACCGTTCAAAATAGTGTACCCTTCGAAGTGAAAAGTTTCCATGAATGTTAAAAGATAAGACTCATAAGATCGGTGCCAATTACGACTTTTTATCTCCATACGCTTAGAATTTAGACAGATTGTAAAAATAATGGCCCACAATTCCTGCTCCGATATTGTCTACTTATTACCAACCCAATTATTATAGGATACTTCTTCTTAGATAACTGATACATACATCCAGCTATGCCAGCTGCGCTACTGTCTGTTTGTTGGGAATAGATATTATTTATTAAAAGTTGACACAAAAGCTTAATTTATTCGCCGTACCTAGCTATAAATTTTCGAAAATAATAGCTATCTGAAAATACTGTCTTATAACTCATCAAACTAAAGATAATAAACTTTATGATCATTCCAATTCATTTATCGTCAATATTTATATTCTTGTATTTCGCTTGCAATGTTATTCGTTCATCTCATCATTATATTTAATCAAATTAATTTTAATTTTTACCACTTTATATTCGTTTTTTCATTTTTTTTTCTCACCTTCATGTAATAACGTCTTTCATTCGTACAAAAAAAAAAATCTAAACTAAGTATAAACTGACCTAAGTAACTTCTAAAAACGAATACGTGTCTCTACCTGAACTTCACCGGCTAAGATAAGATAGTACTTCGTCATGACTCACAAACTTTTCCGCTGTCGATTGTTTTACCTATGTCCCTATATAAACCAACCAACTAATGGGACTTAATTGTTGGGCACCTTTGAGTTTGCCGACTGATTGTTTTCTAAATTAGGTTTTTTCCCTATATTGCTGCTCGCAGCTGCAGAGTTGTTAAATTCCTGAGTAGATTTAACCCATTTAATTGCTGGAAAATTGAAGCCACCATTGCTTCGATTATAGCCTCCACGATATGAATTTCCACGACCGCGACCTCTACCTTTATTTAAATATGACCCGCGTCCGCGCGTACTCGCTTGAATCGCAGCGCTAACAGGAAATTCCGTGTGAACGTTATTCCTGCCTCTCCATGAACCCTGTCCTAAACCTCGACCTCGTCTAAAATAATTGTTATCAACTATTTTAGACCTACTTACTACATTTGATTCGATTTCTCTAAGAAATTCAGCACCCATATTGATTGTACGAGGCCCCTGTCTTGCAAACCATAGACCTTGTACTTGTTCAGGATAATGCCGCATAACAAAATTTACTACTTCAGATTCACTCATCGAAATGGTAAAATACCTAAAGTCACTTAATTGTTGAGAAAAGTGTTCACTCATCTTAAGACCTTGTTCTTCATCCCAATATGTATTCATTAACCTAAACTTTTCGGCTTCCTGCTGTGTTTGACCCCAGAAAACCCTAATAAAGTCCTTTTCAAAACCTTCAAATGAATTCCAATTATCGCTATAGATTTCTATGGAATTATATGCAGACCCTTTAATACAATCTAAAGCTATATCGCAAGCTCTATCTTCTCCACGAATATTTCGTATGTACTTCTTCAACTTACATAGAAAACGCATAGGGTTTGCACTGGCCCCATTATTGCCCTTGAAAATAGGCTTTTCTATCTCAGGCTTGAGAACAATTATATTTCCGCCGGTTACGCTTCCATTACCTAGACTACTGGTATCTGGAGTGGTTCGCCCTACTGAATCACTTTGGCCTAACCCGTTATCTGCTAATAAAGGTGAATTACTTAAGGAGCGTTGCCTATTTGTCTCAGCTAATAAAATTCTAGCAAAGTCACCTAGATTTTCGCGGAATACCTGCTTAATCGTATCAACAATAGAATTCTGTAAATCTACATCTTGTGGTTGACCTTGATTTGATAAATTTTCATTAATGCGCCGTTTACGACCTCGTGATCTTGTGTTTTGGGACATGTTGACGTATTTGTATGAGAATGCAAATAAAAACACCAATTATAATTTATTCTAATATTGAAGACTAAGATCCCTCCTAGTTTATTAGGACTTTACTTGTATTCTGTTGAATTAAAATTGTTAGAATACTGTAATATATAAATCAAATTATATCTATTTCCTACTAATAAGGAAAATATATTTATCATCAATAAATTTATTAATATATTAAGCTTAAGCTCAGTTAATACGTTTGATTAATCTGAGTATTATTCATCTGTTGTGATCGTCTGACTAATAATTTGAAAATAAAAATATCTACGTTGTGTTTTTTTTTTTTTTATAACATAAAATCTAAGTAGTAAACCAAATAATTTTATCCAGTTGCTAATTCAAAGAAGTAGCAGATACTGAATCCTGGGCCACGTCACCACGTGTAACGGTTACCCCTGGGGTCCGTATTTTATTTTCTAAAAAATGCTATTTTGCCAAATAGGTATGATAATATTTTCTCGCAAAGCTAGGGTGTTTGAACACGTCGCCTCGTGTTCCTGGGGCTTGGCCAAACCCCGTACTGGAGACGTTACGAAATAATTACATCAAAGCCCTCTTCAATAACATAAATGCTCATATATTGCTCTAGAACAACTGATTAATTGACACAGCCTTTATCGTATGACAATAGACTATCTTTGATTGACACGTCTGTTGCTCATACATTTAAATATCTCAATAATCTGATAAATAGTAATATTGTGAACTAATAATGAAGTTAGGATTGTCAATGAATCAGGTTCAAATAAAGGCTTGTAAGCCTATTGATTGGTACTGTTTTCAGACCATATAAATTGTACTCGATAGAGTAACAGGTATGATATGGGGCCACTTATCTGCAGATAGTGCCCCGCCCATTCATATGTGATCTTTGAGATAATATAATCTCTGAATACCAACTTTATGATAATTATTATTTTTTTTGTATTATTTGAAATTAGAAGGTGCGCACCGTTGGTATTCAATAATGTATATACGTTCCATTGTATGGAGCGGTTGCTAGCTAGTCTTTTGGGCTGATACCTTTATTATTCTTTTGTTTGAGCCGTATACAAATATTGATGTTATTGGCAAATTAAATAAATTCTTTGTAGAATCCTCACCTTTTCGGTGTAGAACTCTGCCCTGAGAAATAGATTTAATATTATATTTCTTTAAGTCCTGAATGGACAAGTAAAAACAATTAAATTTGAGTAATAGCAAAGAGTTTAATTTAGGATACTAGTTTAATAATTATCAGGGTCTTAGCCTATTTTGAACTAATTAGAAACTATTTCATACCTTAGACTTAGGATGATGATAGCATTTATAATATGAAAGGAAATGTTGAGTGATCAATTAAATAGTAAAAATGTCCTAATTAGAGGGATGGTGATTTAAAAGACTCAAGAGAAATAAATGGTGTTTATATTCTGATTCTCACACACAATTAAAGAAAATACTAAACAGATCTTAAACAATAAATATACACACAGACAATCTTAATTCTAGCTGAAATAAAATCACAGCATTATTATGGTTTTAATTGTGTCCCCTCCACTCTATATTTCATTAGATATCCGAATTTAAGATTGCGTGCAAATGTCGAATTTCTATTGAAATAGGACCCTTAGACCTCGGGCTGCCGAATATTCAGAATGAATATTCAGTCCCTACCAGACACATATTTTTAGTTATACTTTAATTAGCTTAAAAGCTTTCAGGAAATCAAAACAATAAAAGGGAAAATGGAACTAAAACTGAGAATATTATTTACATGAATCAGGCACAGCCTTCAAGATCAGTTTTAGTTCGGTAAAATTAAGTGTTTCGTAAAGGTTTGTAATTTACTTATTTTCTTTTTATATTTACAGCCAAACCTTGACAAAACTGAAAACTTATTTTCTAGGACTTGCCAATATACAGCACACTCCTACCCCAATTCAATTCTAAGCATATATCGACCCAACAAAAGCAAAATATTTAAATCTCCCACAAAAAGTAATTATTACGTCTCACTGCAAACACGTCTAAACGAACACACTGCGATACGATGAATGTCCCCCTTCTTTTCCCCATCGCATCATTTTTCATCCCCGCCTTCATCCCTCGGTGATGCGTGTGCGTCCCTGCTCTGTCTTTCTCATTGGCTCTGCAGTCATCCGGGGCGTATCTCTCATAACCATGAAACAAAACATATTTGTTTTAGCAATGTGTAAAAGGAACAGAGAATAGCTTTATCCTCGTTGTAAAATTCTGGAATTTTTCGTAATAACTTACAATGTTTTTACGTCTATGTCCGATAACACAAGGTCACAAGTGGTTAACAGATGTGAGTTTTAAGAGTTCTACGAAACCTCGGTCCGTCAATAAATTAGTTTCATTTCTAAGACAACACTTCTTAATTTTTTTACTCATGATTCTTAGAAGGCAGACGCATAAAAAAAAGGATCGTTCAAATTTATGCTTTCTAAACCATTAAAGTATTTTTGGGAATTAATACCCTCTCAATATTACCCCCCACACCAAGACACAACTCTGCTGCATGCTTGTGCTTCGTGCTCATACTGCCTACGTGCTGCCATCTATCAAATTTACGGGGTACTAAGTAGTGGATTCTGACACAGAAATAATAATACACTACCTATAGTTTATTATAAAGCAAACCAATAGTGGTGAGTACGGTGACACGCAACCAATTGATAATTTCGTCACAAGCTAATGCATCTGCTGGTCTAATCGGTAGTCGGATGGACTGCAGTTGATACAGGTCAAAGTTCGAGTCACATCCAGATATTTTATTTTTCATATTAAACTCAATTCATAAGCCAAGAGTATTTTTATATAATGTAATTGATATGCTTTAATATATTTGTTATGAAATAAAAATTCCCAAAAATCATGACAACTATTTATTCATGTAAATAGGTATAGTATACTTATGTAAAATTTATTATTATAAACTACACTAACAAATTCAAAATTTATGTTTAATCACTTCCCTATCTAATCTATACATATAATAAAACAGTAAAAATATCTTGTCTGTACATTTAGTATTTTTGACTAAAATGGATAGAGGGACACTTAAAAAGAACAATAGAAAGCAAAAAAAATTTTTTGGAATTTCTTGTCTGTCTGTCTGTCTGTATGTATGTACGCGTTTCACGCAAAAACTACTGGACGGATTTTAATGAAACTTTTTTTGTTGTATAGCTATTAAACCTGGGCAACATATAGGCTATAATTCATTTTGAAAACTGGAACACCTGATGAAGAACCATAACAGAACAGCTAAACTATAAGAAATATGGAAATGGCGCCTTAGCAAAAATCGTTCAACCTGATGAGCATTTTCTGCTGACGTATAAAAATTGAAGATCTGGAACATCTGATGAAAAGCTCCAAGAGACCAGCTACACTATTACATATATGGAAATGGCGCCTTAGCAAAAATCGTTCAACCTGATGAGCATTTTCTGCTGACGTAAAAAAATTGAAGATCTGGAACATCTGATGAAAAGCTACAAGAGACCAGCTACACTATAACATATACGGAAATGGCGCTTTAGCAAAACTTGGTTAATCTGATGAGCATTTTGTGTAGACGTATTAAAATCGAAAATCCGAAACAGTTTGGAACACAAAAAGATTTTTCATCTAAGCTAAACTCACGCGGGCGAAGCCGCGGGCGACAGCTAGTTACAGAATAAATAAGAACTTAAAAATAAGCATTCTGTAGTAAGTTACTTATAAGAATCTGTTCATTTATTTTATATATTATTACTAAATTATATTTTCGCTTTTTGTTAATAAATATTGAGGTTATAGCTTAAGTATTCGTTTTCATCATGAAAAGAAGATTGAAACTAAACCTCAACATCTAACAATTTAACAATTTATCTCCTATTACGAAACATAACCTTGTATTTGTAATGCAAAATACAAAAACAAGTATAAGTATAAAAATAAATAATGTTTATACTGTAATAAAACCAGATTTGATACAATAGAAAGAGGACAGTTGGAATATACCTACTTAATGAATGAACTCACTGATTAAATTTAGACACAAATAATTAACTCACTATTTTGTAAAGTTGCCGTTGTTGTCTTTTCTACACATATTTCAATCACAAAAAAACTGTCCTAAACATCCATACAGTGAGAAACTAATTCTTCCTTGCTTATCTCCTATGCACCAAGAGGCCCCATAGATTTTCTATGGAGTTGAGGTTAGAAGACCGCGCTGGCCAAGGATGACATTTATTTCTGGAAGCGAAATAAATTATCCAGTTTTTTTATGCACGCCACCAGCTTGATATGCACGACGAATAGTAGATAGGCATCGAAACATCAAATAAATCAGCATAACGCCTGGTAGGTAAAATCATCGCTTTCATATTCTTCCAACATTAGGTATTGTTGCTGCTGCTCAGAGATAATAGCCGGTCTTCTACTTTGCGGCAAGGCTACCCTGCAGCAAGTCACTACACCCAACGTGTTGTCCACTAAAAAAATATAATAATATATAATTTGGTATTTAGTTTATATTTAATTTCAAAACTATCACTTATGCAAAGCAAAATCACGAAGAAAAATATATCAATACAATACATTAATATTATGTTATCATTTTATGTTTGAATTAACCACAAAATATTACACATTTACACACACATATTTCAAATCACAACTATTTATTTGTTTAAAAATACTCACACTTAATCCAGTTTCTTTCATTAGAAATTGAGACTATTTTGCAACCACTATCATGCAAAGTAAATCCGAGTAGTCTCCATAATACTTATAATGGCCTATATTGGCAAGTGTTGGTAAAGTAATATTCCACAAATACTTAGATAACTATCACTAACAAATGCGTTCAACTAATACGAGTACTCGGTTGAAGTGATAAATTTGCGTCTGTCTTTTTTTTCATTCACCGTCAAATATTCATTTTCATAGCTGGTCCATACTGACCACCCATACGAAGTAACGATACCATAAAGTTAGAAGAAGCAAGGATTTTATAGACATACTATGAACGTTCCGTATCGTTCATAGTATGTCTATGAAATCCATAAAAGTATGAAGCGCTCGCCGACTCGCCGCGCCAGCCTACCTACTTCTATGGAAACATCGTATTCGGTCGGTTGACATTGCACAGACACATAGGTGTTTTACAAACAACACACAATCATAAGGTCTTAAGTGCATACACTTCTATAATCAATTAGTATGAGAAATTCTGACTCCACTTCTTGAGATGTCTGTACTATTATGACGTCAACTAACTAAAAAACAAGAATTTGACGATTTTTAGTGCTATTTTTAAGCCTATTTAAATAAAAATAATTGACTTTGACTTTAGTGGTAGTTTTAGTGGACGAGAATCGAAATTTAAAATTAATTTTCAATTTTAGACAATTTTAGACAACAAACAAATTTAGACAATTTTTTCTCAAGTATCAAGGATAAAAAAGAAAAAATCAATATATTTAATACATACATCCCGAAATACCGTTTATGAGCTAATTTTTTTTGTTTTCATTTCAGGTATGTAAACAATAATGTATTGAAAACACCACCAGCAGGATAGGTAAGTATCCAACGAACTAATATACCATAGAACTATAACAACGCCAAAAAAATGGTTCCACGCAATACCCACCTTGGTGGGCGGGGCGTAAAATACCCACCTCACTTCGCCTCAGTTCGCCGTGGCGCTGCGAGTTCAACGGTTGTACTTGTACCTAACACATAAGTGTCAATTGTACGTATCATCGAGTAATTTCGCAAGTTTAATTAGAAAAAATATGCCATCGTGTGTCGTAAAGTGGTGTAGAAATCACACAGATATGAAGAACAGCGGAATTACCTTTCTTTCCTTTGCCGAGACTACGTAGTACTTATATTAATTCTGTGCCGAGTCCGAGACTTCAAACGCGAAGCGGCTGAGCCGTTTGTTTGAGCGGTAGCCGGCTGCCGCGGTGGTGTGTTGACCCCGCCCTTGACGCGCCCAATCGTGTACTAGCTTTTTCTATGAGAATGTGTGAGTGTCTTGTTGTATTTAAGTACATTTGTTTGCGTAAATGGAACCAAGATTAGAGCGTTCGTTGTATGAGAATTACACTTCCATATTTATTTATAATTCAATGTAAGTATCTTTTTATAATTAATCCCATATACATATATAATAAGTAAGTGTACAGATAAGAATAGATAGATATTATAGTTTTATATAGAGTATATTAAATATTACACAGTCGGTAAAAGATCTATCGTATTTTCTGCAATACTGTCCCACTGGACAGTCATCCAACGTCTATGAAATGATGGTTTCAACTCATTGCTTCACTTACGAAGCCGATCACGCGCTTCTCCTGACACTAATTAGGTAGGCCCACAATGACCTGTCAATCTTGTGTTATAGCCCCCAAGGGACAACTAATTAGACCACATTGAAGCTTTTTTAACAAACTTCCAAAAAAGTTTCGCAATTAAGACAATGTTTGAAATGAAAATATTCATGCCCTTCAATGTGATTATTTTTTGATGCTATTCACCAATTATGTGAAAATTTAATAGATCTTCGATTATTATTATATTGTTTGCGGCAGAAATACCAATAACTTGATAGAAATCTTTGAGTAGGACATATAAAAAATATTTTCGAATAAGAAGATTCCAAATTGAAAAATAGGTAAACTGTTAACGGTTAGGCACTTTGTTCTACACAACAATTTTTATTATGACCTAATAACCTAATTCTATTTTCTTTATCGACGACAAATTTTGTAGATTTAATGTATTTTTGACGACAGGACAATACTATTATTAAGTAGCAGTAAAAGTTGTAGAACTTTCTGTAATTCCTAAATAACCTCTAACAACAAAACCTCTGACAATCTCATGTCGTCAATTCCGTCAATGGTACCATTTATAGTTTTCCAATTAGCTTTGGTTTGTGTGCGTGAACCCTAATTTACTTTGATTGATGGTCATTCCACCTCTATGTTTGAGGACTCAGCGATCGCGACTAATGTTCTCACTATTTGTTATTTGCCTTGGTATTGTGCTTTGTGTTTCCATTAGTTAAACTAGCTGAATTTCGGGGCTCTACTCCTGTGATAGTCTTGAGTTAGCCAGATTTCCTGTACTTTTCTTCATTATTCTTGCAATTTAATTAAAGTTTAACGATGCAAGTGGGGGATCAGCGTTTAACCAAATAAAAAACTTTAAAAGTTTATTTACTTAATGAATTTTAATTTGGAAGCAACAGGCTACTTCACTATTTCAATTTGTGTAAGGCACAGCAATAATTTTCTTATTGTTTTTATTAAAAAACAGATCTATGTCTTGGACTTTCTATCTCTATGGTAAACAGGTGTAATGACCCCGCTTCTCCAATGAGTATTTTGTGGGATACCTAATGTGAGCGTAGGACTCGCTTTGGGCGGGATTTTCCAGCTGTCAGGCTGTCCCGCTGTGTCCCGCAAGAGCAGATTTGTCCCGCTTTGACTACCAGCTTTTTTTAAAACTTTTTAACATTTATTTAGAAAAAAAAAAGATTGTGTAGTGTAGATACCAAAATCAGTCCCGTCTCAGTCTGAAACCAAAAAAAAATGATCACGTCATATCTTTTTACTTTTCATGTGTGTACTTAATAACACACCCTCTAGTTACAAATCAGATTTCTGACATGTCATCCATTCTATCAATCGCAGCGTTTATAGTTTTCCAATTAGACCATGGTAGTGTGAGTGAACCCTAATTTACGTTGATTGATGGTCATTCCACCGCAGTGTTTGAGGAGTCGTCAGCGATCGCGACAAATGTTCCCGTTGTTTGCCTTGGAAATGAAGGTGTTTTTCGTCTTTTTATCTATGAAGTTTACAGATTAAAGTATATATTTCAATTTTTGATCATTCTTTCAATTAATTAGAAATTATATTAGTTAGTAAATCGTAACTCGGGATTTTAAATTTTCTAATGATATTTTTCATCACAAAAACCAAGTTATCAACTTATTTTGTACTAGCCTTTACCTGCGGCGTTGCATTGTTGTCGTTTTTCACCCATTCAACCTTTTTAGGGCTGAAATTTTTAAAATTTATTTCTTAGTGCTCCCTAAGCTATTAAATAATCTGTCTAAAAAATTTTAACTGTTTAGTGATCTTTTTTGTAAATGTCAGTAAGTCACTGTCCTGTTTTAATTGTATGCCATGGTTTAAAAGCTCACGAGACTTAAAACCTTCTAAGGCCGGTGATTTACCATTTTAGAACCAATGCTTCACAAAAATTACTCCAGTCTATAAAATATCCCTAATCCTCCACAGAATATTCATATCTCATTTCCATTTAAATAGCAAACTTTGAATACTTTACAATCCGTTATAAAAGTGCGCCAAAGTGCCACGTTGTTTCTTTGTTATGTTTACAGTATATCGTAAAATAGACTATTGCACTACCTAATAAAATCTAGATGCATTTCAATACGTGCACATATTGCATACAAAATTTACAAAAGCAAATTGGATTCTAAAGTTTTCGGAATAAGGTAGAGTTTCTGCTTTAGGATTGGAATGGTATATTTGTTTCTATCTAGTTTCTTTGGCGTTATTTATTGGGAAACTTGTACAGTGTTTAGTCACACTGTGGCTCGAAGTCGTATTTTGTTTTCACCGCGTCCTAACTTGAATTTGTTTGTATACTATATGGCAATGTTTAGCTTTAAGAACAAATACTTTGTTTCATGACCTAATTAAAAATTATCAATTTTAAGAGAAATTCAAATGTTGAAAATACCAAACGATTATATTTAAACGACGATATTAAAACCATCTGACAATGACAATTTAAAAAAAAAAACTTTATGCATAAAGACAATCAAACATCGGTCAACAGTTCAACATATAATTATTTAAAAAAATATTGTCAAAATTAAGTTATACTTCGTAACGAGTTGCTTAATTTTGGGACAGGTTGAAAGACTAGTGCCACAAGCAGGTCAAGTTGTAAACATCCCCAATGCAGTTTCGTTCCCGATTCAGACGAAGTTCAGTCGCGATCTAAAAAAGTTGGACTGATACATTGCTGGCTTTTATCCGCGGCTTTTATTAACTGTTAGAACACCGTTAGGGGTGCGCTTGAATTTATAGTTGGAGGTTTTGGTAAAACACTCTCAGTGTAAGTTTCTTTTAAATATGTAGTGGAAGTGGAATGTTTAATTTAACCGCCAATAGTAGATTTTCTTATAAGTTAAGTGTAGTTCCCTTGCAGTGGCGTAGCTAGGTACTCATAAGCACGGGTGCAATTATAGATTTGGGGCCCCAACCTAACTTATCTGTTTGAAGTTTTTTATATAAATTTATGGCGTGCGCAACAAAAACAAAATTTGCTGGTTGCCCGGGGTTGAGTTTAGGGGTAATAAGTGCCCTGGTACATACAAGGCATCGTTCAGCCCTCCGAAAGCTACGCAACTGTTCCTATTAAATGTAGCTAGAACACTTATATCTGTTTTGCCAAGTTGCTTTAAAACTGATTTATTATCCCCGGCACAGTTCTGCCCTCCCAAAGCTATGCCGTTGTTCCTATTAAATCTAGCTAGTATATCTATTTTGCCAAGTTACTTTAGAACTGTGTTATTATTGGCTTCATCTCAGAAACTAACAAGCTATTATCTTCGAAAGGCTAAGAAGCATCTCTATCGAGTTATTCCTGTATCACACCTCTCCGGTAGCGAGGCTCGATCGCGCTGTTCGATTGACGAACCACGCGAAACAATATTATTTGTGGTTCGATTGTATTAGCAAACTAAGGGTAACCTTAGTTTTTAAGTTCTCACACGGAGCACCTAAAAACTATTAAACGGTGAGTTCAACTCACTTCCCAGGCCTTGTGTGACTCAGGCTTTATCTTCGTCTGTATACAAACTACACGGAACACAGGCAGATAAAAATCCGTAATGCTTTCTTGTTTAAGAATCATGCCAATAGTTGATAACAAGAAAATGATCTTTCTCATACATATCTCCAACCATAGACAAGCAACCACGAACGACTACATAAATCACTGCAATCTACATCAGTAACTCACGCATTTAGAATGGGGTTATTCCCAAAGTACTCCAAAAAATGTTCCCTAACTACTCCGTGAAAAAAATAATATTTTAAATTAAGTTTCATTCTACTCCGCGGTAATATTAAAATGTTCTCAAAGTACTCCACGCGATTTTAATATCAAAACGCATTAATTAGAATAAAAAGTGTAGCTGTGTACAGTCAGGCTCAAAAGCTTTGCAACAATATTTTTATGTATAAAGAAATTTTTAAATAAAAGACTACAATTCAATAATCAACATTTGTATATCAACATTTATATTCACAAAAACATTTTCTTAAATGAGCTTTTTTTACATATTTTCCACCAAAGAGATTCATGATTATTATATACTAGCTTTTGCCCGCGGCTTCGCCCGCGTGAATTTCCCACGGGAACAGTGCTTTTTCCCGGGATAAAAAGTAGCCTATGTGCTATTCCAGGTCATTATCTACCTCTGTACCAAATTTCATCGAAATCCGTCCAGTAGATTTTGCGTGATTGAGTAACAAACATCCTCACAAACTCACAAATTCACAAACTCACAAACTCACATCCAAACTTTCGCATTTATAATATTAGTATGGATATGTAGGAATTCGGCTTGAGAGAAACTCAAGAAGTAACTGATAAAATTATATTTTTGCAAAATCTTAAAATATTTACATAAAAAGAAACATCAAATTTCCATCTTAGCACCTAGGTTGCGACTCACATTCGTTCGTACATCCATCATAACAAGCACACATTTTCAATTCAAACTTGCTTTCAACTTTTTTCTCTTTAATGTAGAACTTATTCAGAACTTTAATCAGAACTAAATTGTTTGAACGATTTTGTGACTGACTGTACATAGTGAAATATTTCATAATTATTTAGATGGAGTAGTTTGAGAATTGATATCAAATAATCTGCGGAGTACATTGAGAATAAATCAAAATACCTATGGAGTAGATTGGGAACAAAATAATAAGTATTTTTTAAAAATAATAATTTCGTGGAGTAACTTGGGAACTCATGTATGAGATTCTTATCTTTTTAGAACAAAAGAATGGAGTACTTTGGAAACAACCCTTAGAATGCAACGTGCAATAAATGCAGATGCGCGCAGTTTACTGGTCCATTCACACATAAATATACGTTAGTTCTAGTTCTGCCGTGAACATAAAGTGAGGTGACTTTGCTTACTTGTGCTGAATCATTTTAAGTGCTACCAACGGGTTATTCCCAAAGTACTCTAAAAAATGTTCCCAAACTAATCCATGAAAAAAATAATATTTTAAATTAAGTTTCATTCTACTCCGCGGTAATATTAAAATGTTCTCAAAGTACTCCACGTGATTTTGATATCAAAAAGCATTAATTGACCGAGCGAGCGAAGCGAGCGAGGGCTATAATTCAAGTTGGAGCGAAAAACACATTGTTTGTATGTATGTATGTATGTTTGTTCCGCGATAACTCTCGAACCGTTGTTCCGATTTTGATGAAAGTTGGAATATATGTAGGGATGGTTAATAGAATTTTCAAGTTCGTTGGGCATCAAAATCGGTCCAGCCGTTTTTGAGATATTTAATTTTTTGTGAAAAATAAATATTGTATTTTAATAGTCGCGAGGTCTACGTTCGCAGCGAACGACTAGTTAGAATAAAAGTGTAGCTGACGTATAGTACAGTCAGGCTCAAAAACTTACAATATTTTTATGTATAAAGACAATCCTAACTATTTGACCGAGCGAGCGAAGCGAGCGAAGGCTATAATTCAAGTTGGGGCGAAAACACATTGTTTGTACCATGTATGTATGTATGTATGTTTGTTCCGCGATAACTCTCGAACCGTTAAATTAATTTCGATGATATTAAGAATACGTGTAGCAACTATCCATAGAATTTTTAAGTTCGTTGCGCAACAAAATCGGTTCAGCCGTTTTAGAGAAATACGCATTTTTATGAAAATAAATATTGCTCTATAACTTTTGAACCGTTATTCAGATTTGGATGAAACTTCACAAATCACGAGATATTATCACTATTTTTTTCATGTATATTGTATATCAAAATTGTTTCACCAGTTTTAGAGATATTGAGTTAAAACCTGAAAAATAATGATTTTGATACGGATACTCACGCGTCTTGTTAGCCGTATCAAAATCATTATGAATATTTCTCACGTTAGTTTTAATCAAATTAAAACCTGAATCGTTCATTTTCGTATCAGCGACATCTAGTGACATTTTTGTACATGTATTTATGTTCCGTGATAATTATCAAAACGTTGAATTAATTTCGTTGATATAAGGAATGCGTGTAGCAAGTATTCCTAGAATTTTTAAGTTCTTTGTGCATCTTTTATTATAGATATATTGAGTTAAAACATGAATCGTTCATTTTCGTAGCAGCGACATCTAGTGATATTTTTGTACATGTATTTATTTTCCACGATACCTAACTTATCAAAACGTTAAATTAATTTCGTGGAATGCGTGTAGCAAGTATTTTTCCCGCGACTTCGCCCGCGTGAATTTCCCAAGGGAACAGTGCTTTTTCCCGAGATGAAAGGTACGGTGGGCCACATAGAAAACCTGAGATCGCTGCGCTGCACCTGAAATACGATCCATTATAGAAGATTGGTTCAGTAGATAAAGCGTGAAGAGCTAACAAACAAACTCACTTTCACATTTATAATATTAAGTAGTTGTAGATTCATCTAGCCGTTATATGTAGGTATTTTAGTGAAAATAAATATTTCTCTGTAAATGTGTAGCCGGTAATGAGATTTGAATGAAACTTAACATTTTACGTGATGAGTATTGCTATATTTCTCATTTATATTGAACTAGCTTTCGCCCGCGGCTTTGCCCGCGTAAATTTTCCACGGGAACCATGCCTTTTTCCGGGATGAAAGGTACCCTATGTCCTTCTCCGTACTTCTAACTATGTGTATGCGAAATTTCAGGAAGATTGGTTTAGTAGATAATGCGTGAAGAGGTAACAAACAAACGAACAAACAAACAAACTCACTTTCACATTTATAATATACTAGCTTTTGCCCGCGGCTTCGCCCGCGTGAATTTCCCACGGGAACTGTGCTTTTTCCCGGGATGAAAGGTACCCTATGTCCTTCTCCGTACTTCCAGCTATGTGTATTCGAAATTTCAGGAAGATTGTGTTCCGTTTTCAACGCAAATCTTGTTTACCTTTCAATTTGAATTTCGCGCGCCTTACCGATGCACTTATCAATCATCACAATTCGCTGTGCTGCAGTTCTATTTAGCCAATGGGGCGCCCGGACTTCCGCTGGCGCATGCGCAGATCCTACCGGTGTCTGAGAGATCAACGCCATAGGCTGGTAGCAGAAGGCTGGTGGCAGAACCAGTAAAAACCTCTCCGTGTCTGTACGTGAAAGCGAAGGCGCGCGCGCATCAAACATTACATTTTACTCAATTATTCTTAATAAAACTTCAAGTGCTCAACAGTGTTTTTGGAACTTTATAATCGTGTGTGGCTGGCCGGCTAGGTGTCTAAAGGAAGAACTATTCGTGAGGAATCGTGCTCGAAGCCTGCCTACATGGTAAGTGGTTTGTGCATTGTTCCTATTGTCTAAATCGTCTGTAGCAACGCTTATTAACGGCGAATGCTTTCAATAAGTATTCGATCCAATGTGGTGATTGATAGTGTACTCTAATTTCTACTTATCGAATCAATTTAGCCACATTTTTTGGTGCCGAAACCCGGGAACTTTGGATACCTACCTTCAGTCTGCCGCCAAATACCAATTCGATTTAGTAATTGCTACTTCATTTACCGTATTCCACGCTTATTATACTTACTAGTACAGCTAAAACGAATAAACATAACATTTTGTTTCAATTACTAATCGGAAAACAAGTCTTTGTTCCATTTTGTTTTGTTGAGTACCTTACCTACCGTTTATCGATTTAAGATGGCTTCCATCAGTTTCTAGAATATTTGTTGAAAATAAATTCTTTTGTCGTTTTATACTTATTAGCATAAAATTATCTACCGTTTTACCGTTCGCAATAATACAATATTGCAAATCCACCTTCTCATAATTTTATGTTGATAGTTCGTTATAACTCGACTACTTTTTTCCAACCGTTCAACGTTTCCTCTTGATATTTATTTATCGAAAATTTATTTCGTTTCAAATTACGAAATATTTTTTATCGTGACGTTGTATCGTTTATCGTATCATATTTTCAACGAATTTTGGTGCGTTCACATTTTCATTATTACCGTTTTAGGTTAAAAATCATAGTTTTTTGTTTTTACAAAAAAAACTGATTTTTATTTTTTTTATTTACCGTACATTAACGAATATCGCAAACCGTTTTTAGTGTTCCTAACGCTCATTTAATTCATCCTTATCAATTTAATTTATTTCAATTTAAAACTCAGGTGACCGAGGTGACAATATTACCTGTTGTCGTGTAATACCGCCCCAGTGATTCTCGTCGATTCTTGTGAACGCGGTCTCGCTGAAGACGTTCGCAACTAAACTTTTTTATCGAATCCGAATATTTGTTGCTATCAGTTTTTATTGTTTTGATATTAATTATGTCTTTACTATCAAGGCGTAAATCTAAACCTACTATTAAAAAGGGTATCGAAAATACGTACACTATTAATAATTTGCCCAGTTTGCGACGTAAACGAACTATAGCATATAATCGCTTAACGAAGGCTTTGGAAGTAGGTACCTTAGCCAATACCGATGAATCACAAGTAGGGTTATTTCTTTCATATTGTCATGAAATAAAAACGATTGCTGATAGTTTTCATGACTCCCATTTTATTATTTTGGACCTTCTTAAGGATGATGCCGATGAGGAGGACGATGAACTTCAGGATCGATTTGACGAATTGTATTTTCAAGTGTTGGCAATTCAACGAAAATTTGAACAACGTTCATCTCAACAAGCTGACACTTCGAAACATAATTCATTGACCGGTTCGCACAGTGGAAATATGCGGTTACCAAAAATTTCGTTGCCAACTTTTTCCGGTGCTATCAAGGAATGGCCTGAGTTCATTGCAACTTATAACGCGTTGATACATGATTCTACCTCCTTATGTAATATTGAGAAATTTCACTATCTCGTGTCAGTTTTAAGTGGTGATGCTTTATCGTTCATTAGAACTTTTCCTGTTGCAAGTGAACATTATTTAAGTGCGTACGAGGCTCTCAAGTCCCGTTATGAAGATAAACGCGAATTAGCGTTTACGTGCTGGCGTGATATCTTGGACGTTAGTTTAAAGACTTCGAACGCTCAAGATTTTCGACGCGCCTTAGACACGATCGATGAGAACTTAACAATTTTAAAAACTTTAAAATTACCTACCGATAAATGGGATTTTGTTCTTTGTTATAATGTTCTGGCCAAACTCGATACCAAATTAAGACGCGAGTTTGAGGAAAAACATACCGATATTGAGCTTCCACAGTATAACCATTTAAGGGCATTCTTACACTCTAAAGGTGAAGCATTAATTCGCGACACGCACTTTTCGAATGTTACCAATAAAACCGCTAACGTTTCAAAGGACACACCGGGAACTTCACAGAAGTTCAAGCGACATAACGTCACGCATTCGCTTGTCGCTCCCACCGTCACTACTCATAAAAATGTTGGTGATAAACAACAAGCGAAACCTGCTCACAATTCGAGCACTCCGATTCGTAAATGTGCCTACTGTCGCAATGAACATCACATCTCGGCCTGTAATGATTTTTTGGCAAAATCAATAGATGAGCGCATGGCTGTGGCCACTGAAAAGAAATGGTGCTACAATTGTCTTAACGCATCCCATTCAGTGCGAGAGTGCACATCAATGTTTTCATGTCGACAATGTAGACGTAAACACCACACTTTGCTACATAAGGAGTCGGCGGCAAGCTCGGCGACCTTAGTGGCTAAGGATTCGTTGACTCAGTCTGATCCAACCGTAACCACAACCGTGTCACTGGCAACAGCTCTAGTCCAGATTCGTGATGCTTCTGGTGAATTTCATACATTTCGCGCGTTATTTGACACCGGCAGTCAAAACAATTTTCTCACGGCTCACGCCGCTCAACGATTAAATCTAAAACCTATAACTGGTAATATCAACGTTTATGGGTTAGGGGGCAGCCCTGCCTCAGTCAGTGGCTTTGTTACATGCGACATTGGCACCAACTGTAACGTAAAGTTTCGTCTGGGAATGCTCGTCATACCGAGCATTTGCGGAGATCAACCGATAGCAAGGCTAAATACGAAAGGATGGGAGGAGGTCAAAACACTACCGCTAGCTGATCCTGGTTTTGACATCCCTGGTCCAATCGACGTCTTGTTAGGTGCCGACGTCTTTGCTGAGTCACTTCTCGAACAACGTCTGAAGGGTAACGCCTCTCAACCGCGAGCTTTCAACTCAGTCTTCGGCTGGCTTCTTCTTGGGAAGTCCAGACTCGCATCGTCCAGTCTACTAGGAGTAGCCCCTTCTACCGTAGACGATAGTTTAAACAAAATTGTTCAACGTTTCTGGGAAATCGATAACGTTCCACAATCTTCCCGATTGACCCCAGAAGAGCAACGCTGTGAAAATAGTTTTCTCAGTAATCACTACCGTGACGAGACAGGTAGATATGTAGTTTGTCTCCCCTTCAAGGACGACGAGGAGCCAGTCTTTGAAGGTTCTCGAGAGATAGCCTTACGACGCTTTCATGCCATTGAAAGGCGTCTGTATCGCGATCACAATTTAAACCAACAATACGTGGAGTTCATGACTGACTATATCGACAGTGGTCACATGACTCTGGTACCTGCCAAGCAAATGGGTCAAGGCAAGTATTATATACCGCACCATTGTGTGCTACGTCCCGACAGCGCTACAACGAAGCTTCGCGTTGTATTCGACGCCTCGGCTAAAGATGCAACTTCCAAATCGCTAAACGACTCGCTGCTGACGGGACCGAAGCTACAATCAAATATCGTAGAGATCCTTCTTCATTTCCGTGAGCACGCAATTGTCTTCATGGCAGACGTGCGCCAAATGTACCGTCAAATCAACCTAGCTCCTCAACATCGTGATTATCAACGTATTCTCTGGCGAGCTCACCCAGATGAGCCTCTTCAAGAGTACGTATTAAATACCGTAACGTACGGAGTGTCTTCCGCTCCATTCCTGGCGTGCCGCTCTATTCAGCAACTGGCCAACGATGAGGGTCACAAGTACCCAAAGGCCAAAACCGTTTTAACTTCCGACATATACGTTGATGACGTCATATCCGGAAGCTCATCGCTGAAGGACGCCAGAGAAATCAAAACTCAACTCATCGCTCTTTTCGGTCTTGGCTCGTTTGAGCTCCGAAAATGGGTGAGTAACCGACCCGAGCTACTTAGCGATCTTCCCGCGGAGGCGTGTCTTTCAGAAGCAATCACTTTTACCGAAACTGAAGACACAACTATCAAGGTTCTGGGCCTTAAGTGGGAGCCTGCTTCGGATTCGTTCGTCTTTACCGTTAATCCATCTAATCAACCGTGCACCAAGCGAACGATTTTGAGTGAGGTTGCCAGAATTTTCGATCCTCTGGGTTTTCTATCTCCTTTGACAATTCATGCCAAATGTCTTATTCAAAAGCTTTGGATTCTAGGTCTTTCATGGGATGATAAGCCCCCACCGGAAATTATCTCTCAATGGGAAAAGTTCTCTGAACAGCTTCCTCAAGTTAGGAATCTTAAAATTCCACGTAAATACGCTACCGATAGCGCTCAATCATATCAACTGCATGGATTTTGTGACAGCTCCGAAGCAGCATATGGCGCCGTTATATACCTGCGTGTTATCGAGTCTGACGGCTCCGTTCGCGTCTTTCTCGTATGTGCAAAGGCTCGTGTAGCTCCTTTAAAACGTCAATCGTTACCTCGCTTAGAGCTGTGTGGTGCAGTTTTGCTTACAGACCTTATCAAATTTGTCAAGGACACGCTGCGGATTCCTGTCCATGACACTTATCTGTGGTGTGATTCCACCGTTACCTTATCCTGGTTGCGAGCTCCTTCTTCTCGCTGGGTGACATTCGTTGCAAACCGCGTAAGTCACATTCAAGATATCGTACCGACCGAGTGCTGGAGGCACGTACCATCTGTCACAAATCCTGCAGATGTTTGTTCGCGTGGGCAATTGCCTCACGATTTGCTAAACAATGCCCTATGGTGGGCGGGCCCAGAATGGTTGTCTCAACCACAGTCTGAGTGGCCAATCGATACATCGAAAAATCGTTCAAACGATGACAATGCGGTGCTCTCTGAGCAGCGTCGCACCACGGTTCTCGTTTCGGATCAAATCGAAAGCGTTAATCACACGTCTATAATTGATCGGCTATTCGAAAAATATTCTTCTTTAGATAAAATCTGTCGCATTATCGCTTACGTTCGCAGGTTTTGTAATAACATGCGTAACACTGTTCCGCGATCAGATAATCTTTTCGTAACGGACGCTGAGCGTCATCGTGCGTTACTAATTATCGTCAAACATTTCCAACATCGTTGTTTTTTGGATGTCATATCCAAATTACAATCAAAGATACAGTTACCTCGCAGTTTTCGTAAACTAAACCCGTTTTTGGACGAGCAGGGTATACTCAGAGTAGGCGGGCGCCTATCGCGCTCCGATCTTGACTTCGAACATAAGTATCCCGCATTATTGCCCAAAAAGAGTGTTCTTACATCAGCTGTAATCGAATCTATTCATCGAAACAATTTTCATCCCGGTCTGAACACAACCAACTATCTGATTTTACAACAGTTTTGGATACTTGCGGCAAAGCATGCTGTACGTCATCATCTTTCAAGATGCATAAGATGCTACCGTCTTAAACCGAAACCTTTGCAACCCTTTATGAGCGACCTTCCGGCCTTTCGTGTCAATCAGGCAAAACCCTTCTCTGTCGTAGGTGTCGATCTAGGAGGGCCTTTTCGAATTAAGCTCGGGCTTCATCGTGGTGCTAAAATCGATAAAGCGTACTTGTGTTTATTCGTATGCTTGAGCACAAAAGCAGTGCACCTTGAGGTGGTTTCTACTTTATCGACTGACGGCTTCATCGCGGCATTGCGTCGCTTCGTTTCTCGTCGCGGCCGCTGCAATGTTATTCACTCTGACTGCGGTACGAATTTCGTTGGTGCAAGTTCACAACTAGCGTCAGGTATCGAACAAGCCTCTCATGCGGAAAAAATAGATTTTAAACGTAACGTACCTTCTGCTCCCCACTTTGGAGGGGTGTGGGAAATCCAAATCAAAGCCGCAAAGAGTCATTTGTACCGTATTGTTGGCGATCAGGTCTTAACGTTTGAAGAGCTTACCACACTCTTCGCTCAGATCGAATCAATTTTAAATTCGCGGCCTTTGTGTCCATTGAGCTCGGATCCCAACGATTTGAACGTTCTTACGCCCGGTCATTTTTTAACGCTGGAACCTCTTACAGCAGTTCCTGACTTCGACTACAAGGACGTAAAAATCAATCGACTAAATCGATGGCAACTTATCCAATCTTTTCAACAACAATTTTGGAAACGCTGGAAAAATGAATATTTACATGGGTTAACTCAGCGAGCAAAATGGACCACGGACTCAACACCGTTAATTGTAAACTCAATCGTACTTATAAAAGAGGACAATCGGCCTCCTCTTCAATGGGCATTAGGACGAGTTGTTTCCTTGCATCCTGGCCCTGATGGGGTAGTTCGAGTCGCAACCGTTAGAACAGCCAGGGATCACTCGCTTAAGAGACCTTTGGTCAAACTATGTCCTAGAGGACAGACCGACAGAGTAGGAGGGTAGACCCTCCGTATAATCGTTTCAACTTATCATTTGTTAGCTTTTAAGTTTAGAATAATAACTTAAACATATTTATCGTTAATTACCGTTTCTTATTCTTACTCTGGGAAAATCCTATTGGTATTTTGGTGGGCGGAATGTTCCGTTTTCAACGCAAATCTTGTTTACCTTTCAATTTGAATTTCGCGCGCCTTACCGATGCACTTATCAATCATCACAATTCGCTGTGCTGCAGTTCTATTTAGCCAATGGGGCGCCCGGACTTCCGCTGGCGCATGCGCAGATCCTACCGGTGTCTGAGAGATCAACGCCATAGGCTGGTAGCAGAAGGCTGGTGGCAGAACCAGTAAAAACCTCTCCGTGTCTGTACGTGAAAGCGAAGGCGCGCGCGCATCAAACATTACATTTTACTCAATTATTCTTAATAAAACTTCAAGTGCTCAACAGTGTTTTTGGAACTTTATAATCGTGTGTGGCTGGCCGGCTAGGTGTCTAAAGGAAGAACTATTCGTGAGGAATCGTGCTCGAAGCCTGCCTACATGGTAAGTGGTTTGTGCATTGTTCCTATTGTCTAAATCGTCTGTAGCAACGCTTATTAACGGCGAATGCTTTCAATAAGTATTCGATCCAATGTGGTGATTGATAGTGTACTCTAATTTCTACTTATCGAATCAATTTAGCCACAGATTGGTTGAGTAGATAAAGCATGAAGAGGTAACAAACAAACAAACTCACTTTCGCATTTATAATATTAGTTAGGATTAGGATATCAAAATTGTTGAAACAGTTTCTATGATATTAGCGGCTAGGTTGCGACTCACATTCGTTGTACATCCATTTTAATAAGCAAACAAGTAATACACATTTTCAATTCAAACTTCCTTTTAACTTTTTCCTTTTTTTTTTTTGTCGTTTAACCATTTATATGACAATTATTTTTAAATTAAATAGAACTAAAACTACCTTAAATAATAATACTACCTGGTTTCGCGCGTATGAATTGCGAAGCCTTCGATAGCTAAAATTTTAAATAAGAGAAAAACCGACTACAGGTATTGGCTTGGGGCTAGGTAAATAGGATGACATGTGCCTACCTTAAGATCTCCAACGCCTGCTCCAGGGATCCCTCAACTGGACACTATAGTTCAGCAAATTCACATCAAAAATGTCACAGCACAAGTTCATCGTTTTTCTCTTATATTTCACACACGGAAGCGCATTTTGAAACAGCGGAACAGATGTATGGCTTACGGAGATTCCCGTATCACCAGCGAATTTACGAAAATCAAGCTACAAGCTGATTTCGGCGGTTTAGCGAACGACGCTGTGCCGACAGCGGACAGCGCGAGAATGTTCTTGAATGCTTAAGGCAACTGAATCATTTCTTGCCTTTCAATCATGTTATTTTGTAACGAATGGATGCTTGAGAGGAAGTGTTGGATATCTGTGGTTGCTACGATACAAGTAACCAAGTAAACAAACAGCCATTCTTGTAATTTATATTGTAGCTAGTCTACCGACAAAAGAATCATATTAAACTACTCAACACCACTGCGACCTCGTATTATTCTACACTTTGTCTGGTTAATAGAACCACGTGGAACAGAAATTACTTACAGTGGGGTCATATCAGCGCGAATACCGCATGGACCCATAATAACAAAATTTGGGTCAGACAGATGTTGCTCTTTGTCCAAGAATGGGTGCAAAATAACTTTGATTTAAATGTCTGCTGTTGATCCACCGAGCCTAAGTTAATATTTGTTTAATTAAAGTTACGCAGCGTAAGTTTGTTTGGGTTTGTTTATTTTTAGTTAGCTTAGCTCTGTGGGTGCTGATAGAAGCCCTGATAGGCTTTTAAATGTAATTCAATCGTAATAACTTAAATAATAATAACTTAAATCTCGTTTTGACTATGATGATCATTTTTACTTATTTCGCGACGGGATTGATCGGAGATGATAATATATGTATATGCATTTGAGTTTGATTTGTCGTCATAAAATTCAAATTTGTTTTTATTTGAAAGTGCTTTCTTTGTATTTTAACAATATTTAAGTATAATATTTTACACTAGCCGCGCCCCGGGGCTTCGCTCCCGTAGGAATTTCTGGATAAAAAGTACCCTATGTGCTACTCCTGGTATTTTTCAACCCGTATACCAAATTTCATCGAAATCCATCCAGTAGAGTTTGCGTGATTGAGTAACAAACATCCTCACAAAATCACATCCGAACTTTCGCATTTATGATATTAGTAGGATAATATGCTTTGTCGAACCCATAAAATGTGTTACAATGGCAAAGAAAAGGATTTTTTAATTCTTCTAAAAGCATATGACTTGACTCATAGGTAGTATTAGTTGACGATGTTGATATACATAATTATATCAAAAATTATGATTTTAACATTTGAAATAAGTTTAAGGAACCCGTTGTTCTCTATGCAAATTATGTTTCAACTCATATTGTCATGAAATGTCTATGAAAACCCAAGAAATGTTTGTGGGTCGACTCTTCAAAATATTTTGACAAAAATGTTATGCATGAAAGAATATCCCTCCAACCATGGCTTATTAAAATTCAAAATACACACAAACAGAAATCCGACATTTATTACCACCAAAATTTCAAAACATAGTTGTTACAGGTGACAATCATCATTCAAATATTTGCAATAATTACATTGGGACATGCATAGATTTCAAATCAGGCTCTGGGAGAGGTATGATTAAGTATTTCATGTTTCTTCCTTTCTCAATATAGAATATCGTTATATTATAACGATAAAAGTAATATTAAACTTGGGACCTTTAGACCACAGACTAACTACTAACTAAGTAATAAATAATAGCATCTTAACTACTCTACCACCACCGCTTGCAATACAAATAAAAGTAAGATTCTTCAAAAGGTGATGAAAAGATTGTCCATCGAAAGATAGACATGGTTTCTTTTGGTTTACTCTATATCTTGGTATATTTCATAAACATTTTAAATCCATTATCTGGAGCTGCAATCACTATCAACGTAGCTGGCTACAATTCCAAATTACTTATTTCTTAACTTTCAATATTAAGTCCAACAGCGCAATTCAGTTTTACTTTGATCTAGAATGTAGATCTTAGTCACATAGTCGAGTACAACTTCAAAGTCTTCTGTATCCTCCATATTTTGTGACCGAAGTCATAAGGCGCCTCATAAAACATGTTTACAACGTGGCGAAACGTCACCCGCATTTGCGTGTGAACCCACCTTTATAAAAGGACTGGATTTTTGGGTTACGTTCCATATTGAATACTTAGAGAACCTTTATCGGATTTTTTTAACCTTCAACCCTTTTTCATTGAACGGTTATCCAAAATTATTATCATCTTAAAAATAGATTTTGTATGCCTAGAATGCTATGAATGCGAACGAAAAATGTGGTCTTATTCAGTGTTGTGGCGTTCATAGGCTACAATAACATGTGATCGGCAAAAAGCCTGCTCTCAGGTGCTCCGTGTGTACTATTATCAAAAGCGCATTTCATTTAGCCCGCAATGACTTTATACATTTAGATCATTAAATTTGTAATGTATTTTGTTATTTGTATATTGACATTTTTTTTTCTATTTTCACTTCTGATCTAGAGAATTTTCACAAATTTTATGCGTCATTTGATCATACAGAACCCTCCTCGTTGCCGTTCCGCTAGTTTTTCAAGTCACACGGTTCCCGGGGGACGGATTTCTCTTCCTACCGATAAATCCGACAGACAAAGGAAAAGGTAGCATGGACATACATAATTAGATATCGCAGATTCGTTATTTTCTTTTTTGGATTCAGAACCAATTTTTTGTATATAGCTTTTATATAAGCCAATCATTTGAAAACTTGAAATATGTATCTCTAGTGTTTGTCAAATATCTTTTTTTCATTTAAAGTGTTTAGGCGTACATATTGGATTACGATTTAGACCAGCTCCTTAATCTAGATTATAAGTGCTTCAATGATTGTAATCTGTTTTGTATGCTATTAAATAAATAAATAACACTCAGATTTTTCTAGAGTCACCTAGCGCAGGGTCAGCCGTTATTCAGCTGTCAGAAGCATAATAGTCTGAAAAGGTTCCAGGTTCATCTATAAGATCTATGTATTTACAACTACTCTAATAGGAAGCCTATGATTTTCATGTTTTCTTGCAGTTGTCTAGTACCTATGATAGGTATCTATTGCTTTACGATTTTAATACGGATACTCACGGTGTTGGTTAGGCGTTCCCAGCTAACAGAACACGTGAGTATCCGTATGTCTTATTTTCACGTTAGTTTTAATGAAATTACCTATTGCTTCTTGGTAAAAAGTTTTGCTTTTGTCAAATATGCTACATAATTGGTCACATATTGTGATGGTTTTGCCTCAAAAGTTTAGGGGCTTGTTTTTTTATTTAGAGTTTTTGGTTAGCTCAGTTACAACATCTATCCAGATGTATTATCAGTGAAAGGGAGGGATGAAGTGCGGAGTGGGTACTGGGTAGTGCATGGGACAAGGGACTTAGAAGCTAATGGAGCTAGCGACGTTTGCAAAAGGGATAGGGTCTTGAATACTAAGTGCTTATATACCTACGTCATGTATTTTTTGAAAAACGCAAAGTTCAAATATTTTTTTACAGGAGTAAATTTTTATTATCGTCTTGGTTTGTATGTCTTTGTCGTCACACGTCTCGAACTTTTCGTTATCATTTATATCGATACCGGTTCATCAGTGTTACTTTAAGACAAGAAAAACCAAACAACAATTGTTAAAGCAACTACTTTCAATATCACCATCGTTTTCTATTTTGGGCCCTTTAAATTTTTATAATATTTCTAAATTCTATTTTTATTAGTTTTGTAATATATTGATTTGTTTGTTGTGTTGAATAAAGTATATTTAGACGTGGCCCTTCGCCGCGGCACCGGTCAGCGACTTGTCCTAAGTGTACACACGTCACAATGTGTCAAGCTCTGATAACTAACGACCGCATTATTCAGGCTCCACAAAAAGCTGGATTAATGACTTTTTTAGACATTTTTACACAAAAGTGCTAAATTGCTTTGTTTTTGCGAGTGTGCTTTTGTCCTTAGATTATTTAAATTACGAAAAATACACTTTTAACGATAAAAACATTGTTACATTGGTACAATGAGATTGCATCTGAATAAAGAAAATGCGTTGTTGTTATAAAATCTTTCATGAAAATTTTAAAGTTTAAAAGAAAATTTTAAATCTAAAAACTGTAACATTTAATCAGTATATTATTTTTACCGTAACTGACAACAAAGTTCATGAATGTAAAACCAAACATTGTGATTTAAAATGGCGGCGATAATTCAATCGTAATCGGCTCACATCACGAACGTATCACAGACAATAAATACAGTGATACACAACCCGCACAAGCGATTAAAGCGCAGGATTACGTATTTTATATTAAGTTTAATTAAACCGAAACAAGCTGGTAGAGCGTGGGCTCACATGACGGAATTTTTAGAACTACAGTTTCTTGGAATGAAATTGTTTTAGTATAGTAGGAACTATAAATAAGACTATGGCAGCTTGTACGTAATATCTCGATGAGATGATGAGATGATGCATGAGTTTCTTTCGGCATTTCTTCTCAGCAGTGGTCGTTCCGAAATGCTAGTAGTTTGTAGCTTTGAGACATAATATATTATGATTAAATAATTAGTTATCGACGTGAAAAAGAGCCTTCTTTGAAGGCCAAGTTTCAATAAAAAAATTTGACTTTGACTTTGATGCACAACTATTTTTCGTAAACTTAAAAAATATTTGGTAATTATAACTAGGTTTTGATCTCGGCTTCGCTCTAATGAATTATTTTCTCATCCGTTTCTCTAATTAGAAGTGGAATTTTCGAAATTCCTTTTTCAGTGCTCACCAACGCTATATAAAGCACCTCTCTACAAAAATTTAAATTTCTACGTTCAGCGGTTTCTTCTCTGCGTTGACTAAAAATAATGTAGTATTTGAGCAAATAAATGATTTATGATTGCTAGAGAAAAACCTGGAATTGCAAATAGGCTATAATTATTACACGACTGACCAAAAAAGGAGTGTTATGTTTTCAGGGTTCATGTATGTATGTATGTATGTATGTATGTAAGTTTCTTTATTCCACCATAAGTCCTGAACGGCTTAACCGATTTTGATGTGAGAGGTATTTTTAGATACCTTGCATTCCTCCGAGTGACATAGGCTATATGACGTCACCATAAAAACAAAATGGCGGATTATATATGCGATAAATAGCAGACCAAAAAATAAAATTTGGTCAATCTTATCGAGTTGGGTATCAAATTGAAGGGCTATAAAAACCGATTTCAAAAATGTATATAACTTATATGTTTGTATGTACTTTTTGAGTAAAAACTCGTCAGTCGTGTTTTTTATTTTTAATAATTAGCTTGTTAATCCTGAAATTTTAATGTGAACGAGGTACCGCCCGTGGCGCATCTACCTAGTAATAACTAACTATGATGGCACAACGACACAAAATGAATCTTGGCCTCCGATAATAAGGATCTCCATTTGGGTCTGTCCTGCGCCATCTAGAAATAGTGTATTATATTTTGGGGCGTTATTTATAAATAGAAGGCGTAGATGTTAACACTTCTTCTACTAATGGTTTGTGTGTGAGTTCAGATATAAATTGGAAAGCCGACTGTCAAGTTTGTCCTGTGAATGTGCGCATTCCTACATTTTAAATTCATGTATGTGAAATCGTTTTCGTAACTGCATGTTTTGTAAGGTCTATGAGAATAAATAAATCCCCCATGTGAACCACCCACGGGGTCGTCGCCCCGCAGCCAGGCACTATTTATGACAATAATTGTTCGTTCCGCGAATGTTCCTACAATTGTATATTTTACTGCGGCCGGCTTTAATGTTCTGTTTCAATTTGAGGCTTTACGGCCCATTTGTTTTCATATTATTCAAGCTATGTTTAATTTATTATATTTTTTAATTTTATATTAAAACTAGGTGCGTTCCTTAACTCCGCTTTCGTAGAGATTTCGGGGTAAAGTACCCTGAGGTTGCTTTCTACAACCCGCACGTATCGTATATTAATATTGTTTCAATAAAAGTACTGTTTACACATCTTATATAATTCTAATATGGGATAAAGACATCATATTAATACATACACATACCTAATCGCGCATGAGTGACCAGTTCTTAATATAATGTTTTACGCAGTTCTTGTTACTATGCGTGTAAAAAAAGCTCTACTATTGATACACCATAGAAGCACGACTGTGACTTAGCGTTAGCAAAATCGACACCCAGTTATGGCGGTTCCATGTAAAGCCATAACCGAGCCTCGTCGATATCGGCTCGTTTGTCAACGTAATGTGCCTTCTATCGGAGAAACCGCCCGAAATTGGTCGGGTTCCGTACTTTGTTTTACTTTTGTTTACCATTTGGGAATGCAATCTGTCATTATTTTAGAATTCTCCTTATTTTGTGTGTTTGGAGATACTTTACCTATTTTACTACCGATTTCTTGGTAAACTAATAGAATATATATAGTATGACCTGGAATATCATAGCACATAGACTACTTTTCACATAGCATATAGGCAAAATTTACACGAGTAGAAAAATACCAGGAATTGTAGTGTATTTTTTGTCCCGATTTTTTTACGGAAGTGGCGTCCCGGCTTGCTGCTATGTTACCATATGCAAACTCATTTAAAGAAGTAACTCTACCACCGGTTCCAAGTCGCAAGTGGAGAAGAAGCGACGCCACAAACTTGACACTGCAAAACTTTGTAACACGTAGCGCGTGCATTCAGCTCAACGCAGTTCAGCTGTTTTACATAACGTACCTACCTATTTTGCAAAACGGTTAGTAGTTATAGTACTTTTTAACTTTTGCGTTTAAAATTCATGCATATTTTAATAACGGGACTTCGTACGAACCTTACACTTAAACTTTTTCGGAAACCGCTTGTATGTGTGGTGTCTTTCCCGAAACAATAGGTTATTTTTTATCTTGCTCGGCGTGTCCTTTGATAAGCTGAAAAACTTGTAAGACGCCATAGATAATGGACAGCTAATTTAATCATGGTGCAATAAAGAGTTAGATACTTACTCTATCACTGCTGGCAACGTATTTATTGGTCCTCACAAATTTGACTCATTCAAAATGTCTCGTTGACTTAAAGTAATTTTGGAGAAGCTACTATGAGAAACAGCTAAATATGTCTTCTATCTTTTACTGAAATAACTTGGTAAAAGTAGTTTAAATAAAACAAGGTTCAGCTCAACTCACGCGGTCCCCTAATCAATCACCCTCATTCGGCTTACGCACGGCCGTTACGTCATTATTGGATCCCAATGATACCGGCAAATATACCAATTGTTGTCGTAAAAACATACTGTTGTGTGTCTGTCAGTAACATACCTATATTGTAATGTAATGGGCGCTGGTGCTGGTAAATTGGCAGTATTTTAGCTTTTAATAGCCTTTAGAGGCGGAAACTGAATATGAAATTGGAAAACGCGTGTGGTTTAGATTTTAGTACTGATAGTTGACAGTTTTATGTTGTTATAAATATACCTAGGATTTAAAGCTGTATTTAGACACTTTTTAATAAATGATGTCCCACTGCTGGTCTAAACTCTCTCTTGCACCACTTTCCAAACCTTCGGTCAACGCATCTTGTGACCACACTACAGGTTTGAACTTCCTAACTCACTCCAAAACGCTTAAAAACTTCCAATCTTTTGGTTTTCTTGTAATAGGTAACGTAGGTAATAGTAAACTGTTTGTGTATCTCGGAAGTCCTTACCGTCTCTATAATATATATAGTTTAGTGGCGTACTTCAGTTCCGCTTGACTACGATCGTGGAATGACAACTTAATGAACCGTGAGACGGGTTAACAATGTCTTTGCTCAATCTATATTATATAATTTGATAGATACAATATACTTACTTAATTATTTTCGGATTAATTCATTACCAAACTTATTATACTCAGGTAACAGCAAAAACCACGCAGCTTTAATTATCCAACAAAAACGTGAGGTCGCAAAAAGTGAGGCGAAGTAGGAAAAAGCGGGGCGAATCTGGGCAGATTAATAGGTCCGATCATTATTATTAATCGCCCGCCATCAGCTCCATTCCTGTGACGTCGACTTTCCTTATTGTGCCTTATATTTTATTTTTGTCGTTTACTCGTAGACATAGAGAAGCTACTAAATGGATCAAATATTTTCATTTCTCTGCACAGACGTGCCATATTTTAATTTTCCTACTGCAATTTTGAAGAATCTTTAGTTGTCTAAGTCAGTAGTAACATCTGTAATTTCACCATATATTTTGTAAATTGCTGAGATTATGTGTAAAGTTCATGTATAAAAAGTCTTTATTTCTTAGCGATGCGAGAAATTTTCCAGAAAGATTCTCTAATTTCATTTAGTTTTCACTTATCATGTCTAGCTGAATGTTTGTCTGTGGTCCTAACTCTCGTTTCGCCCCAGTTGGTCGGATAACTGCATTGTAAAAATTAACGGTTCAAAATGGCAGCCATTCAATTTTCTTTTCATTTTATTCACCACAGTCAAAGAAAAAATACACCTACAATAGAATAAATGCATATCAGAAAATAAGAATTTTTGAGCAATAGCAATGCGTGAATGTGGTTTGTATCTATTTAGTTAGATTGTTATGCCATCATGCTTGTGGCAGCTATATAAGCAAATATCTACGACACAGCCCACCATGAAGCTGTAATTAAAGTTAATATATACTTAACGGCCCACCGTGCTAAATAATAATGTTCTCTATAGGTTACACACTCAAAATGATATGTCTATTTTAAAATCAAATGCTACCATCAAAATATTAATTTGATTCTTGTTGCCTTCCTCCTAAAATAACTAAGTACCTATTCTAAATATAACCAAGGTTTTGTGTTGGCTCTTGCTATTTGCAAAATTCCATGCTATTTTTCTATTAAATTCTTTACCTTGCTTGACGTAACTTCCAGATTTAAAATAATGACCACGTATTACGCTTAAGCCTAGGTTTCGTGTTGATCGCGCTATTTGCAACCCCATAATTATTCGCATAGTATGCAAGCCATCAGTTTTCTCTATTTATAAACAGGGCCGGTAATGAGCGAGCTGCTGACATTAAGATAAAGAAGGCTTTTATAATTAGTTCTTTATATAAGTCGCTTGGCCTCCATGTTATTAGGATTATAAAGTAGCTAATGTATACGGTTATTATAAGAACTTACACTTCAGTTTATTAGTTTATTTTACATGTTTTTTTTTGTACCCGCGACAATTATTTACTATTGTTATTATCTCAGGTTCTAAGCGGCCGGGTATCAAGTTAAACCCTGAGTCAGTTTTGTGACTTCTTCAACTGTGAACCATATCAATGTCAATTCCGAAATTTTTGCGGGTTGCGCGTTCAAATATAGAGAGATAAAAATTCTAAAAACGATCATTTTAGCTTCCTTCTACCTCATACGTTAGTACAATTAACAAACTGTTTAAGTACATTGTTAACTAGATTAAGTCACATAGTGTACTATTGTTTATTGTCCCAAATGAACTTAAAAATACATTTAGTGCACATGCCCTTACCAGTTTTCCTGCACCTGAAAATTAAAGTCTCGTAAGTTTCTAAGTTATAATTGCGTTAGTCAGATTTACCTACATTTTTACTTTGAATAACCTTTGAAAAGAAAAATATAACGAAAGTTTTAATACTAAAAAAGTGAGAATATGCTTTGCTTATTACCCTCAACCGAAGCTCGGTTGCAATTTATTACAGTAATTACATCAAAAACTCGCTAAAGCTTAATGATTTCAGTTTTCAGCAAAATGCCGTGAGCATTATATTTATTTCAGCAATAATATAACTTAATTGTTAAAATCCAATTATCGCAATTTAGTGCAAAATTATTCAGGTATTAATTTTAATCGAAATGCATTATTCTACCATTAGTACGGGCAGTTATGTAATTGACCTTTAAATTTTTCATTAAGCTATGAGCTTCATGTCATATGTTCCTTGAGTGATTCTAAGCATTTTGAGCCCGGGGGGCAAAAAGAATCATGCGGCTACCAGGGGCTGGGGGCCCACAAAGGTGACCACCACCCGTCAACTTTTGAAAAAATCTGTTTTCGTCCAGGTAGCTACTAGGGCAAATTTGGTATCATTTTCGTATAGACCAAAGATGTAAAATTCATGTCTGATATTTATTATTTACAGTTTTATAGTAATTTTACGAGAAAAACTTAAAAATGTGAAAAATTTCGTTGATGATTTTTGCTTTGAGAGCTTATAATTTTTGTATATTGTCAAATAATATCAAACAAAAAATACTACATTAAAGCGCATTTCATGCAGATTTTTAAAATATATTCTGTTTAATATCCTACTATCTATATATATAAAAGAACAAGGGTGATTGGTAAATCAACGCCCAGCCTAAACCATAAAAGCTATAAACTTGAAATTTGGACCGAAGTTTTATGTTAATACGTAGTGCTCAGATAAGAAAGGATTTTTCAAAATTAGACCCCTAAGGGGGTTAAAATTGAGGGCAAAGTTTGTATGAAAAAATATTAAAATCTTCACTGATTTACTTGAAACTTGGCAAGAATGCTTCTCAACAAAAATAACCACTGGCGTGTTTCAGCGTTTTTTGAAATTCAACCTCTAAAGGGGTAAAAAAGGGGAGGTAAACTAATTTATCATCACAAAACCGAAACTATAAAAGCTATAAACGTGAAATTTGGTTAGTGTCTTCATTATACAATATACTGCCCACATAAGAAAGGGTTGTTCACAATTTCAACCCTTGCAGTCCAAAAAAAGGGGTGAATTTGCGTACCTTTAGACAAATCCCATTTGAAATTTCGCCAGTAACAAGCAATGCATGTTGGCCTATTGGTGAAAACCGCGGATTATTTTTAAGTACGAGGTTCGAATCATGCCGGATGTGACTTTTTTTTCCAATTTTTTTTGCGTTTTGTATTAGTTTTTTAGAATTCTATATTTTTTTAAATATTTTAGTAAATAAATATTTCAAGAAAGTAACTGGAAGTAGCTGGATCGAATCCTGCCACTAACAATAATTTTCTGTTTTCGTTTTTTATTTGTTTTCTAGAATTAATTTCTTACTTTTTTTTAATTTTGAAAAGAAACGAATAAATTCATTTGTAAATTTATTTCCGGTCATCTACTGATTGTGCCAAGCAAAATAATATCCGATAGATGGCGTTGATAAAATGAGAAATGTAAGCTGAAATTATTTCTCAATATTTTCAATAGATGGCGCTGCGCAATTTTGGTGATTTCTACTTCATAGGGGTCGTGGGTATAATAATAAAACAGTAAAAGATATTTTGTCATATTTTGAAGGTACATTTAGTATTTTTAACTGAGAAATGGATGAAGAGGGACACTTAAAAAGAATAACAGAAAGCAAAAACATTTTTTTTGGAATTTTTGTCTGTCTGTCTGTCCGTCCATCTGTATATGTATGTACGCGTTTCACGCAATATCTGCTGGACAGATTTGATAGAACTTTTTTGTTGTATAGCTATTAAGCCTGGGCAACATATGAGCTATTAGTGATTTTGAAAACTGGAACACCTGATGAAGAACCTTAAGGGGGTTAGGCGGTCGGCGAAAATTCATATGAAGCGGCTGAAGCGGAGGGGGGACGTCCCGATTTGCGCCATTCCGAATTTTTTATCAAAAAGTTAATAGAAAATGTTTAGTTTTCAAAAATTTAAATCAGTCACGAAATCGAAAAGGTAAAATACCTTTGTGTTGGTGATTTTAAAACATTTTTTTATTATAAAACACGGATGTTATCTGTAATATGAAATAGGGGTAACTTCACGATTTTTTTCTATCGAGCAAAATTTTTCCCATCGTGTTTTGGAAACAGTCCTCCCTTTAAACATACGTTCTACAATACATATCAGAAATTTCAGGGCGAAAACTCTTCAATTCTTTAAACAGCAGCTTATAGAAAACAGCCAATAACAGCTAAACTATAAGAAATATGGAAATGGTACCTTTGGAAAAGTTTATCAATCTGACGAGCATTTTCTGTTGACGTATAAAAATCGAAGATCAGGATCATCTGATGAAGAATTCCAAGGGACCAGCTACACTATTACATATATGGAAATGGCGCCTTAGCAAAAGTCGTTTAACCTGATGAGCATTTTCTGCTGACGTATAAAAATTTAAGTTTATGCAACATCTGATGAAGAACTCCAAGAGACCAGCTACTCTATAAAAAATGGAAATGGGGCCTTAGCAAAAGTCGTTCAACCTGATGAGCATTTTCTACTGACGTATAAATAGACAGGACACGGGATAGGATAAAGAGGGACCCGGGGTGGGAGTGGTGGTACACGAGAAATTGTAGATAACGAGCAGACGAAGATCGTTTATTGAATGAAATATCACTTTTGATTCATTTTAACACCGCGACTGTCCTACGAGTACCTAATATATTTCCGCGGGACACGGGATAACCAAATAGCTGAAATTTTGAGTACTGGAGTTTAGGTTACTACAGTTTGGAACACAAAAAGATTTTTCATCTAAGGAAACTCACGCGGGCGAAGCCGCGGGGGCAGCAACTAGTTGAAAAAGTATGGAGAAAAAAATCTGACAACCTCAGCGCGCAGGTAGCTACCCGTCTAGCTGGATTCGCACTAGGCGGCGATTTATTGTATTACGTATAGTCCGGTCATTTTTTGTTTTCAGAAAAACTAATTTATAAAGTTTTGAAACTTGTGTGACATATACCTTCGGTTGTGAGAGTGTTCAACGCTTTCACTACCACTCCCTGCCCTCCCCTGACGCTACCCCCGCTTTTGCTCTATGAAATCTTTTACCGGTTTTTTCACTTTTTCTGGAAAACTATTATAGATGCGAAAAAAGGTGTCAAAAGGTACCTAAAAAGAGGGGTATTATTGCAGTTTTACTATTATATCTCGAAAAAAGACCCAGTATTTCGAAAACATAGTACATACTATTAAAAGTTTTTGGAGCATTAAATTTTCCGTTTAATGGGACTAAATACATATATTGAGGACCACTCGGTCCAATACTAGTTAGCTCAATCGAAATTGCACAAATCCACACAGATATTGTAAATATGAAAGTTTAGATGTATGTTTGATACTCAACTACGCAAAATTTACTGGACGGATTTTGATGAAATTTGGTATACGGGTAGAAAAATACCGGGAATAGCACATAGGGTACTTTTTATCCCGAAATTCCTACGGCAGTAGGGCCCCGAGAGCGCAGCTAATATAGCATTTTTCATAGGTATGGAAAACTTGCTACGACTCGGGGGTTCCGCTCAGTTGGAATTTCAGGATAAAATTATCTTTTGTGATTTTTCAAGACTTTCTTTATTTGTGTACTAATGTTCATCGAGAATCCCGTCCAGTAGACTTCTTTGTGATCGAGTGACAAAAATGTCAAGTTTGTGTGGGAATTTTTATCATTTATAATATACTAGATGCGCCCCGAGGCTTCGCTCACTGTTAGAATTTCAGAAGAAAAGTAGATTATATGCATTTTTAGGTTTAAATCTACTTATGTACTAATTTTAGTCAAAATATGCTCCGGTAAGATTTTGTGTAATTGAGTAACAAACATACATATTTTTACACGTTTAGATGCCTCGGACAAAATCTACCGATTCATGTTCGTCGAAAATTAGTTCACGAGTAGAGTTAAACCTAAAAATGCATATAATCTACTTCTTTTCTGATGACCGGTATTAATAAGTGTTGACAACAATTGGTAAGCGATAGAACTAGTTGGAAAAATAAACAGGAGTCTTTTTTATTTTGTGTGAAGGACCTAATCATTCATTATTCATATCATTTCAAACTTCAGCATTTCATACGACCTGTGCCTTATGGTATCACTTTCTTAAGAATTTAGGGATAAAAGTATTGTATTCAGTTAATTCAAGATGTAATCTACTAGCGGTCCACCCCGGCTTCATCCGTGATATATTAATAGCCTATGTTACTCAGCGACAACGTAGGTACGTTTCCAACGATGAAATTTTTTTTTTTAGATTGGCTCAGTAGATTTTTGAGTCTACTAACTAACTCTTTTTGAGTCTACCACTAGTCATAATACGAAAATCTTTTTCACTCTTATAATACCCCGGTCAAATTAGACATTGAGGCCTACATTAATTCGCATTAAGCTGAAAATTGGGTACGAATGTTAAGAATACCATTATAATTTTAATCGAAATGCATTATTCTACCATTAGTACGGGCAGTTATGTAATTGACCTTTAAATTTTTCATTAAGCTATGAGCTTCATGTCATATGTTCCTTGAGTGATTCTAAGCATTTTGAGCCCGGGGGGCAAAAAGAATCATGCGGCTACCAGGGGCTGGGGGCCCACAAAGGTGACCACCACCCGTCAACTTTTGAAAAAATCTGTTTTCGTCCAGGTAGCTACTAGGGCAAATTTGGTATCATTTTCGTATAGACCAAAGATGTAAAATTCATGTCTGATATTTATTATTTACAGTTTTATAGTAATTTTACGAGAAAAACTTAAAAATGTGAAAAATTTCGTTGATGATTTTTGCTTTGAGAGCTTATAATTTTTGTATATTGTCAAATAATATCAAACAAAAAATACTACATTAAAGCGCATTTCATGCAGATTTTTAAAATATATTCTGTTTAATATCCTACTATACAAAAATATGGAGAAAAAAAATCTGACAACCTCAGCGCGGGTAGCTACCCGTCTAGCTGGATTCGCACTAGGCGGCGATTTATTGTATTACGTATAGTCCGGTCATTTTTTGTTTTCAGAAAAACTAATTTATAAAGTTTTGAAACTTGTGTGACATATACCTTCGGTTGTGGTGTTCAACGCTCACTACCCTCCCCTGCCCTCCCCCTGACGCTACCCCCGCTTTGCTCTGAAATCTTTTACCGGTTTTTTCACTTTTTCTGGAAAACTATTATAGATACGAAAAAGGTGTCAAAGGTACCTAAAAAGAGGGGTATTATTGCAGTTTTACTATTATATCTCGAAAAAGACCCAGTATTTCGAAAACATAGTACATACTATTAAAATTTTTGGAGCATTAAATTTTCCGTTTAATGGGACTAAATACATATATTTAGGACCACTCGGTCCAATACTAGTGCTCATCGAAATTGCACAAATCCCACAGATATTGTAAATATGAAAGTTTAGATGTATGTTTGATACTCAACTACACAAAATTTACTGGACGGATTTTGATGAAATTTGGTATACGGGTAGAAAAATACCGGGAATAGCACATAGGGTACTTTTTATCCCGAAATTCCTACGGCAGTAGGGCCCCGAGGCGCAGCTAATATAGCATTTTTCATAGGTATGGAAAACTTGCTACGACTCGGGGTTCCGCTCAGTTGGAATTTCAGGATAAAATTATCTTTTGTGATTTTTCAAGACTTTCTTTATTTGTGTACTAATGTTCATCGAGATCCGTCCAGTAGACTTCTTGTGATCGAGTGACAAAAATGTCAAGTTTGTGTGGGAATTTTATCATTTATAATATACTAGATGCGCCCCGAGGCTTCGCTCCTGTTAGAATTTCAGAAGAAAAGTAGATTATATGCATTTTTAGGTTTAAATCTACTTATGTACTAATTTTAGTCAAAATATGCTCGGTAGATTTTGTGTAATTGAGTAACAAACATACATATTTTTACGTTTAGATGCCTCGGACAAAATCTACCGATCATGTTCGTCGAAAATTAGTTCACGAGTAGAGTTAAACCTAAAAATGCATATAATCTACTTCTTTTCTGATGATGGTATTAATAAGTGTTGACAACAATTGGTAAGCGATAGAACTAGTTGGAAAAATAAACAGGAGTCTTTTTTATTTTGTGTGAAGGACTAATCATTCATTATTCATATCATTTCAAACTTCAGCATTTCATACGACCTGTGCCTTATGGTATCACTTTCTTAAGAATTTAGGGATAAAAGTATTGTATTCAGTTAATTCAAGATGTAATCTACTAGCGGTCCACCCCGGCTTCATCCGTGATACATAAATAGCCTATGTTACTCAGCGACAACGTAGGTACGTTTCCAACGATGAAATTTTTTTTTTGAATTGGCTCAGTAGATTTTGAGTCTACTAACTAACTCTTTTTGAGTCTACTAGTCATAATACGAAATCTTTCCTCTTATAATACCCCGGTCAAATTAGACATTGAGGCCTACATTAATTCGCATTAAGCTGAAAATTGGTACGAATGTTAAGAATACCATTGTAAATAAATTGTCAAAGATCCTTAAGGATCCGCCGTCTGGAAAAAAAAAATAAACATGGTTATAGTTTAAAAAAATGAGTTTTTTGCATTTTTTAGCTAAACGGTGAGTTTTACAGCAATTATAGTCAAGACACTATTGAAGCTCCTCTAATTCTCTACGACAAATATTATTACACTTCTTTTCCTAAGAATCGCCATTTCCGATTTATAGCGGTTTAAAGATAAGAAAAAACAAATTCTTCGTAATATACACGAAATGAGGTAGATACACGAAAACCTCGTTAGCATCGATACAATGGATAGTGTTGATACAATTGATAGTATCGATAGTATTGATACAATCGATAGTATCGATACAATCCATAGTATTGTCGCGAACCAGAAATCGGTACTATCAATTATTAAACGATTGGGTTAGATTTTTTGAAATTCCACAATCGATTGATCTATTAGTCGATTTTCCGGCAACACTAATGAAAGACAGGTACCCTATGTCCTTCTCAGTACTTCTAGCTAGGTTTATGCGAAATTTTAAAAAGATGCGTTCAATATATAAAGCGTGGTAACAAACTCACTTTCGCAATTTTAGGAATTTGTGTGACCTCGTATCAATCATTCATTACGCATTTTTTTAGCGCGTGGTGGTTTGACAGTGACATTAAAATACTGAACTGATGTTAGTTGCGATTAGATCTGTGAGTTATGCGTCAACGATTTGGCGCCGTAATTACAAATCATCTAGTGTTAACTTTCAAATGCATGCATGTTAATGTACTTTTATATATATGAATGCGACGAATAAATTCTCCCTAATATATTATAGACTAGCTTTTGCCCGCGGCTTCGCCCGCGTGAATTTTCCACGGGAACAGTGCTTTTTCCCGGGACAAAAAGTAGCCTATGTGCTATTCCAGGTCATTATCTACCTCTGTACCAAATTTCATCGAAATCCGTCCAGTAGATTTTGCGTGATTGAGTAACAAACATCCTCACAAACTCACAAATTCACAAACTCACAAACTCACATCCAAACTTTCGCATTTATAATATTAGTATGGATTAATAAATTACATAATGTATACCGCTTTTTATTTCAATATGATGACAATAGATCGTGGAATAGGCCTACTGGGGAAACCACGTAAAAAACAAGCACCAAACACACTACCTCATGGGTGGTGTGGAAACGTGTGCATATTACGAAGAATTTGTTTTTTCTTATCTTTAAACCGCTATAACTCGGAAATGGCGATTTTTAGGAAAAGAAGTGTAATAATATTTGTTGTAGAGAATCAGATGAGCTTCAATCGTGTCTTAACTATAATTGCTGTAAAACTCACCGTTTAGCTGAAAAATGCAAAAAACTCATTTTTTTAAACTTTAACCATGTTTATTTTTTTTTCCAGACGGCGGATCCTTAAGGATCTTTGACAATTTATTTATAATGGTATTCTTAACATTCGTACCAATTTTCAGCTTAATGGGAGTTTTTGTAAGCTCACCCCTATTTTTATGGCTATCTTGACCGGGGTATAATATGTACTTTATAATATGTATTAGTGTAATTAGTATACTAAATTTCATGAAAATTTTGCGTGAAAGAATAACAATTGATTTAATTGAACTATTTGATTATCTTCATATCGTCACCATAAATATATTTTCGTCATTTATTCAACGTTTGTTATTTCTATTATAGTAAAATAGTTCTTCAAAATATAAATATTATGATTGCAATAATTAGAATAAATAAAAGGAGCGGTTTACGAGGACTTACTGGGAAGAACTCATTGACTCATCGACGCCGCGTGGGCATTAATATTTTTTTTAGAATGGAAATTCTACCTTAATGTTATCCAAATTTAATATTTTCGTAATCTAGAATAAATATTCTTATTACTTATATTTTTTTACTGTGATTTACCCATATTATAAAAAGTTGTAGCACTTTAAACCGAAAATTGATATTAATGTTTTTTTATTTTTTAACAAAAATATGGATTTTTTCTATGAAATGTTGCAATAATGGTCCTTGATATATGCAAAAATGATACGAAACACGATATAATACTAAAACTGGATCGGTTTGGATTTTTTATTTTTATTGAAGCGTACGGTGCATACTTCCTGCTCGGATTCCATTGGCCCAAATGGGTCGTACCACAGAATTATCGGGCTTAAAATGCTTGATTTGATCCAGGGAACACCTCTGAGAAGTTTCAAAACATACTCCAAAAGTCCAAAGTACATGTCTGCTACAAAGACCATTTTGTAAGATAAATCGCTGCGGCTGACGCGTCGTATAGAGCGAGTCTAGCTGAGCGGGTACGCGCTGTGGTTGTCAATTTTTTTTCTTCATATTTTTGTATAGATGGATATTAAAACGTTTATATTTTTAAAATCTGCATGAAATGCGCTTTATTACAGTATTTTTTGTTTGATGTTTATTGTCACTATACAAAAATTATAAGCTCTCAAAGCAAAATCTTCAACCAAAATTTTCACATTTTTACGTTTTTCTCATAAAATTACTATAAAATTGTAAATAATTAATATTAAAAATGAATTCTACGTCTTCGGTTTATACGAAAATGATACCAAAGTTGCCCTAGTAGCCACGTGGACAAGAACAGATTTTTTCAAAAGTTGACGGGTGGCGGTCACCTTTGTGGGCCCCCAGCCGCTAGTAGCCGCATGATTCTTTTGCCCCCGGGCTCAAAATGCTTAGAATCACTCAAGGAACATATGACATGAAGCTCATAGCTTAATGAAAAATTTAAAGGCTATGTATGGGAGCATTACATAACTGCCCGTACTACATAACTTATTATGTAATTAGTTAAATCCGCTTTACGAAGAAAATTAATTTGATGAATTGATAAAGTGTCAATCTATACAAACAACTTCAATGTAATGACATACAAATGTTCAAAGAAATGCTGCCTATACTGGAGTGGGAGTGTCGATTTTCTATAATTTTATTTATAGATAAACTTCGAATCAGGAGAGTAGATAAGCCAGTTATAGTAACGCCTTTTTTTACGTGTGGAAAGACCCCCGTGTCGTCCATCCAGCCATGGGAAGCTGGACAGGTATGTGGGACTCGAACCCACTAAAATCATTTGTGCCAGAACCGTGTGCTTCTCTCGCTCCACAGCCCCGGGCGGCGGCGGCTGCCGGCGCGGCTCCTGCTACCACCACGGGGCGGCCGCGGCCCCGGTACAGCTCGCTCTAGAATCAGCCAAACCCAGGGTTAGTCGAGCGTCTAAACCAACGGAGTAAAGACAGACTGTGTCCTTAGCATAGTGTGTGAGTGAGTAGTGCTGAGTATGCTTTGCTATGTATGTATATTCTGAAGTGTTTATAAATTAATCCTTTCCATGATTTGTGGTATCATTTCTAAAAAAAATTGGTTCCTTAGGAATGACTTTAACAATATGTCTGGTGCCTCTTCAGTCTCCTCACAATGGACCCGCACTTGCAAACTTTGAACTGCACTTGATTCGTGCAATCACGGCGAGTACCGTTAGCAGAGCAAGGCACTTGGTTTCGTAGAACCAATATCCTCATGAATAGATGGAATTATTAAGTGTAGTTTAAGTTACATATTAATTCCTGAATCGCAATTACCGACCGAATGAGACAAAGTTTTCCTTTTCCTGACCGGACACCAATCAAAAAATATATAGAACGAACCGTCCCCAGGAGGCTTCGGCTTATATTAGTTTGGGGCTTTAATTTCGAATTCGAATTTCCGGATAAAAAGTAACTAAGGAACTCAATGCGAAAGTTTTTGTGTGAACAGGTTAATGACACAGATTTTGATGAAATTTTTGTACATAAATAGAATAACATCTGGAATAGAATATCTAGTACTTTTAACCTGAATTTATCACTCAAGGCGCAGCTATTGTAATGTTTGTGATTGTTTGTAATCTGCCAACGGTACACAAAGGGAAGGCGGGTCAGACAAACAGACACCGCAATCTTGCTTTGATTTGCATGAGCTTCTGCAGGTCGTTGCTCGTACGACCACAGATTATACGGAGTAATACAGGCTTTCTTGGAAATAGCTATGCTGTGCGAAACATACCTGCAGTTCATGTTAACAAATCACTATAATTTTAAAGTAGTAAATTGTTACAATAAAAAGTGCTTTTATGTATTAATTAAAGCGTAAGCAGCGTAAGTAAATAGTAATAGTTATGCCGACCGACCCTATTCAAGCTTTTTCTTTTTCTTATAAGCTGTGCTCTTGTCGGTGGAGTATACGCCACGCCTCTTAATTTTCGGCTTATCATTTACATTATTGATACAACACGTAAGTCGACGCCTGCCTTCTCTTTCAGTTTGCTTACATAACTCTTTCTCGGTCTCCCCTGGACCTCTTCTTCCCTTCTTCCCTTCACCTTTCCTTCAATTATATTTTTTAAATAGGTCATCAAATCACATGATCCAATATACATTTTAGATCATACATGTTCACGTATCAGATGCAATCTAAGTTTTCCAAACACCTTTTATGCCAGAAGTTGGTGAGTTCCAATGTACTCGGCTGTGGCCGAGCCAAGTATTGTTTCGACGGTCGGTGTTCAAATACGGGATTACTAGAAACCGGCAGGGTTGACAGATCTAGATGATTGAATGTCTTGGTTTCTACAGTATCTAATCCATCTTGGTATTAATATGTTTTCTTAAATAAAATTGATGTAATTTGATGATCGTTTTACACGAGGGAGGGAAGGGAGAGGCCTTCGCCCAGCAGTAGAACACAGCACCTATAGGCTAGAAAAAACAAATAAAAGACAAGGTAACAGCAGTAGAGCTTTATTTTATTTTCCTAAGCATTATAAGCGTCATGTTGATCTTTAAATGTTGTCTTTTACTTCCTGATTTTTTCTGAGTAATGGCAACCCTAATAGGGGGCGGTGGTGGGGTGTTCTGGGACAAAAGGGATGACTGTGCATCCGTCGCTAAGAAAACTTGTGTACTTATTGTTTTAAACTGGGACGCCCGTTTTGGCAGTGTCGGATTTCGTTTGTTTTCGCGGGTTTTTGTGACTTTGCCGCAGTTTGTGTTAAGTATTTGTGTACTTTGTGGTTTTACTTAGTCTAAATGTGGCTATGTTTAAGTATAGTTTTTAAGGAACTTGCTAGATTGTACATATGTAATTATGTATGTATTTGTGTTTATGTCGTAAAAGCTTGATGTGGCGTGACTTACTTTTGGCGTTTTTTATTACTACAGTATATACCCTCTCTTCCAGTCTTTCCGATAAAAACAACCATTAGACGAAAAAAATACATTGTTGGAGTCAATAAGTTTACTACACTATAATACAGCTGAAAAGTTTGATTGTTGCATGCAACCCATTAGAACTACTTTAGGCTATCCAGAATCCCGAAATTCCCGCAGTAAGTAAAGCCGCGGACACAACTAGTCAGAAACTCGCTACCGTTTTCCTTTAATATTGGTTTCATAAAACGGCCGTGAAAGATTACAGTTTGTGATCCGCAAAAATGTATAAAAACACCCTTTGAAGATCCGGCACACTATCAGAAGCAGTTGCGTTTGAGTTATGTGCGCTAACGCAGTGCGAGCGCGATAGCAGCCATTCGGAGGATTTATTGAGGGAGCCGCGGAGATGAGTGGAGCAAACATAACCAGCCCTGCTCTATATGCGAGCGTAGACACAGGTTATGTAAGAGTGGCTATGAAGAGGTAGGGCTACATATGGAGGTATTCCTTGAAGCGCATGCATTTTCATGCGTACCAAAAGAAAGCTTTTCGAAGCGCACCTTTTTTATTATCAATTTCGTTAGCGCTCCTGTAAGGTGAGATTCGAGGAATAGTTTTACTGCGCTTCATTTGGTGCGCTTGAAAATAAATGCGTTTCGAGAAATACCTCCACGAATGAGCTAAAGATTGTTATGTTTCAGCGTTCATGTGTGTATTGTATGTATGTGAGTTGCTTTATTCCACCATAACTTGTCAACGCCTTGACAGATATCAATGTGTGTGTGAGATTCCCTGTGTTGTACCGGGTAACCTGGGCTATGTGACGTCTTAAACTGCAGTCGTGTTTTGGAAATTTTGTAAAATGAATTATTTCGAGTGTGTTTAGTTCTCGTGCCGGATTTTAGCAAGGACGTAGAGTCCGTGTGGAAAGAGAATAGGCGTATAAGATTTCAAATGTTCAATTAAGTATCGTTTTTGTAACCGATAACTAATATTAGTTAGACTAAGAAGATTATGATGATAACCTAGTGCTTTATAAAACAGAGCAAACCTATTATATCTATCGCAATTGTCCATTTGAAGATTATTTCTGTAAATTTCATCATTTTGAACAAATTGGATTCTAGAGATCCAGCTTCAGACTCAAATTTACTTACCGAAAACCACTACAACAACACAACTAACAAGTTGACCTAGATGAAAGTTGGCGAAAAGTTCAAAAGGCAAAATAAAATACCGGCCGAAAGTTCGACACTCCGGTTCAGCGGGAACCAGTTATGGGCAAGAGTCCGAAACTGGATATTTTCAAATGTCCATTTTCAGTCTAATGGTACATCCATTGGGACATTTTTATTTATATTATGTACAGAATGCTACTAGACAATATTACAACAGCGCAGATAACTCAAGCCCCAATGCAAAAGTATATACGCACAGTCAGCTGCAGAGAAACCTGACCCCTTGATGTAGGATTCGGTCAAGTATCTGTACAGCTGACTGTACATACAATTGACATTTACGCATCGTGTCGCGCCGCGCTACTTTGCTGCTGTTGACGCTACCTAGGACAACGGGTGACCGACCGATATGGCCACCATCAGCTCCCAAATGAATAACTTAAATTGGGCTGATTGGAAATGGTCGTTATGTAAAAAGTCCAATTTTCGTCCATCTCCGGTGGCATCGGAAAGTTTGGTCGGCGCGTAACTCGATATCACGCCATCAGGGGGCGCCGGATTCGATTCCAACTTTGTAATTACTGGAAACAAACTGTAAATGTTCCAAACGAAACACAAAAACGATACGATCTGACCTAAACCGGTACAAAGTTTATAAAAATTCTGATTTATAATTATGTAAAATTAAAATTAATAGAAAATCTTGTAGTATAAAATGAATTATTTATTTGCATTAAATAGGATACAATATGATGTTAACAATAACAATTAATAAGTCCTTAACCTATCGAATTATGTCTTTTTGGGGGCGTTATTCGTTATTTTCTGTAGAACTTGCCCTTAAAATATTTGTCCTAGTAACTTGTTTGTTTGTTTGTTTGTTTGTAATAACTTTATTGCACAATAACATAAATACAATACTAATTACAAATCCAGAAAAAGAAAAATGAAAATCAAATTATGTCAGAAAATGGCAACAGCGGACTTATCCCATGAAGGGATCTCTTCCAGTCAATCGGTACGAATATATAATAAAACAAAGGGCAGAGGCTGTGCAAACAATCTGACGTACATACATTTTATAGAAATTAATATATATACTACTACTAAACTAAGATAGAAAGAGTAATGAAAGTAAAGCTCAATAATACACAGAAAGGAAAGAGGAAAAGGGGAAAAACAAAAAAGAAACAAATAGAAAGTCAGGATAAGGAAAAGGATTTTACAACACGATTTTTAAAGGAGTCAAGGGAAGGTGCCACTTTGGTGTCTAAAGGAAGAGAGTTCCAAAGGCGAGGTGCTTTGACAGAGAAGGAATTCGAAAAAAACGCGAAGAGAACTCAGGTGTGGAGAGGAGAAGCTTATTACAGGAGCGCAAGCGAGAATCTGTGTGATGAAAAGTAAAACAATCACGAAGGTAATTAGGAAATGAAGGGTTGAAAAGAACATTGAAGAGAAGAGAAAGGATTGCAGGTTACGCCGAGCCCTAATAGGAAGCCAATTCAATTTATCTCGAAACTCAGATATGTGGTCATATTTACGGAGTCCGAAAATATACCGGATGCAAACATTTTGTAAGCGTTCTAGTTTATTAAGAAGTTCCTGAGAAGGATCTAAGAAGGCGACATCAGCGTATTCAATGAGTGGAATTATTAGGGAACGAGCCAGTATAGTTTTAGTTTTAATAGGTAAAATTTTGCAGTCTTCTCAAAGAGTGAAGAGCAACAACAACCCTACGGCTAACCTCGTTTATATGGGGAACCCAAGACAGGGTGTCGTCGAAGATGAATCCCAGATTCTTCACTGTTGGAGAAAAGGGAATAATAGTGCCGTCAAGTTCGATATTAGGAATAGGGAGTGATTTAATTTTACTAATAAAATGAGGGCTGCCAATAATAATAGCCTGGGATTTTTTGGCATTGATAGAGAGGCCAAAATTGCGAGACCATTCGGCAATAACGGCCAGGTCAGAATTAATGGTATTAATGACGGAGTGAAATTCTTCGAAAGGGGCTGCTGAATATATTTGCAGATCATCTGCATATAAGTGGAACTATATATAACTCATGGAATTGAAAATGGAATAATCAGTACGTATAGGTAACAAGATTTAATAAAAAAAAGGTTCACTGTACCACAGTACAGTGTAAAAAAATTTGTGTGTTAGGTATTGTTTGAATACCTAACACACAAAAAATTTAAACTTTAATAAAGCACTCACATTACCCTTAATTTAAATGAACCTTGAAATCATAACATATCTTTTTTGGGTAACCGTTTTATATTAAAATTCCATCAATATTATTTTTAAAGGACCCTTTCCCTTGCCCCAGAACATTAAAAAAAAACAATGATTTTGTTTTCCTAAAAATTTCCGCTGTCGAATTAAGTACATTTACAAATCTCTTGTATTTACTTGGTTCGGGATGTTGATTTAACGAAAAACGTTTCTTTATTTGGAAGTCAATTCAGGGTTGGATTTATGTCTGTATTATAAATAAACACAATGTTAATATCAATCTTTACAATAGTTAATAATAGTTGGCAGGCCTCCCACTCGGTGGACCGACGACCTGGTGAAGGTCGCGGGTTGCGCATGGATGCGGGCAGCGCAGGACCGGTCGTTATGGAAATCCTTGGGGCCTTTGTCCAGCAGTGGACGTCTTTCGGCTGAGAGAAACAATAGTAAAAAAATTTAAGAGCAAAAATAAATAAAAAATTTAGCTTTTGCCCTTTGCTTCAAGCATGCGCGGAAGTCGCTAGAAAGCTTCGAGGCGATAATTTTGTTTTTCGCCTATTTCACAGTGAATTTTCCAAAATTATGCTAACCTAAGTGCAAAAAGCTAACCTAAATTTCAAAGTTTTACGTTCAGCGGTTTCGGGTCTGCTTTGTTAAGTCAATCAGCAGAATTAAATTACTTATAAATAACTGCAGAAAATGTCGAAGACTATTTTAAACACTGAATATTTAAGACTATGTTGAACCTTATAATAATATACCTAAATATTTCCCAAATGAATTTAAATGTATAAAACGTTGCAGCTTAGTTCGTTAGCGTCTCAGTGTTTGTTTTGCGCAGGTTAAACTTTGCATAATATAGCATTATGGCTTAAATAATAGTATTAATTTTCACCAAACAACCCAGGGTAGTCCAATGTCATTTTTACTTTGAAGCTACACTATGGTTTCTTCTCCCTTTATTAACCCCCGACGTAAACAGTGGTGTGTTAAAGTTTGACGTGTCTGTGTTTTTGTGGATCTGTATGTTTATCTGTCCCAAGCGTATTAACCGATTTTGATCTATTGTGTTTGTTACAATAGTTTATTTGATATATGATCTAAATAGAGCCAAATATTTTGAAATTTTGTGTTACAATGACAACGAGTACCATTATCTGTAAGCGAAAATAAGTGAGCGCGGAAATTCCTGAACTTGCAATTTAACTCGGCTCCAGTTTTCATCTAAGGCTATTTTACTCAGAAAATAAAGCCTTAGTTTTCGAGATTCCTCCCTATTTCCCTCCGCAATCGAGCCGGGAGCGTGTTAGATAAGGGCGCCCCTCGTCAGTCTTTGTGTTCTGTTTGTTTTTTCCCGCGCATTTTTCCTCTGATCCGGCCGGGAATGAGCGAAGGACCACAATGCGCCAGTTGCGTGGAATGGGGTAGTGCTATTGTTCGTAGGCGTTACGGTAGAAAAATATAACCCGTATATTATTACACTTTAAAATGGATTACTCTGACTTCTGACTGGAGTCTTTATTGTATTATAGGTTTAACCGTTAGATCCCACGGCTGGGTAAATACCTCTCTCTCTTTGCCAAGGATAGTAATTTCTGAGATGTTGACGGCAGTAATATGTGTATCTAAGTCGCTACGTCATCTTTGATATGGCTTACGAAAATAATAATGTCTATAGCCAACAAAACTGTCATAATATACTTGTTTGTAATATAATTGCTTGAAACGAAACGCGGGCGTTTCGCATTGCTGCCGCTAGGCGGCCGCGGGGTTCTCATGGCAAGGACCCGGCTTGCGTCGCGAGACGGCCATTTTCAGTATGGCTTGGATCGCGCGCGTGTGCGGACATACCGCGTGATATATCCCCGCCGGTGCGGGTCGACCATCTTGTTGGTCAGTTTTACGACCGCGTGTGAACGGTCTGTTAACTAGTTTGACTTGTGATTGTTTAATTGTTAGTTTGAATTGTAATTGTGTATTTCATCGTTGTTAAATAACTAATAAGCTCGCGATAATTTGTGTTGTGCGAAAGACAGTATCGGTTTGGACAGCGCGCGGGGAGGCCGCGCCGTATGAAATACCTGGTGCTAGGCGCCATTTTGTCTGAAGCCACATTGACGTAATGGATTAGTCATTGTGATGTGTAATTGATAATTAGTTTGGATTGTACTGTTGGATTTCCATTTTGTTAAATAACTATTGAACGTTTGTGTTTGTGAAAAAACCTGTTATTGTGACTTTTTCTTGTGAGATGTGAAACGTGGCTGGCTGTTCACATCCAGCTGTTCCCGAGTGAACCTTCGGGAAGAAACCTACTTATTTATTCTGGGGAAAGAGATCTCAAGGGGGTAGTTTGGGTGATTAGGGACCAACCCCCCTCTCCGAAGACACTCGAAGTTGGATCCGAAGATTAAGAAGATTCAGTTTGGTAAGTGGTTTGTAATTGTAGTTATTAAGTTAGGTTAGTATATAGGGCCCTGTAGCTCCCGTTATAAGCTATGGTGGTAGCAGTCTGCGTATAGGTTAAGTTAGGTTCTAGTCGGACAGACGTAGTGCCGGGTCGAGGTTTTTACCGGTATTTTTTTTTACCCGGTAAATTTTTCGGTACCGAACCCTCCCGCCATTTCGTCTGCCCGGATTCTCTGCGCACATTTTCTGGTAGCAGAGCGTAGTTGTTCTACCCTCTATTTGTTCGTTTGTAAAAAATAATTAATTGTTTTTTTTTATTTTGGTTGTGACTTGACGCGATGGCGAAGGTCTCCCATGCTAAGGCGACACTCGCCAACGAATTGAGATGGTTTGTGACGGCCGGTGGACTCCCTGTCCCGGAAGGACAGGGAGGCCGCTATACTGGAAAGAGCGGATCAGCTCCGCTCACGATTGAACAACGCGGAAGCGGCCATGGCGGCGCTTACCGAAGCCGACCTTGCCCCGGAGTTCTACGCAAGTCACGTGGCGGACCTGGACCAGATCCTGAGTCTGCACGATGACATCGTGGAGGCGGCGGCCGCAATAAGGGCGAGACAGGCTGGCGGACCAGCCCCTCGCACACCTGTTAGACAGGAAGGACCAGCGGTTACTGGTCGGCTCCCCACCCTTCAGCTGTCCCACTTTGGGGGTAGGATGGAGGAGTGGGTGGCATATAAAAATATGTTCGAGTCCCTGGTCGTAGCACGACAGGATTTGTCGAAGGCCCAGAAGATGGCCTACCTCCTCTCCACTCTTGAGGGTGAAGCGCGGTCGCTCATCCAGCACCTCCGGGTGGAGGACGACCAGTACGACACGGCTTGGGAGTTATTGAACTCCCGCTACCAAAACTTACGTTTGTTAGCGGATGCGCACGCCGCACAGTTGATGGCCCTGCCCAAGGTGGCCAACAGGGCACAGTTGCGCCTGCAGTTGCTCACGCCCGTTACAGTGGCCTGTAACGCGCTCCGCACACTGGGGCTGCCGGTGGACCAATGGTCCTTTTTGCTGGTGCACATTGTATTGGGCAAATTACCCAATGACATCCGCTCGCGATTTGAGCGCGAGAATGCGGAACGGGATAGCACCACCCTACCAACATTCACTGACTTGGTGAAGTTTTTGGAGTTTGAGGCACGGGCGGCTGAGAATACCATGACGGACTCAGCGCCATCCAGAGCGCCTGAACGCAGGCCCTTGGAACCCTCATGGCGAGGGAAGCCCCAACAGGGAAAACAACCGCCACCGCGTGGAGCTGGTGCGCGGGTTGCACACACGGCAGCAGTCGCGAGGGACGCGGACTGCCTGCAATGTGGTCGGATGGGCCACAGCCTGCTGCAATGCAGGGACTGGCAGAGACTGCCAGTACAAGATCGGCGCCGCATGGCAAAGCGGCATGAACTTTGCTTTTATTGTTTGGGCGGTCACTATGCACGTGACTGTCCCAGGGCCATACCATGCAGTGCATGCCGTGGGCGGCACCACGCGATGCTTTGCATGAACCGGAACGGGGATGGCACCCCGATGTTGAGGCAGGGGTCCCCTATGGGCGGGGGCGCTCCTGCGCGAAGCCCTACACCTTTGGAAGAAGGACGCGGCTTCGCTCGTCGCACCCCCCCTCGGGAGGGGGGTCGCGTACCTGCGCGGGTCTTGATGGACCGGGACCACGCGCCCCAAGGTCGTGGCCAGTATGTGGCTGGCCAGGCCCCGGATAAGGCCCCCATGGGCGGGGGCCCTAGATCGGACGTGAGAGTGGGGACACCCCCCTCCACGCGGGTTACCACTACCCAACACATGCAGCCGCCGCTGCATGGCCATTAGGCCATGTTCTCCGCCGCTGCACGAGTACCCACGGCTGGAGTACCACCCGCCGTACTATAGGTATGGCCGGGCCGCGGGTTATGCCCCCCCTCAGATGGGGCTGTGCACTCGCCCGCCATATTATCCGGGTCAGTGGCGCGCCCCTGGTTTGGAGAGAGTGGGGAGCCCGTAACTAGCTTGCTCCCTTGCTGGGACAGAGCCGCGGACGGTTCTGCTCCCTACCGCGGTGGTCCGCGTATGGGGTCGTAGGGGGAAGCCATTAATTTGAGAGCTCTGTTGGACTCAGGGGCTCAAAGCAGTTTGGTTACCACTCGAGTGGCACGCCAGTTAGGTTTAGTCGTGGAAGACTCGCCTGTGCCACTTCTTGGAGTTGGTGGCATACAGGTGAAGTGTCTGACGGGCCAGACACTTGTCACCTTTTCTTCGCTGAAGTCCTCCACAATGAGGATCACGACCTCGGCTATGGTAATGGATACCATTGCGGGTTGGCAGCCCTCGACAGACATACCGCCGGGTGTGTTGTCTTTGGTTTCGGGTCTGGATTTGGCCGACCCCTTTGTTTTTCATCCCGGCCCAGTGGACTTGCTCCTGGGCTCGGACGTATTGGGTTGGATTTTGTTGGGTACCCAGAAAGCTCTGGGTTCGTCTTCGCTGATAGCAGTGTCTACTATCTTTGGTTTCGCCCTGATTGGCCCTGTGTTTGATAATAGCACCGTGGAGGAGCCACCGGTCGTCGCATCAGCGTCCTTGGCCAAGACCATGCAAAGGTTTTGGGAGGTGGAGGAGCCACCTATGAGTTCCAGGGTGGATCCGGAACACGCTGAGTGCGAAGCCTTCTTTCGATCAACCACGGAGAGGTTGCCCTCCGGTCGGTTTGTAACTAGATTACCATTTGTTGCTACACGTCCTAGCCTAGGGCAAAGTAGGGCGCTTGCGGAGAAACGACTGCTGTCCATGGAGCGACGTATGCAGCGTGACCACGTACTTCGCGATAAATATATTGAATTTATGCGCGAGTACGAGGATTTGGGTCACATGTCTCCGGCTCGAGTTGATTGGAGCTCAACTGAGCATTATCCCCGGCGACGGCGACGTAAACATTGACGACCGCTCGTTCGAGTTAGTTTGTGCGAAACTATACCTACGTGACAGATATTTATTCTTGTGTTGTGTTGTTTATATTCCGCCGCACGGCATAGAAAATGAATATTTAATATTATTTAGAATATTAGAACAAATTAGTGTTAAATATGGTAAATTGTTAATACTGGGTGATTTCAATCTGTACTCTTGTTCAGATAGTATACGAGATTATTATGAGTCTTTCTTAACCTATTGTGGATTCACACAGAATAATAATATAGTCAATTGTAATAACCGTAAGTTGGATTTGGTGTTAAGTTCGTTGGATGAGTGTGTATGCGTGAGTGCCGCGGCCGAGTCGATGGTGTTGACGGTGGATGCTCAGCACCCGCCGCTCGAGGTAGCTGTGTCCTGGACCGGCAGGGGGCGGCCAGACCGAGTGAGTACCAATGAAGAATATATTATTAATCAATGGAATTTTAATAAAGCGGACTTTTCGTCATTATATTCTTTAATGGCACAAATAGACTGGGCTCCCATTTACGGTATGGAGAATGTTAACGAATGTGTAAGATTTTTTTATGACAAATTATATTCAGTGGTTAACCAATGTGTTCCAAAGAAAAAGCGAAGCGGGTACATCTCTAAGTATAGGTACCCCGAATGGTATAACGTAGAAATAATTAATGAAATAAAACATAAGGCGGTCCTGCATAAACGGTACAAGGCTAGCAAATCACCACATGACTACGACGCGTTTTCTACCTGTCGAGCAAAGGTTAAGCGTATGATTATTCTGGCGGAAAAACATTACCAGGAGGGAGTCCAGAAACATTTGTCGGAAGATCCCAAAGCATTCTGGAATTATATTAGGTCGAAAAGGGGTAATGTAAGTTCACAAAAAATATTGAAAAACGGAGAAGTACTAGTAGGAGACCAATGTACTAAAGAGTTTGCGGATTATTTCCATTCGGTCTATAGTTCGGATAGGGCTGAACTAAACGTGGCGGCGGCGGCGGTTACCGAGACTGGGCGAGCAAATCCAGCAGCGCGAGTACATCTGCAGAAGCTGCAGTTGGACGATGTGCTGCGCGCGCTCACTAGATTGAAACCGAAACGCTCAGCCGGGCCCGACGGTATACCCACCTATGTATATAAGGACTGTAGAATAGTACTGGCAGAGCCTTTTGCACATCTACAACCTAAGCTTAAAATATGCAGTTTTTCCGGAGGAGTGGAAAACATCTCGGGTAGTACCGGTTCCCAAGGGTGCAAAAGGGCAGAGTGTGGAGGAGTTTCGTCCAGTAGCAGTTTTATCGACGCCAGCGAAAGTTTTTGAATCAGCAATACAAGAAAGCTTGTTTAACCAGATACAAGCTCAATTATCAGATGCACAGCATGGATTTCGCCCTGGACGTAGCACCACAAGCAACCTGCTCAACTACATGCAGGAACTGGTACCGGTGGTAGACAGCGGAGGACAAATGGACGCAGCTTACTTCGACTATCGAAAAGCATTTGATGTGGTCGATAATGACATATTGCTGGGGAAGCTAGCCGCCGTAGGTTGCACTCCCCATTTGCTTACCTTCTTTGCGGACTATATGAGAGATAGGAAACAGTATGTGGACTATTCTGGACATCGATCTGAACCATATTTTGTCTATTCAGGGGTAAGTCAGGGCAGTAATTTAGGTCCCCTCGAGTTTCTAGTAATGATAAATGACCTAGTTGATGTGGTAGTAGATGCATCATGCTTGTTATTTGCGGATGATCTGAAACTGTTCCTCCCAATAAAAGCAGCTGCAGACTGTAAGCGCCTACAGGATGATATTGACAGGGTGGTAGCATGGAGCAATGAAAACAAGCTGGAGTTCAATGTTTCGAAATGTCAGACTATTTCATTTACAAAAGTGCGTAATCCTATCCAGTACAGCTATAAGATCGGTGATACATCATTAGCAAGGGTCTCGGAAGTAAAAGACTTGGGAGTTCGAATGACATCACAGCTAGGTTTCCAAGAGCACATACTTCACATTTGCAAAATAGCGTTTAGAAATTTGGGTTTTATTCTACGCAGGGCGGCTGGTTTTACAGATATGCATGTGATTAAAACACTATATAATGCACTAGTTAGGAGTCATCTCGAATGCAATTCACAGGTTTGGAATCCGCACGAGGTGAAATATAGCCTTGTATTGGAAAAGATACAGAACAAGTTTGTTAGGTATTTATACTGGAGACAATATGGAGTGTATCCTTTGTACCCTCTGATGTATCCCACCTTGTTTGTGTTAGGTATGGTGGGGTATTGTGAGCTACGCGTGAGAAGGGAGCTTAGTATGGTGGCATACATTTTTAAATTAATTCGCGGTGTAGTTCACAACATGGATATGCTTAAATTAGTGCAATTCTGCGTTCCTAATAGATACGTGGAGCGTCGAAGGCAGCCTCGCCTTTTGGAGGTACCTCTCGGACGTACTAACTTGGTGAACAAATCTCCGCTGGCACGCGCGATACGCACTCTGAATTTGATCGCGGATAGGATAGATATCTTCCAGTGTACTCAGTGTGAATTTACAAAGGTTGCTATTTATGTAATAAGTTATATTGTAAATAATTGATATACCTACATATGTGCTTTTCTATTGCATTGGCTAAAGCTGTAAAAATAGAATAAGTTTGGAAATAAATAAATAAATAAAAATAAATAAATAAAATTATTTTTTGCCCCACCACGCGGTGGTGAAGGCCTCAACGGGCAAGTTGCGGACTGTCTTTGATGGGTCCGCACCCACTTCGAACGGAGTTTCGTTGAATCTATGTTTGCATTCAGGTCCCAAATTGCATAGGGACATAATTGACATCATCTTGAACTTTAGAAGACATCAAGTGGTTTTTGGCGCGGACATCCGGATGATGTTCCGCCAGACAGTCATACATCCTGAGGACAGGCGATTCCAGTTGATACTCTGGCGTGAGCGCCCTGAGGATCCTGTGACGGTGTATGAACTCAATACAAACACGTATGGTTTGAAATCTAGTCCCTATATCGCCATCAGATCATTGCTTGAATTGGCAGAGCGGGAACGGATCCGCTTTCCCCGTGGGGCTTCCGTGCTGTCACGTGACTTGTATGTCGATGACGTGTGCACCGGAGCCCAAAGTATTGAGGAGGCCCTCCTACTGCGGGATGAATTGATTGAAATATTGAAAACGGGTGGCTACGAGCTACGTAAGTGGTTGTCCAATGAGCCTAGAGTTCTAGAAGGGATCCCGGAGGATCACCAACAGAACCCTCACCTGTTTGAGGATGTAGATGATCCCAACAGGATAGCGGTGCTGGGCATGCAGTACCAGCCGCTAACCGATATTTTTACATTCCAAGTGGACTTGGAAATACCAAAGGTCTGGACTAAGAGAACGGTGTTGTCAGTAATAGCTCGTATGTTTGATCCAAGCGGTTGGATCAGTCCAGTAATATTCTCTGCGAAGTGTCTTCTTCAGAGACTTTGGACTTTGGGCGTCTCGTGGGACGAGCCGCTGTTTGGTCCTCCATTGGATGATTGGCTCGAGTTGTTTTCATCGATTAAGGAAGTCAATCGGATTGCCTTGCCTCGTCGAATATTGCCCCCGGGAAATATCGAGCCAGCCTGCATGGCTTTTGTGACGCGTCGGAGCGAGGCTACGCCGCGTCAGTCTATATGCGGACAGTTGACGCCGATGGCCGGGTCAATGTCTCGCTTTTGTTAGGGAAGAGCAAGGTCGCCCCCATCAGGACTAGGCTGACTATTCCCAAGCTTGAGTTGAGTGGAGCTCACCTTCTCTCTAAATTGTTGCATCACGTTGCCAGTGAGCTGGCGGCCACGGTCGAGATACGAGACATCTTCGCCTGGTCGGATAGCCAGGTCGCGCTTGCATGGTTGCGCGCGGCCCCACATACCTTGGAGGTTTTTGTTGGAAACAGGGTTTCCCAAATTCAAAATATTGGAATTGATATAACATGGAGACATGTGCCGGGAGAGCTTAACCCAGCGGACTGTGCTTCCCGAGGTTGTACGGCACCAGAATTGGTGTCACACCCGCTCTGGTGGGGTCCAGAGTGGCTGATGGGATCAGAAACATCTTGGCCTGTCTGTCAGACAGATGTTACTTCTTTGAGTTTGACTGGGCTTCGTGTACATGCTGTAGTCGCTGAGACGACGTCGGAGCCGGATTGGCTACTTGCTCGGTATAGCAGTTTGGATAAGCTTCTGGGTGTTACCAGTTGGATTAAGCGTTTCATACATAATTGTAGAAACCCACAGGCAAAGCGGTTGGAGCCGATTGCAGGTGCAGAAGAGCGCCGGAGCGCATTGTTGCATTGGGTCCGTGTCGTGCAGACCGGACGGTTTGAGTCAGAGCTTCATATTTTGCGCGACGCACGCGCTAAGTTGAAGGGCGCGGTCGCTCGTTTGAACCCGTACATCGACTCGGATGGGCTTCTTCGGGTTGGAGGCAGGCTCCGGAAGGCGGATCTTCCATATGAGACTCGCCATCCTCTGTTGTTGCCCAAGGGCGGACCCTTGGTGCAGCTTTTGGTGTCTGATCGACACATTCGTAACGCCCATGCTGGGTGCAATGCTTTGCTGGCTATTTTGCAACGCGAATTTTGGATTTTGTCTGCCCGAAGAGCAATCCGTAGTGTTCTGTTTCGATGTATTGCATGTTATAGGTTGAAGGCATCCACGATGCAACCACAGATGGGTGATTTGCCCGCTAATCGAATCCGACCTTCGAGACCGTTTGACGGCGTTGGAACCGATTTTGCCGGTCCCTTTTCGATCAAGGCTTCTCCCTTTCGTAATGCCCGTATTGTGAAGGGCTATTTGTGTGTATTTGTTTGTTTGGCCACCAAGGCTGTCCATTTGGAGGTGGTATCGGCTCTGACTACGGAGGCCTTCGTCGCCGCGTTGGATCGCTTTGTTTCGCGTCGAGGTCTACCTTCCCTTATTGGGTCTGATAATGGCACAAACTATAAGGGAACTGTAAATTATCTTAAGGATGTTTCTGTGTTTATTGATAAAAATTGTACTAGTTTAAGTCAAATTGCTGCCCAAAGGGGAATAACCTGGAAGTTTGGTCCCCCAAGTTGCCCCATTGGGGAGGGATTTTTGAAGCGGCTGTGAAATCCGCAAAGACCCACCTCCGCCGCATTATCGGAGAAACGGCTCTAACTTTTGAAGAGCTGGCCACAGTGTTTTGTAAAGTTGAGGCGGTCCTCAACTCTCGTCCTCTCTGTCCGCTATCTCCAGATCCAAATGACTTGGAAGCTCTCACCCCCTGGTCATTTTTTGGTGGGAGGAGCCTTTGAATGCCCTGCCCGAATACCCGTGGAAGGACGAACGCGTATATCGGTTGTCGCGTTTTCAAATGTTGCAGCAAATGAGCCAGGACTTTTGGCGTCGCTGGTCGCTTGAATATTTGCATTTGCTGCAGCAAAGAGTGAAGTGGACAGACAGGACTGAGCCTCCCAAGGAGGGTGATTTAGTATTGTTAAAAGAGGCAAATTTGCCCTCATTGCTTTGGCGACGAGCTCGCATATTACGTTTGATTCTTGGCGGAGATGGCACTCCGCGTGTGGCTGAGGTGTTGGTCGACGGTTCGATTTTAAGGAGAGGTGTGACCTCTCTCGCCCGCCTTCCCGTAGAGTAAGCTAGCGGTCTGCTTCTCAGACCGGGACGGGGGGATGTTTGTAATATAATTGCTTGAAACGAAACGCGGGCGTTTCGCATTGCTGCCGCTAGGCGGCCGCGGGGTTCTCATGGCAAGGACCCGGCTTGCGTCGCGAGACGGCCATTTTCAGTATGGCTTGGATCGCGCGCGTGTGCGGACATACCGCGTGATATATCCCCGCCGGTGCGGGTCGACCATCTTGTTGGTCAGTTTTACGACCGCGTGTGAACGGTCTGTTAACTAGTTTGACTTGTGATTGTTTAATTGTTAGTTTGAATTGTAATTGTGTATTTCATCGTTGTTAAATAACTAATAAGCTCGCGATAATTTGTGTTGTGCGAAAGACAGTATCGGTTTGGACAGCGCGCGGGGAGGCCGCGCCGTATGAAATACCTGGTGCTAGGCGCCATTTTGTCTGAAGCCACATTGACGTAATGGATTAGTCATTGTGATGTGTAATTGATAATTAGTTTGGATTGTACTGTTGGATTTCCATTTTGTTAAATAACTATTGAACGTTTGTGTTTGTGAAAAAACCTGTTATTGTGACTTTTTCTTGTGAGATGTGAAACGTGGCTGGCTGTTCACATCCAGCTGTTCCCGAGTGAACCTTCGGGAAGAAACCTACTTATTTATTCTGGGGAAAGAGATCTCAAGGGGGTAGTTTGGGTGATTAGGGACCAACCCCCCCCCCCCTCTCTGAAGACACTCGAAGTTGGATCCGAAGATTAAGAAGATTCAGTTTGGTAAGTGGTTTGTAATTGTAGTTATAAGGTTAGGTTAGTATATAGGGCCCTGTAGCTCCCGTTATAAGCTTGTAGTGTATTCATGTTTATTTAACTTTTATTCTTGTCTATTTTACTATTATAATTACTTATTTAGCTCAAAATGTTCTTTTTTTACACTTTCTGTAGTAAAATTTCTACGTTGCTAGGGAATATTTCTTTAAACTTACCGCTATATCTTCATTTTTGGTTATTTTATGTTATTTTGGTTTTCCCAATATATATTTCGTGTTTATTTCCACTTTTTTATACTTAATTCTTTAAATTGTGTAAATTTTTACTTGCGTTTTTTCATTGTAAACAATTATGATTGTCAAGCGTTGTCGCATGTCAGATTTTATTTTTCTAAAATTCTATAAATTTCTATGTATACCTTTTCGCAAATGTTCTAATTTCGTATTTTATTTGAAAATTATGAAGCAATACGAAATTCTAAATCGAGGCCTATATAAAGACGCTGAATGTCAGAACGGGTCAGTCTTCACTTCTCCGAGAAATCGGAGCGCGGAGCGAAATTAAAGGTCTTGTCCCGGGGCCTGCTGACCCCGGGACCCTGCAAGCCTTCGCGACGTAAAAACTATTCTCTCTAAAAAGTTATCAAGAAACGTCGAAGCTATCAAGGACACAGAGGCTATTGTGGATTAAAGCTGTTGCTGCTGAGGCAGTTTGATAACTACTTTAACTAAAAAGCTATCAAGAAACGTCGAAGCTATCAAGGACACCGAGGCTGTTGTGGATTGAAGCTGTTGCTGTTGAGGCAGTTTGACATTTTGAAGTCGGTGCCTCGCGCTTGTCAGTGGAGAAGGCGTCCACCACCCGCCAGTCCACCTTCATACCTGTTGTGCCGCCAGTAGAACCCCTGTCGGAATTGTGCCGGTTGTCCGACTTACCCCGTGTCGGTATTTCCCCGGGTATTCCGTCCGTGATCTCTTTTCGTCTATTCGTGCCCGTGTCCTTCCCAGTGTATTTTTTTAATTTTAAATTGTATTGTGTATTTTATATTTAACTGAACATAAATAACTTTTACTTTTTAAATCTGTTATTTTACTTCATAACAGTTGGCGCCCATCGCATCTTTTGGCTCTGTCTCTCCTCTAAATTCTAAAAAACACACCTACACGTTCTCCTAATTTTGGCTTAGATTCTCGACCTTAAACACTAAATTAACTTCACACTGGTCTCTTTTTCACATTGAACTCATTAATACTCAATATTTATTGAATAAATATTTATTTTATTGACTAACTTGACTTGGACTTAGACTCTATAACTTGACTTTAACTCTTTACTAAACTAAGGTACTATACTTAGGTACTTTACTTTGTACAAGTACTCCTAAACTTCTACTAAAATGTCTCGTCCAATTGCATATAGTCTGCTCAATAAAGCCGAGTTAGAATACGAAGTCAAGGTTAGACTGGAAGAACCAGCTGATAAGCACCCTCAATTAAAAAAACAAGTCGTTTCGCTTACGCAATCTATATTGAGTGATGACATTATAGATTCTCCTTTGCCAGTTGAGGATGATCTCAACGGGATTGAAGCTACATTAACTTACACTGAATTAAAATTAGTCTCACTTGAGTCGGGTAACTCAAAAATTCTCCCTAAAATAGAGACTTATTTAAATCATCTACACTATCGATTAGATAGAATTGATTTAGATTTACATAGTGATAAAAAAGCAGAATTTAATGTCCTCAAAAATAAATTTGTCGAACTTGAAAAACGATTTGAACCTTTTACTTTTCTGAACGCAGAGCAAAATGTTTCCACGCCCACTCCACCCCTTCCTCAAATTACAACTTCACCTCTTCCTCAATCTTCTTCTTCTGTTCTCAGTAGTTTCAATCCTGAAATCCTACAAAATTTGGTACTTCCTTCTTCCTTAAACGACCTAAAAGATTTGCTATGATGGTAAAACCTGTCCGAAATCTTTTCTTCAAAAAATAGAAGAATTTCGTATTTCTCGAAATATTTCGAAAGAGAAACTTCTAAACAAAGCTTTCGAAATTTTTACTGACAATGCTTTACATTGGTTTAGATTTCAAAAAGAACTAAATTCTAACTTAACTTGGGACGAAGTTACTAATCTTTTGATAAGAGACTTCGGTGAACCTGACTACGACTATAAACTACTAAATGCCATCAGGAATCGAACCCAAGGTGACAATGAATCCATTGTAATTTATGTCTCACTTATGTTCGGTATGTTTTCACGTCTTACCAAAAAACTTTCCGAGTCGGAGAAACTCGAAATTTTACTAAGGAACATAAGACCTTGTTATTCGATGTTCGTAGCTTTAAAAGATGTTGACTCTGTCGTTTCTTTGATCAATACCTGTCAAAGTTATGAGAAAATTCTGGATAGAGACAAAAACTTTAAAGAACCTAATAATGAAAATAATTCTTTTAGTTCAGAATTTCATTACAAATCACCTTCCCCTTCTACTTCTAATGCTAAACAATTCTTCAACAAAAATAATTTTCAGTCTCAGTTTCAAAAACATACTTACTTTAATAAAAATAACTCTCAGCCTCAATCGAAGCAATCTGTAAATACAATTAATAAGTCTGCTAGTGTATCTCCTAACCCTAATATCTATTGCGTACGCTGTCGTACCAATGGTCATTCTCTTAACGAATGTCCTCAACCTAGATTTTTAATATGTTTTAAATGTGGTACAAAGGATGTTAAAACTCCTGATTGCCCTAAATGCAATGCAGGCAAATCTTCAACTAATTCAAAAAACTAAAATGTGACTTGGATAATAAATTTAATCAAAAAGATTGGAATGATTGGTTATTAACAATAAAAAACTTTTTCCTCTGTTATAGAACTTCTTCTGTTCTCTATGAGAATGAAAAGGATTCTAATCGTCCTTTTATCAATGTATCAATTGATAATGTTTCATTATCAGGACTTTTAGATAGTGGCAGTTCTTTAACTATTTTAGGAAAAAATTCACATCTTGAAATTCTGAAATTGGGTTTCTCGTTATCCAAGTCTAAGTCGGTTATTGTGTCTACTGCTAATAATCATAAACTCAAATCTCTAGGTCACTTTGATCTTCCTATTACTTTTAATGGTCAAACTCACTTAATTAGAGCTTTCGTTTTCCCAGAAATAACTCCCTCACTAATCCTTGGGGTAGATTTTTTGGAAAAAGTTTAACTTAGTACCTAACTTATTTTCTACAATATTTAATAATAATTGTCTTGCAATTTCAGACGATAAAAAAATTTTACCTTACGATAATCTTTCCAAATCTCAGAAGGATATCGCTGATGATATCATTAATCGTTTTAAAAGTATTTCTTTTGAAGAAAAGGGTGAGTTAGGTCGAACTAACCTAATTTGTCATAAAATCGATACTGGCGATAATCCTCCCATTAAACAACGCTCGTATAGACTTTCTCCTGTAAAACAACATGCGCTAATCAACGAGGTTGATAAGATGCTTGAATGGAAAGTTATCGAAAAATGTGAGAGTCCTTGGTTATCTCCTGTTTTAATAACCCCTAAAAAGAATGGCGAATGGCGATTCTGCGTCGATAGCAGAAAACTAAACTCTGTTACTCGCAAAGATGCTTATAGTCTTCCTTTAATCAATGAAATACTGGATCATTTAAAAAATGCTAAATACCTTTCTAGCATTGATATTGCTAAAGCTTTTGGGAAATTCCCCTAAATCCTGCTGACAGAGATAAAACAGCATTTTATGTGCCTGGTAGAGGAATGTACAGATTTGTTGTCATGCCCTTCGGACTTACTAATGCTCCAGCTACTCAACAGCGTCTTATGGATACGTTATTTACTCCTGAATTTGATAATAAAGTCTTTTGTTATCTTGATGATATCGTTATTATTAGCGAATCATTCGAGGAACATATATCGCTTCTAATCAAAGTATTTGAAAAACTATCTTATGCCGGTCTAACTATTAACTTTGAAAAGAGTGTATTCTTTAAAAACGAATTAAAATACTTAGGTTACGTGGTAAATGAACACGGTCTTTGTGCTGATCCTAAAAAAATTGATTCTATTCTGGAATACCCTATTCCATCTTCTCGTAAAGAAGTTCGTCGATTTTTAGGAACATGTAGCTGGTTCCGTCGATTTATTCCTAATTTTAGCACTATTGCTGCTCCGCTTAATAAACTAAATAGTGGTGGTAAAAATGCTGCTAAATTTATTTGGAACTCTGAAGCTAATCAAGCTTTCCTGAAATTAAAAGAAGCTTTAGTAACTACACCAGTACTTTCTTGTCCTGATTTCAATCTCCCTTTTTCAGTGCACACTGATGCATCAAATTTTGGTATAGGAGCTATGCTTACTCAAATAAAAGAAGACAAAGAAGTTGTCATAGCTTATATGAGTAAATCTCTTAATAAAAATGAACAAAACTATTCTACTACAGAGAGAGAAACCCTTGCTGTTATCACTGCTCTCGAACATTGGCGTTGTTATTTAGACAATGGCAGACAATTTGTCATTTACACGGATCATGCTGCTCTAAAGTGGTTTCTAAATCTGTCAAATCCTTCTGGCAGACTTGCTCGATGGACTGTACGTCTATCTTCTTTTAACTTCATTCTAAAACATAAAAAAGGTAAAGAAAATGTAGTACCGGATTTGTTATCTCGTTCAAAAAATCTATCGGATAATAAAACTAACTTAAATGTTTCAGTTTTAACGGTGGAAGAACAGTATAATAAAGTTTTACAAGGCTGTCAAAACAATCCTGATAGTTTTCCAAACTATACTATTAAGGACAATAAGCTTTATCGTCTTTCTCGTTCCCTTCATACTATAACGGATGACTTCGTATGGAAAGAAGTTCCTCTTCCTGGTGATAGAGAAAATCTGATTAAAAGTAATCATGGTTTGCCTGGTGAACCTCACCTTGGAATTTTTAAAACCTATAAAAAACTTTCTCTTTTATATTATTGGACAGGAATGTTCAAAGACATTGCTCAATTAATAAGTGAATGTGAGTCTTGTCTTGCTTATAAGCATCCTAATCATTCACCTTATGGTCCCATGGGTAAACCTAAAGTTTGCTCAAGACCCTTCCAATGTATTTCTCTTGATTTAATGGGTCCTCTTCCCATGACAAGAAAACGCAATCAACACATCCTAGTTGTGAATTGTTGTTTTACTAAATATACTTTAATCTTTCCCCTTAAACGTGCTATCGCCAAAGATATTATCGAATGCCTAGAAAACTTTGTATTTCTTATACATGGTGTACCTCAAACTATTATTATGGACAATGGTTCTCAATTTCAATCTAGAGAATTCAAAAAACTTCTGGATAACTATAAAATACCTTTTATCTTTTATTAACCTCATTATTGCCCGCAAGTCAATCCCACTGAAAGGTATAACAGAACTATTGTTACGGCTTTAGCGTCTCTTGTAGGTGATGATCATAGATCCTGGGATATTTTTCTTCCAAAAATCCAATATGCTATGAACAGTACAGTTAATGCAGTTACGGGTTATTCCCCAGCATTTCTAGTTTTTGGCAGGGAAACTATCAGCTGTGGTTCTGTTTATACTCCTACGAATAACCTTGACGTATTTACTTTCTTACCTCGTGATAATTTATGCTACTAATATAGGATTACTTGCGACAATTTTTGACAAAGTACAAGTAGCTCTATTTGACTCCCATACTAAAAATAGTGTTCGATATAATTTACGACATACTATAAAAGAATTTAATGTCGACGATTATGTTTGTCGTAAGAACTATGTGCTCAGTAATGCCGGTTCTTACTTTAGTGCCAAATTAGCTCCTAAATTCGTTCGGTGTAAAGTTATACAAAAACTCTCTCCACTGGTATATATCCTTGAGGACGCTAGCGGTTCTCGTGCAAAATGGCACATTAAGGATATCAAGACTTAGAATTTATTTTAATTTTACTTTTACTTGACTAATGTATATACTTTATTTTTTGTTTGTTCCCATCTTCATTTACTAGTTACATTTTTGGCATTTTCTCATTTCCTATCATTTTCATTGTTATCATCGGCTCTTAAGCCTCTAAAGAACTAAACTAAAAATGTTCTTCTACATCTCTCTACACAATCTTGTGTTGAGTCTTTACCTTGCATTACTTAATGTGCACTACTCTCTTTACGCAAGTTTGCGTTGCGTACTCTTTATTTATTTCTTTCTTTGAGCGGTTGACAACTCATAAAATAAGCCCTTGTTATACCTAAGAAATACTACTATACTTACATACATTCATTATTTCCTGTATATATTTTCATCATATCTTTATTACATTACTTTCTTTCTAATGAGCGGCTGACTACTCATAAAATAAGCCTTCAGTCATATCATATTCATATATCATTCATCATCAATGGGATTTCAGCGTGAGCGGATTACAACTCCTTAAATAAGCCAACTGTTACGTAGTACTACTAGGCAGGTACTTATCTTGGAGTAGGCGCCATTGACTGTGAGCCCTACCCCTAAGTTTGATCGATTTTAGTATGAAAGGTTTATTGTAATATGAAAGATTTGGTATGATAGGCTGGTATGAAAGTGTTGTCCATTAACCTTCAAAATTTTCACCTAGTGTTAAAATTTTCAGGGGTTTTGGGGGAAATGTAGTGTATTCATGTTTATTTAACTTTTATTCTTGTCTATTTTACTATTATAATTACTTATTTAGCTCAAAATGTTCTTTTTTTACACTTTCTGTAGTAAAATTTCTACGTTGCTAGGGAATATTTCTTTAAACTTACCGCTATATCTTCATTTTTGGTTATTTTATGTTATTTTGGTTTTCCCAATATATATTTCGTGTTTATTTCCACTTTTTTATACTTAATTCTTTAAATTGTGTAAATTTTTACTTGCGTTTTTTCATTGTAAACAATTATGATTGTCAAGCGTTGTCGCATGTCAGATTTTATTTTTCTAAAATTCTATAAATTTCTATGTATATACCTTTTCGCAAATGTTCTAATTTCGTATTTTATTTGAAAATTATGAAGCAATACGAAATTCTAAATCGAGGCCTATATAAAGACGCTGAATGTCAGAACGGGTCAGTCTTCACTTCTCCGAGAAATCGGAGCGCGGAGCGAAATTAAAGGTCTTGTCCCGGGGCCTGCTGACCCCGGGACCCTGCAAGCCTTCGCGACGTAAAAAAAACTATTCTCTCTAAAAAGTTATCAAGAAACGTCGAAGCTATCAAGGACACAGAGGCTATTGTGGATTAAAGCTGTTGCTGCTGAGGCAGTTTGATAACTACTTTAACTAAAAAGCTATCAAGAAACGTCGAAGCTATCAAGGACACCGAGGCTGTTGTGGATTGAAGCTGTTGCTGTTGAGGCAGTTTGACATTTTGAAGTCGGTGCCTCGCGCTTGTCAGTGGAGAAGGCGTCCACCACCCGCCAGTCCACCTTCATACCTGTTGTGCCGCCAGTAGAACCCCTGTCGGAATTGTGCCGGTTGTCCGACTTACCCCGTGTCGGTATTTCCCCGGGTATTCCGTCCGTGATCTCTTTTCGTCTATTCGTGCCCGTGTCCTTCCCAGTGTATTTTTTTAATTTTAAATTGTATTGTGTATTTTATATTTAACTGAACATAAATAACTTTTACTTTTTAAATCTGTTATTTTACTTCATAACAAGCTATGGTGGTAGCAGTCTGCGTATAGGTTAAGTTAGGTTCTAGTCGGACAGACGTAGTGCCGGGTCGAGGTTTTTACCGGTATTTTTTTACCCGGTAAATTTTTCGGTACCGAACCCTCCCGCCATTTCGTCTGCCCGGATTCTCTGCGCACAATACTCAAAGATTGCGTCAATTTCATCGGACCTCTCCTATTTATTAACATGAACCTCTCCCATTTATTAAACATGAACCTCTCCCAATTATTAAACATGAACCTCACCTATTTATTGAACATGAATCATAATATAGATAAATCTACATTTATTAGAATTAATTAATGTTTAAGTCTCTTAACCAACCAATTCTCACGGCGTAATCACGGCTTCTTCTCAGTACTAAAGACAAATAGCAACAGTAATAATATCGGACATACAGACGATATGTACGGATCGTTGCAATAGAGAGATAGTCTCTGCCTATCCCCGCGGGAAACTGGCGGGATAATACGTGGGTATGTGTGTAACCACACGATATATTTCACTGATCTTTATCGGAGGTTGCAGTAGAACTATTACGTTGTTACTTGGCAACATAACTGTTTCTCTATTTTTTTGGGATGTATCATGTATTGATTTAAATTTATTATGTTTGATTTTTGGTTATGTGATTGCTCTAGTTAGCTACTTAAAAAAACTCAACAAAAATCAACTCAACAGAAAACACTCAAAGGACAAATTACTAAATATATCTATATCAACTTTGCATTCGTATTACATTACATTTTACATGTCCCTGGTTTACTTTGCAATCATCAAGCAATAGAAGTTCAGGCACGTTTCAAATCATTGAAACTATGATGACTAGCCATGGAATTTTTATTTAGGACATGACTGTACCTATTAACATATATTACCTATTATTATTACCTACTTACCTAAATATATTTAGGTAATTAAGTATGGATGGATAGCTGGAAGAGATCCCAAGAATCTAAAATAGACCAAGGCTATAAATTTCATAAAAATTTCTTAAACTTGCTATTAAACGAATCGATTTCACATTTTTAATAACATTTTAACTTACATGCAGTAAATATTGCACCAATATTACTCCCTTGCCCCAGATTTGCAATCAGCACCCCATTAAAGGTTGTTAACATTCAGACACGCGTCAGCACATGAAACCCAGCATCTGAGGAACACTATTTGATCGCCATAACGACTGCCGGACGTGCCGCGGGGAGGATGGATCCACATCAATCGCGGTTTAGGGTTGGCTGGTACTAAAAACATTTTTCAAAAGAGATCCTAAAAGCTTTTTGAGAATAAAGCAAGAGAACTACAGACGAACAGACATCGGATCAGGTAAAACGAAATGCTTGAAGATAAACGACATCAATATGATATATATGTCGAATATCCAATCAAAGATTGACATCTGATTTTATATCTAAATATGGAACGTTAACTTGCTAACTTTTGGTGGCGAATAAGTTGGAACTGACAAATTTTCTTTGAGTTTTCTTATCTTAACAACAATCTTCTTTCTTCCATCAGATTCCTTTTGTTCCTCCTTCCTGTTTTTAAATTTACTCTTCTTAAGATCTTCTTAAATAAAATCATCCATCTCTTATTTAGTTACCTTCTTACATAGGAGTTTTGTCATCCAGCATGCAAATTTCCAGCATTTATTTCACTGCAATTTACTGATACTTTAGTTTTTGCTGAGTAACAAATGGCGAAACCATCAGTTGGAATAAAGTCAACTTTTTAAAACAGCTTTATTACTCGTACCATCAACCACCATTAAAACTTTCGACTCTCTCTCTCTGGTAGTCTAAAGAAAAAATCATTTTGAAGCATTGAATTTTGTTTTGAAGACTCATCTTGACGCTACAGCCCTATCCCCTTCACTGTAAAATTACCCAACATTACGGTGTTGGCCCGTGCCTTGGGATTTTATCTTCGCAAATAGCGCACATTTGTCGGACCCTCCGACCTGAATGTGTGTAATGTCGTCCAGATCTCATTTACATATCGCCATCGAACTGATATCCGGACCATTGTTGACGCGAATTTGCGAATTTTTCAACTTGACGTGGGAATTTATTCAAAGGTTGTTATGGGGTTATTGTCATGTAAATTTGACTGGTGAGCTTACTTGAATATGTTCATATTATTATACCGATTTCTGAGGTTCATGTTGATAGTAATCTTTCCAGAGCCCGAAAAGATTTGTTTTGGAATAAGCAAATATTTATTGATAATTCAAACTATTTGATTTCGAAAAAGATACGTTACGAGAAAATTTCTGGATGGGTTTCAAGTTTTCAACATGTGGTATTTCCGAAATGCAGTCTCTTTCAAACAAGACGAGACAATATTAGGTATTAGTTCGTGTCTAGATCCTAAGTTGGAAACTTGCAATTACCTGCTCGTGTTGAACTTCGAGTCCTGTTGGGGAAGTCGAGTCCGTAGCCCGATCGGTCTTAGTGCACTGTCGAACATCGTCTTACTGCATTCTGTAGAAAGTTGACACGAAACAGCGCAAAGTTACGTTGATTGGATTCGATGTTATGAGCACTTGAATTACAATCATTACATTACCCGTTAAATCTAACTCTGAGTAAGTTTTTTATTTTTTGCTCTTTACTTCTTCTGCTGCGGGCGGTCACAGCTATGGATATCTAAACTTTTAAAAAGTGGTTTAAAAGATACTGATATCAAGCTTATAAACGAGTCTAAAACTAACAATATTTTAACTTGTGAATTGGGCTTTTGGAATATAGGCCATTATTAAGTCAATCTTTTGAAACTAGTATATCTCTAGCAAGTTCTTTGGTACTAATTATGCTGTTCAAAAAACAATAAAAATGCTTTAGCTTTAAAATCTTTAGATACCTACATGCATAAATCTTTCCTTTGGGCTTAGAAGTTCAAGTTTATTTCAGGCAATTTGATTAAAATCTGACACCGTGTTAATAAAAATACACTCGATAAGAAAGAAAGAAAGAATTTAGTAAGTAATTAAGTTTTCAGAGACAACAAGATAATTAAAATTAGCCAAGTGGTTCTAATCCACTTTCTATTTCCAAGTCACGATCTAATTCACTCCACTGGAAGTTCCAAAGTCCACTAACCCCAATCAAACATTCTGAGAAACTCGACAAATGAATTAGCCGAGTTGGCGACGAATGAAAATAGTAATTAGAGGATAACAAAATTAATATTTCTGACGCAAACAGCCTCCGAATCGACTACTTAATTAAACAAAATTAATTATAATTAAAATAGAGATGGGGATTCATTCCATAACAGCGCATGGATGGGATATGCGTTAATAATTACAGCTTTAATACGCTTTATTTCACCCTACCCTGTTTTTTCAGTTGTTTGCCACGATTCCATTCATATTTTTGATGTAAAAAGAGTTAGTATAACATCAGGAATCTGCATTGGGAGCCTAGCTTTTGCCCGCAGCTTCGCCCGCGTGAATTTTCCACGGGAACAGTGTTTTTTCCCGGGATAAAAGGTACCTACCTAATGTCCTTCTCCGTACTTCTAACTATGTGAATGAAAAATTTCAAGAATATAAAGCGTGAAGAGGAACAAACAAACAAACAAACTCACTTTCGCATTTATAATATTAGTTAGGATATTTTAGTCAAGTGATCCAAATAACTCAGCTTATTGGCTGCAGCTATGGAACACAGCCCGACTTCTCTTAATGGTCGGCCAGGGACTCGGAGACCCTTAGCAGACCAACTTTGATGAAATTTCCAAAGTCGACTCTCAACACTTATCCATTATTTATTAAATTTATATACGTACTCAGAACTCGTCTAACTTAATATGTTATTAATTTTAAGCATCACCTTTTATGGTTGAAGCTGGAATATTAAGCGATAGTTAGCAGTTGCTGCTTTGGGAATTAATATAGTTAACTCGTTTGTTTGGATGATCCTTATTTTATATTATTTAAGAGCTCAATGCTCTCACGTGGGTGAAACGTAACTAGAAGATTGTCAACGGTAATGCAAGTGATAAAGTTTGTAGGGACCTGATAGTGGTGTAACTGCATTGTCAAAAAGTCGATGTGTTTAAATCATAGAGCAACACGGACTTCTTCGCGCGCGGAAGTACTTGTTGCTCGAAGGTTTCAATGCACATGCCCCGGGGCATTCTCGTGTCAATTTTTTGATACAAAGGATCTTATATTCTGGGTTTTCCTCTACCCTTTGATAAATTTTATGTAAATCGGCCATTGTAGAAAAATTAAAACTATTTCCTGATTTTATTAATATCGCTTGTGGTGCGAAAAAACCAAAGACGCAATTTTGCTTCCTTTCTATACAAATCCGGGACTTTAATAATTTGTATAAATATTCATTAACGACGCGACGAGATGGTCAGTCTTAATTAAAACTTCGCCAAGAAACTAAATATTAATATTTCGATATAAGGAGGAAGTTAGTAATTAGAGAGTATACACTTTAAAAGGATAGTTTTAAAAAAGCTATTTCTTGAATAGTATTTTTAGTATATTATAAATTCTACTAATTATAAATGCGAAAGTCAGGAAATGAATGGGTTTGTATTTTTGTAACTCAATTACGCAAAATCTACTAAATAGATTTTGATAAAATTTAGTACACGGCTAGAGAAACACCGGGTATAGTATACAGGATATTTTTTAAAATGAAAATCCCACGGGGGCGAAGTCCTGGGCACAACTAGTAAACAATAAAGAGCCAAGAAACTAATTAAGATAAGAATCCCCCACACCGGCACATTTGCAAATAGAAGAAACAATAAAAATAATTTCATACAAAGGACGTAATAAAAAGGCATTTGTGTGACACCGTATTTCAGGCATAAGCCCGAATGGTATGTGTGGTGAATGTGGAAATATTGCAAGTTACAAATTGAGCCCTATAACTATCGCTATAAGATTCATATTGTGTATGATGTGGGAATTTATAAACAAAGCGTGCTCAATTGTTGGCAGAAAATAAAAACAAATAACCTTATGTTACTACACGCCACTTTTATTAACGCGGCGAAGCAAATAATAAGGCGGTTAATGTTCCCATAAACACTGTGACAGTATTTTGTATGTTTTAGCTTTAGCTCAGTCAGCTAATCGATGGATTTGCCTCTGAAAGGCATAGGTCTCATGTGTTTCATATTTGTGCAGAGCAACTACGCTCTGCTGCCAGAAAATGTGGCAGCGAGAATCCGGACAAACGAAGCGGCGGGAAGAATTCTGTACCGGAACTTCACCGGGAAAAAACCTCCGGTAAAAATAAGTACCGGGAAAAAATCTCCACGCGGCACCACGTTTGCCCGACTAAAACCTAACTAACTTAACGCAGTCTGCTACCACCGTAGCTTATGAAGGGAGCTACAGGGCCCTATATGATAACCTAACCTATAAATTAACTACAATTGAACACTTACCAAACTAAATCTTCTTTCTCTTCGGATCCAAACTTGAGTGTCTTCGGGAAGGGGGAATTCCTAATCACCCTACCTAACCCTTGAGATCTCAATTCCCCAGAACAACTAAATAGATTTCTTCCCGTAGTTTCACTCGGGAACAGCCAGATGTGAACAGCCAGCCACGTTTCACCTCTCACAAGAAAAAGTCACAATAACAGAGTTTTTCACAAACACAAATTCAATAGTTATTTAACAAACAGGAAATTCACAATTATCACTCAAACTAAACAACAAGCAAAAGACGCGAGACCGCTCCGCGTATTAAAATCAAACCGATATCGCCCTGGACAATGCAATGGCGAACCACACGCGACGCCATCCACGCTAGCAGTGTGAGAACCCCAAAACGCCTGGCGGCGATAACAGGAAACGCCTGCGTTTAGTTTTACCCAATATATTACAAACATCCCCCGTCCCGGTCTGAGAAGCAGACCGCTAGCTTACTCTACGGGAAGGCGGGCGAGAGAGGTCACACCTCTCCTTAAAATCGAACCGTCGACCAACACCTCAGCCACACGCGGAGTGCCATCTCCGCCAAGAATCAAACGTAATATGCGAGCTCGTCGCCAAAGCAATGAGGGCAAATTTGCCTCTTTTAACAATACTAAATCACCCTCCCTGGGAGGCTCAGTCCTGTCTGTCCACTTCACTCTTTGCTGCAGCAAATGCAAATATTCAAGCGACCAGCGACGCCAAAAGTCCTGGCTCATTTGCTGCAACATTTGAAAACGCGACAACCGATATACGCGTTCATCCTTCCACGGGTATTCGGGCAGGGCATTCAACGGCCCTCCCACCAAAAAATGACCAGGGGTGAGAGCTTCCAAGTCATTTGGATCTGGAGATAGCGGACAGAGAGGACGAGAGTTGAGGACCGCCTCAACTTTACAAAACACTGTGGCCAGCTCTTCAAAAGTTAGAGCCGTTTCTCCGATAATGCGGCGGAGGTGGGTCTTTGCGGATTTCACAGCCGCTTCAAAAATCCCTCCCCAATGGGGGCAACTTGGGGGACTAAACTTCCAGGTTATTCCCCTTTGGGCAGCAATTTGACTTAAACTAGTACAATTTTTATCAATAAACACAGAAACATCCTTAAGATAATTTACAGTTCCTTTATAGTTTGTGCCATTGTCAGACCTAATAAGGGAAGGTAGACCTCGACGCGAAACAAAGCGATCCAACGCGGCGACGAAGGCCTCCGTAGTCAGAGCCGATACCACCTCCAAATGGACAGCCTTGGTGGCCAAACAAACAAATACACACAAATAGCCCTTCACAATACGGGCATTACGAAAGGGAGAAGCCTTGATCGAAAAGGGACCGGCAAAATCGGTTCCAACGCCGTCAAACGGTCTCGAAGGTCGGATTCGATCAGCGGGCAAATCACCCATCTGTGGTTGCATCGTGGATGCCTTCAACCTATAACATGCAATACATCGAAACAGAACGCTACGGATTGCTCTTCGGGCAGACAAAATCCAAAACTCGCGTTGCAAAATAGCCAACAAAGCATTGCACCCAGCATGGGCGTTACGAATGTGTCGATCAGACACCAAAAGCTGCACCAAGGGTCCGCCCTTGGGCAACAACAGAGGATGGCGAGTCTCATATGGAAGATCCGCCTTCCGGAGCCTGCCTCCAACCCGAAGAAGCCCATCCGAGTCGATGTACGGGTTCAAACGAGCGACCGCGCCCTTCAACTTAGCGCGTGCGTCGCGCAAGATACGAAGCTCTGACTCAAACCGTCCGGTCTGCACGACACGGACCCAATGCAACAATGCGCTCCGGCGCTCTTCTGCACCTGCAATCGGCTCCAACCGCTTTGCCTGTGGGTTTCTACAATTATGTATGAAACGCTTAATCCAACTGGTAACACCCAGAAGCTTATCCAAGCTGCTATACCGAGCAAGTAGCCAATCCGGCTCCGACGTCGTCTCAGCGACTACAGCATGTACACGGAGCCCAGTCAAACTCAAAGAAGTAACATCTGTCTGACAGACAGGCCAAGAAGTTTCTGATCCCATCAGCCACTCTGGACCCCACCAGAGCGGGTGTGACACCAATTCTGGTGCCGTACAACCTCGGGAGGCACAGTCCGCTGGGTTAAGCTCTCCCGGCACATGTCTCCATGTTATATCAATTCCGATATTCTGGATTTGGGAAACCCGATTTCCCACAAAAACCTCCAAGGTATGTGGGGCCGCGCGCAACCATGCAAGCGCGACCTGGCTATCCGACCAGGCGAAGATGTCCCGTATTTCGACCGTGGCCGCCAGTTCACTGGCAACGTGATGCAACAATTTAGAGAGAAGGTGAGCTCCACTCAACTCAAGCTTGGGAATAGTCAGCCTAGTCCTGATGGGGGCGACCTTGCTCTTCCCTAACAAAAGCGAGACATTGACCCGGCCATCGGCGTCAACTGTCCGCATATAGACTGACGCGGCGTAGCCTCGCTCCGACGCGTCACAAAAGCCATGCAGGCTGGCTCGATATTTCCCGGGGGCAATATTCGACGAGGCAAGGCAATCCGATTGACTTCCTTAATCGATGAAAACAACTCGAGCCAATCATCCAATGGAGGACCAAACAGCGGCTCGTCCCACGAGACGCCCAAAGTCCAAAGTCTCTGAAGAAGACACTTCGCAGAGAATATCACTGGACTGATCCAACCGCTTGGATCAAACATACGGGCTATTACGGACAACACCGTTCTCTTAGTCCAGACTTTTGGTATTTCCAAGTCCACTTGGAATGTGAAAATATCGGTTAGCGGCTGGTACTGCATGCCCAGCACCGCTATCCTGTTGGGATCATCCACATCCTCAAACAGGTGAGGGTTCTGTTGGTGATCCTCCGGGATCCCTTCTAGAACTCTAGGCTCATTGGACAACCACTTACGTAGCTCGTAGCCACCTGTCTTCAATATTTCAATCAATTCATCCCGCAGTAGGAGGGCCTCCTCAATACTTTGGGCTCCGGTGCACACGTCATCAACATACAAGTCACGTGACAGCACGGAAGCCCCACGGGGAAAGCGGATCCGTTCCCGCTCTGCCAATTCAAGCAATGATCTGATGGCGATATAGGGACTAGATTTCAAACCATACGTGTTTGTGTTGAGTTCATACACCGTCACAGGATCCTCAGGGCGCTCACGCCAGAGTATCAACTGGAATCGCCTGTCCTCAGGATGTATGACTGTCTGGCGGAACATCATCCGGATGTCCGCGCCAAAAACCACTTGATGTCTTCTAAAGTTCAAGATGATGTCAATTATGTCCCTATGCAATTTGGGACCCGAATGCAAACACAGATTCAACGAAACCCCGTTCGAAGTGGGTGCGGACCCATCGAAGACGGTCCTCAATTTGCCTGTTGAGGCCTTCACCACCGCGTGGTGGGGCAAAAAATAATGCTCAGTTGAGCTCCAATCAACTCGAGCCGGAGACATGTGACCCAAATCCTCGTACTCGCGCATAAATTCAATATATTTATCGCGAAGTACGTGGTCACGCTGCATGCGTCGCTCCATGGACAGCAGTCGTTTCTCCGCAAGCGCCCTACTTTGCCCTAGGCTAGGACGAGAGGCAACAAAGGGTAACCTAGTTACAAACCGACCGGAGGGCAACCTCTCCGTGGTCGATCGAAAAAGGGCTTCGCACTCAGCGTGTTCCGGATCCATCCTGGAACTCATAGGTGGCTCCTCCACCTCCCAAAACCTTTGCATGGTCTTGGCCAAGGACGCAGATGCGACGACCGGTGGCTCCTCCGCGGTGCCATTATCAAACACAGGGCCCATCAGGGCGAAACCAAAGATAGTAGACACTGCCATCAGTGAAGACGAACCCAGAGCTTTCTGTGTACCCAACAAAATCCAACCCAATACGTCCGAGCCCAGGAGCAAGTCCACTGGGCCGGGATGAAAGACAAAGGGGTCGGCCAAATCCAGACCCGAAACCAAAGACAACACACCCGGCGGTATGTCTGTCGAGGGGTGCCAACCCGCAATGGTATCCATTACCATAGCCGAAGTCGTGATCCTCATTGTGGAGGACTTCAGCGAAGAAAAGGTGACAAGTGTCTGGCCCGTCAGACACTTCACTTGTATGCCACCAACTCCAAGAAGTGGCACAGGCGAGTCTTCCACGACTAAACCTAACTGGCGTGCCACTCGAGTGGTAACCAAACTGCTTTGAGCCCCTGAGTCCAACAGAGCTCTCAAATTAATGGCTTCCCCCACGACCCCATACGCGGACCACCGCGGTAGGGAGCAGAACCGTCCGCGGCTCTGTCCCAGCAAGGGAGCAAGCTAGTTACGGGCTCCCCACTCTCTCCAAACCAGGGGCGCGCCACTGACCCGGATAATATGGCGGGCGAGTGCACATCCCCATCTGAGGGGGGCATAACCCGCGGCCCGGCCATACATATGGTACGGCGGGTGGTACTCCAGCCGTGGGTACTCGTGCAGCGGCGGAGAAAACCGCTGCGGCTGCATGTGTTGGGCATTGGTAACCCGCGTGGAGGGGGTGTCCCCACTCTCACGTCCGATCTAGGGCCCCCGCCCATGGGGGCCCTATCCGGGGCCTGGCCAGCTACATACTGGCCATGACCTTGGGGCGCGTGGTCCCGGTCCGCCAAGACCCGCGCAGGTACGCGACCCCCTCCCGAGGGGGGTGCGACGAGCGAAGCCGCGTCCTCCGTCCGGTGGTGGAGGGCTTCGCGCAGGAGCGCCCCCGCCCATAGGGGACCCCTGCCTCAACAACCGGGGGCCATCCCCGTTCCGGTTCATGCAGAGCATCACGTGGTGCAGCCCACGGCATGCACTGCATGGTATGGCTCTGGGACAGTCACGTGCATAGTGACTGCCCAAACAGTAAAAGCAAAGTTCATGCCGCCTTGCCATGCGGCGCCGATCTTGTACTGGCAGTCTCTGCCAGTCCCTGCATTGTAGCAGGCTGTGGCCCATCCGGCCACATTGCAGGCAGTCCGCGTCCCTCGCGACTGCTGCCGTGTGCGCAACCCGCACACCAGCTCCACGCGGTGGCGGTTGCCGTCCCTGTTGGGGCCTACGTTCAGGCGCTCTGGATGGCGCTGAGTCCGTCATGGTATTCTCAGCCGCCCGTGCCTCAAACTCCAAAAACTTCACCAAGTCAGTGAATGTTGGTAGGGTGGTGCTATCCCGTTCCGCATTCTCGCGCTCAAATCGCGAGCGGATGTCATTGGGTAATTTGCCCAATACAATGTGCACCAGCAAAAAGGACCATTGGTCCACCGGCAGCCCCAGTGTGCGGAGCGCGTTACAGGCCACTGTAACGGGCGTGAGCAACTGCAGGCGCAACTGTGCCCTGTTGGCCACCTTGGGCAGGGCCATCAACTGTGCGGCGTGCGCATCCGCTAACAAACGTAAGTTTTGGTAGCGGGAGTTCAATAACTCCCAAGCCGTATCGTACTGGTCGTCCTCCACCCGGAGGTGCTGGATGAGCGACCGCGCTTCATCCTCAAGAGTGGAGAGGAGGTAGGCCATCTTCTGGGCCTTCGACAAATCCTGTCGTGCTACGACCAGGGACTCAAACATATTTTTATATGCTACCCACTCCTCCATCCTACCCCCAAAGTGGGACAGCTGAAGGGTGGGGAGCCGACCAGTAACCGCTGGTCCTTCCTGTCTAACAGGTGTGCGAGGGGCTGGTCCGCCAGCCTGTCTCGCCCTTATTGCGGTCACCGCCTCCGCGATATCATCGTGCAGACTCAGGATCTGGTCCATGTCCGCCATGTGACCTGCGTAGGCCTCCGGGGCAAGTTCGGCTTCGGTAAGCACCACCATGGCCGCTTCCGCGCTAATCAATCGTGAGTGGAGGTGATCCGCTCTTAGCAGTATGGCGCCCTCCCTGTCCTTCCGGGACAGGAGTCCTCCGGCCGTCACAAACCATCTCAATTCGTTGGCGAGTGTCGCCCTAGCATTGGAGGCCTTCGCCATCGCGTCAAGTCACAAACAAAAAATAACAAAAGGTAAATAAAAAACAACAAAATCAAGCAACTACACGAAGAACCGCGGTAGGTATGAGAATGGCACAAACCCGGAACGCACGGTACAAACCGCAAACAAATACAAAAAAGGTTACAAATATTCTTATACAAACAAACTAAGAAAAATCTAATAATTTTTACAAACAATTAATTATTTTTTTTACAAACGAACAAATAGAGGGTAGATAAACTACGCTCTGCTACCAGAGAATGTGCAGAGCAACTACGCTCTGCTGCCAGAAAATGTGGCAGAGAGAATCCGGACAAACGAAGCGGCGGGAAGAATTCTGTACCGGAACTTCACCGGGAAAAAACCTCCGGTAAAAATAAGTACCGGGAAAAAATCTCCACGCGGCACCACGTTTGCCCGACTAAAACCTAACTAACTTAACGCAGTCTGCTACCACCGTAGCTTATGAAGGGAGCTACAGGGCCCTATATGATAACCTAACCTATAAATTAACTACAATTGAACACTTACCAAATTAAATCTTCTTTCTCTTCGGATCCAAACTTGAGTGTCTTCGGGAAGGGGGAATTCCTAATCACCCTACCTAACCCTTGAGATCTCAATTCCCCAGAACAACTAAATAGATTTCTTCCCGTAGTTTCACTCGGGAACAGCCAGATGTGAACAGCCAGCCACGTTTCACCTCTCACAAGAAAAAGTCACAATAACAGAGTTTTTCACAAACACAAATTCAATAGTTATTTAACAAACAGGAAATTCACAATTATCACTCAAACTAAACAACAAGCAAAAGACGCGAGACCGCTCCGCGTATTAAAATCAAACCGATATCGCCCTGGACAATGCAATGGCGGACCACACGCGACGCCATCCACGCTAGCAGTGTGAGAACCCCAAAACGCCTGGCGGCGATAACAGGAAACGCCTGCGTTTAGTTTTACCCAATATATTACAAACAATATTCCTCTAAGTGTATAGATAAACATCGAACTCCAAGTCCAAGAAAAACATCATAAGGAACCGCTGCACGCTGACTGACTTTTCAGCTTTCTAGTATATTGCTACTGGCGCATGGTAGCCAGTGTTTTACAAATATATTTTTATTTGTATGTAAAAGAAAAAACTTACAAAATATGTACAAAGTTTTAAGCGAGTGTTTGTTAATAAATATTACTTTTTGTAGGTAGGTAATATCTATTCCCTCTAAAAAATAAGCTCGATTCCCTTCTGCCTGTGACACACGTCCGCCGGGACGCGAGTTCGATGCCTCATTACCCGCGCTACCCCGGGGTAGTTACGTTAAATTTAATATACTAGCTTTCTGTAAGAGCTTCTGTGATCATTTCGCGAAATGCGTTTCTGACTGAATTAGTTTCTCTATCAATATGACATGTCACAGAGTTTGACAGAAGCAGAAGTTTGGTGGTTTGAAGAGGTGGTGGTTGAGTGGTTAATACATCCGCCTGTGTGGACGAAGTTCGAATCCTATTCGTGCCTTATGAGTTTTTATAGTAATCTAACTGTAACTGTATAGTAAACTAATGTAAATAAATAAAAAAATAAAATAAAATAAAAAAATAACTCGTATATGGTTAGTCTTCATTTCTATGGTCTTCATAGACCACTGCTTCTATTGTAGGAAAAGATATTGAGCAAAACTGAGCTCTAACTTATAATTTATGTGCTAGTGTGTGAAATGAAGAAGGCAATGGTAAACTACTCCATTTAACATTGCCAAGAAAGTCGTTGCGCGTGTTTCATTCCACGTAATGACCACGATCCTCAGTCATGAGGATTACAATTTCCTACCTACCTATGGCACTATGCTTATATAATAAAATACTATCTAAAATATTAGTCAGAACATCGCTGAAAAATATTCCCCAGGCGACACAGAATCAAGTGAAAATCTGACCGAGGTTAGAAAGAGAGAGAAAGATCACTAAACTAATATCACTATTAGTTACCAAAGAACAGTCGATTCCTCACAGGAAGAGGACACGGGGGCGGCGCTGTCATCTTTCACGGAGAAGACCGCAAAATGGCAACGCCGCTTTTTGTCAGCGATGTATGATGTGTGCGGCTGACGGGGAGGAATCGCTGAGGGAACTAGATTGAGGGAACCCGGTGAACCTAGCGGAGAGAGCTTAAAAATACTGGAATTTATATTATGTGAATCTTGCAAATTTTGTAAAAAAAAATTTAAAGGTTTTTGTTTATTTTTTCAAACGCCAAAATCTCTGGAGCTATCAGTTGGTTGAGAAAAATTCCGGCTTCAGATCTAAAATGACAAATTAAAAATTCAATCAGTGTATTAAGTAACACATGTCATCATTCTCTGTCATATGCTAAAGCGCACTACACACCAAAGCCGCTGACCCGCCGACACAGCCCGCCGACACAACCCGGCGGCCTATATGAATAGAATTATATCGGCAACACAAACAAAAAAAAAAGTTGCCGACATAGGTCGGCGGGTCGGCGGGTCGGCGACTTTGGTGTGTAGTGCGCTTAAGAGAAGCATATGATTACTCAGTCGTACCAAACACCGTACAGTTTCTTTAGTACTGGCCGCGCCCAGGGTCTTCGCTTCCGTAGGAATTTCGGGATAAAAAGTAACCTTTGTGCTTTTCCCGATATTTTTCAACCCGTATACCAAATTTCATCCAAATCTGTCTAGTAGATTTTGTGTGATTGAGTAACAAACATACAAGTTCACAAACTCAGAGAATCACAAACTCACCTCCAAACTTTCGCATTTATAATATTAACTAGGATTTGGTCGTACGTACTACTGAGAAAAGGGCATATTGATGACGATATTGATGAAAAATTTAACGGACAGAAATAAAATTATATAGGTACCTATAGTATCTTACATTTAAATACGTTTATTTAACTTATACCATGGAGTTGATTTCTAGTTGGAGCTAAAAGGAACGTTTGCACGGTACAAAATTAACTACAGTTACTGGTATTCGTTTCAGTTCCGCGAACTGTAATAAATATGGTGGCGATGAATGTTTTCAGGGAAGATTCTTTTTTAAAAAAATTGTTGAAGTCTAGTTTATGAATTATCAGCAACAAAAATCATACCTATCAAGATGAATAAAACACTCAAATTTAGCGAACCGAAGAAGCAGCTTCAATCTTTATTCTCTTTCCATTTCTACTGGAACCAGAACCTTCGTCATCAATTTTCCTGTTTAAAAGATATTTTGAAAAAGTCACCTTATATTTGAAATGGTGCTTTCTTTCAATTTTCTATCTTTCTACAAGCCCATTTTATTCTGTTTATTGTATTTTTTGTTTTTATGTCATCCGTCATTTTTTATTTTCAATACTCCAAATTTTAAATCAACTCTATCTGTTTCTGCTGCCCACCAAGATGGGTATATTTAGGATAAGATGGATATTATTGATAATAGTGGATTGGTAGGGCCAATGATGTTTTCTGTCACAGAATTTAAAAGACGAAAAATATTTCAACTTTTGACGTGAAACGTCTTTAAAATCAGCGCCGTACATACGGGTACCATGCCAGGATTTCAGACCGTAACGAAAAAGGATATATCGTCTCACCTTAATAACTTCAAAACTATTAGTCTTAGAAACATGAATCTAGTGTCATTGATTAGCTTATACGAGTATAGTCAGTTTGGTGTTAAGACCTTGAGATAAGGTTGGAGCCCTACGGGAGGGGCGGGGAGCCGCCGCGTGAAATTACGAAAACGCCGTTTTGAAATTTTCAATTAAGTATTACTCACGACTTATTAGTGATAGAGCGATGATTCTTTCGTCAACTTATAAAATATATTATTGATATCTATTGATATAATTAAAAATAAAAGTAATTTGAATAATATTTGTAATTCAAAATAACCAAAAAGTATTAAAAAAAAATAAAAAAATACGTTTTGAGCCACAGTCCGAGCAAAACCCAGGATGAAATATAAGTCACACCTATCATCGGAAAGAGGTGGTTCTAGGCTACACACTGGTACACTAATATTCAAAATCGGTCGAGCAAAACAGATTTGGCAGCGTTTTAACACTATCAAGACGAAACGGAATTTACTTCTCTTTCAGGGAAAGTAACCTTAATCCTAAAGACATCAAATTTTCTAAATGGAAAAGGCACATTACGATTGCCAAGAAAGAAAGTCGTTTATTGTGTTTGATTCCACATAATGACCACGGTAGGAGGAGGATATAGCATATACGCCAATAAGAACGTGTCGTACAATACTATAACACAAATACGCAAAGTTTATATCAATAGCAATTCTAAACTAAACAGTTAAATCTAAAGACCGGAGCCGAATTCCAGGCAATTTGACCACGGCATTCGGTATCACGCCTTCGAACCTCAGAGGTCGGCTAGGAAAACCGCGGAAAGTAAAAGTGTTAATTTCAAATCAATTTCCTGTTACTTTTCTTTCTATATCTTCATTATGGAATTAAAATTTCCAAAGAATAACTTGAAAAAAATTACAAAATGAAGGTGCGTTCTCAAAAAAGCTGTGACATTTCCATTTGTTTGATTTTTACACAATCAAAAGTTTATGATAAGATTAAATGTTTGGTAAGTCGTTTTTAAGTACCTATTAAACTGAGTTGAACTTCAACAATTTGAGTTTAACTTCTCCCAAACAATAAAATTCTTCCTAACACTTAAAACTCTTTGCAGTTTCTATATGAAATTTTGGGATACGAACATTTTGCTGTATTTTGCTTTTTAGATTATGTAAATAACTTAAAAAATAATAAATTGGACATATTTTGTGTGTATACCAGTTTGGGGAGTTGTGTGACTATAAGAAATTGACTGATATGGAATTAGAGGCAGTATTATTAGGAATACGCAAACTCTAGGACAATCTGTATGAACACGAATACAATTTGGAATTTTCCATATCTTTCTTAACAAATGACAAGAAACCCTCCACCGCTAGTTTCGTGGCCGCACAGCGAACGGAGAAGATATGCATTCATTGAAATGACTGTGATTGCGTGCTTGCCATTCCAGACCACCAAGTTGTGCCGTAAACAACCTCCCGAACTAACGAGATATTGCACAATAGACTATGGTATCTCCATTGAAACTTGGAATTCGTGGCAATAATTGTATACTGATTGTAACTTCCTTACTGGTCTGGGAGCGAAGAAAAAACTTAGAATGTGCTAGCTGCTTCTCTTTCTGCGCAGATTGTAGTCAATGATCAAGGGAAAGTGCGCCCTTGCCCTTTTCTGCAACCTGCCTGTCAAATCGAATCTGTATATATGAATCTACTAAGTAACTAAGTAGTAGTACCTACCTAACAGTTTATCACAAAAGTGGTTTTGAAGATTGAAAAAAGAGTTGATATTGCACACCGAGCGCCAAGCTAGGAAGTGCATTACTCTCGACTCGTCAAAATTATTAATTTTTCCCAAACATTTTTGATATATTTTCAGAATAAAGCATTGAAGTATATTAAAACAGAAAATATTTCGTTTTTGCAATCCTTTTATCGAATTTGTTCGTTTATTAAAATAGTGAAAAACATGCTTGTTGTCACACGCATTCAGGATTTCAATTAGTTATACAAATAACACAAAAATACTGATATTCTTTATAAATATTCGCTTGTTTGCATCGGATGAAATGATTGCAGTTGCAAATACTCAGACCCATTGTATCATAGTAATATATCGAGTTACGATTAATTGATATTCAACGTAACAGATGCAGATTCTATATTTTCAAATATATCCTATATCCTATATTTTGCCCTAGACTTCCCCCACGTGAATTTCGTTATACAAGCATTTCAGTCCTTAGGAGTGAAATTTCCAAAATTACAAAGGAAAACTTATTGAAGTCAATAATTTACTTTAGCACTGCCTTCAAAGCGCAAGTGGAGAAGAAGCAGCGACGACCAGTTATTCTATTTTCTCCAAATACAATTCAGATCATAATTATTATAACTTTTTATAAATCCTTGTTAAATAACAATAAAAAAATTCAACTCCTAGCTAACGATAACTGTAAAGCGATAAAACTCAGTTTGTTTAAAACGAACGCAGCCGCATGCTGCAAATCCAAACTTTAAAAAATGTGCTGTTCAAATTTAAACTATGATTAGCTGGGAACTCGCAACTCCAAGCGGATAACTGCAAAACACATGCACCGAATAAAATGCGGTTGTTACTGCAAATTGGGTTACACGCTGTTGGCAATCAGGGAAGTTGCTGCAAGAAATGTTACTTTAGCTCTACAGTTTGATGGAGCGATTGTTTTCCAGAAACAAAATGTGACACCATGTGGTAGGTAATAATATTTCTGACGTATAAAGGGAACCAAAGATTTTATTGTTTTATTATTTTATTTTTTTGTAGTAGAGAGAGAGAACTCTAGAATAAAATAACAAAAAATATATCTAGAATTAAAATTATTAAAATAATTAGATTAATAATTGTGTTCAATCCTTAATAAAAAAAAATGAAAAAAAAATTGTATAAAAATACTGTAATAGGTTCTCTGTCCATGACACTGAGCGAGTAAATTCATTCTGAATCGAACTAATTATATTTCTTTTTGTTTCAGGTATGTTTCGTCTATATAAGTATTCGGTGTGGAGAAGCCAGCCTAGGTTAGATTTTGAGATTGCTATATATCTCGTTGGTTCCAGCTACGATTACCATCACCTTAGCATCCTGTACTTGTAGCTCAGGACATCTAAGAAGATAATAATAGACCTCATCTCTACTCTCGAGAAAGATTGTGGTCGAGAGCAAACCCACTTGTATAAAGAAAAATAAATATAATTATATGTATTTTCAAATCTAAAAGAAAAAGAAATATACGAGACACAGTTGGGCATTATGTATTGGTTTTGCTGCCGTGGAAATTTTGTGATTATAGCCTCAAAAATATCCCTTATTTTCCCTCAAAAATCTGGCTATTACAGAAATAAATTTTGAAATCGGGCCCTTGATTCGATGTTGAAACAAATATAAGTTGGTATTTTAATCCTTCAAGCTACAGAACAATGACTGTACTGATCCGATCCGAGTGATTGCTGCTTGAATTATAAATTTCTTCAGCTTTATTTTTATAGTATAAATAAAAGTGTAAATTTATTCTGTGGCCGAGGTAAGATGGCGTGCTTAAATTCAATTTTCGCGAAGCAATTGCAGTATTTTATTTCGTCAGTTTGCACCGCGATGGTATCTCCACACGCCTCGATTTCCAAATATTTTTCATACACAAGTGTCGCGTGCGGTATTTGATACACAAACCAACAGTTTGCTTTCCACTCATGTAGTTTTGTGAAAGTAATTTTGTTTGCGAAAATAGAGCGAAATTGTTGATACAATACTTCAGTTAAATAAAAATATTTGTTTTCATTTAACACGCACGTTTTATTCTAAAAACGCCCGTGACTTTGTTTTCGAAAACTTGGGATTAAAAGTACAATGGAATACACGCATCCTACTTAGAGAGTACCGTTATAATATAAAATTTACAAGGAGAGTCTTTCTTCGTAATTGCTACTCAAACTTCATATGATTTTCATATAAATAATAATAATAAATAAATATATACGGACAAATCACACAGATTGAGTTAGCCCCAAAGTAAGTTCGAGACTTGTGTTATGGGATACTAACTCAACGATACTATATTTTATAACAAATACATATATAGATAAACATCCAAGACCCGGGTCAATCTGAAAAAGATCATAATTGTACATAATTCGACACTAATGAAATTTGCGAACTCCTATTTCTTAAGAGTGTCTATTAAAATACAGATTTTTGTCACATCGATTACCATGTCCCAGAAAACTTTTCCACGTTTTTTAATATATTTTTTTCTTAAAACATCGAAAAACTTATTATCGCAGTTTCATAATATCGAACAAAATTTCCTAAAAAAAACTTTAGAAAATTGCTACATTACAAGAAAAACGATATATCAAACTAACATTTCACACATGTATTAAGATATCGATATAAACATTCATAATAACATGTTTCAATATGTAAAGATGCGCATCATAACTTTTAATCGCAGTGACATTTCATCTAACGCTGCATTCGCTTGTTGACGATAAATGTGTTGCGGTCAGTTCAATTCAATTCAATTCATTTATTAATGCTTCCATGGTTAAGTACATAGGTCATACAATACATAAAATAGAAGAACCTCATGGACCCTGGTAGGGCACTACAGTTTTATATTATTAGATTTTGACAGCAAGCATGCATGCAGCAAGCAACAGTAAGCATGCAGCAAGCCCAACAAGCATGCAGCAGGCATACAGCAAGCATGCAAACATGCAGCAAGCATGCAAGAAACATGCAAGCAGGCATGCAGCAAGCATACAAACAAGCATGCAAGCAGGCATGCCGCAAGCATACAAGCAAGCATGCAAGCAGGCATGCCGCAAGCATACAAGCAAGCATGCAGGCATGCAGCAAGCATGCAACAAGCATACAAACAAGCATGCAGCAAGCAAGTATTTCTGGGTGGCTCCACCAGAAGACTCGCTCCGTCGGCCCTTCGATTTATTCGGGCACTCAACCTCGCTCAGCTCGAGAGGTCGGCGGCTCGCTTCGCTCACCACCTCCCCCCCTCGTTTCGCTTCGGCTTCGTGCCCTCATTTTCTCAGGACCTCCTTTGCGAGCCTTCTGGTTCCGCGCGAAGGAATAACACTCTAGTATATGACAAAGTTGAGCCACGTGGAGTCGGGGTGCTCTGAGTCGGATTTGTGATCCATTTATAATTAGTAGACGGACTAGCTATAAATTTTCTGTTGAACAATGCAATACTACCAGATGAATCCATATAGGGTAAGAAATAATAAAATATTAGATGTTTCAAATATATTGCAAACTGAAACTAACATAGAAATTAAATTATGGGTAACAAGACTTTGATGTTTCTTATTTCGATAAAATACATAAAATATGAAAAGAAATAACGATAGACTGTATTTGTATGTAATGAATAATCGTGTAAATGAAATTTCAATGTAAACAGATTTAAGGATTTGTTACATATTGTATTAAAACATCTGCGAATGGTTTTATGGGACATGAAAATCGTTGAAGTAAATTGCGATAAAGTGATGGGTTCCCATTTCTTAAATACGCTGTATTGTATTGATAAAATATAAAAATATTTGAAAAATTGTTCGCTTGAGATTTTTCATTACAGTTTTAATATTTTCCCTCTAAAAAGCGCTCCGATTGATCCCTGGAACTTCGCAACTATTCCAATTAATTTTATTTTCAATAAAAGTGCAACTACGTATCTCTCGAATCTACTCGTATTTTTACACGACTACAAATAAGAAGAGTAGTAACGTTTGCAGGTTAATCATAAATTATAAAAATTATTCAATCAACAGGAACATGCAGTAATACAATTTTTTCACCTAAAACTTTCGTAAGTACAGTTAATATTATATCAGTTTTACTACAATCCAAAATGCTGTAACAGACAAAAGTGATAAAGCTGCAAATCAAATTCATAGTCTCTGGCTATCATAGGAAACAGATGTAACCGTTCTTCTTTTTATGCTCTTTTCAGTGGAGTATACGTCAATTTTTCTATACTCGACTTTACATTTAAGGTCTTGATACGACACGACGCCTGACGACGACAAGACATAAGCGATCTTAAAACATATTTTAAGATCTCTCTGGTGTTGCAAGCGCTCATAACTTAAGGACACTAAGAAGGCAAACAAGCCTAGCGCAGACCTGTTTGCCTACTTATTAAAAAAAATCACAATAGTTTAACCGACGACATATTGCTTCCTCCATCCCATTTTACTGCTCACGTTAAAAACGTAATATTTGCAGTAACGGCGGGCCATCACCGAATGTTCGTGATTCAAAGCCGTTAGTTCGTATTGATTCTTCACAAAAACGAGGAATTCCACCAGCCAGCTACTCGCTCGGTTGTATGTGAAATTCTTTGCTTTTTATACTTTCGCTTTGCTTTTTAAATTTTTGTTAGTTGCCAGTGTGAAAGAAAATTGCAAAAATAATAAAGCTTATTTTTTTTAAATACAATAAGCGATTTTCTGACAGCTAAATTAAGAAAAAAAAAACAGTATAAAATAGTCTCAACAGGTGTCGTTTTATAAAAGCCGGGTCGTAATAATGGCTGTACCTATATTGTGCTTTTTTCTTGTCAACCAGAGGCAGAAAAAAAATCACCTAACAGTTTGACAGTTGCGCAAATCACAATATTGATACTTTTTAGATGTTTTTTATTAGGTTTTATTTTGAAAAAAATGCCAATCCCGTGAATTTTTGCTTTTTGTATGGACTCGCCATTTACTAAGCGCTATCTATGAAGACATTTGGAACTTTTTTTTTATTTGGGTTTCGCAAAATCCCCCATTATACCCCGACCAGGAATATAAAAACTCTCTCCATGTTGCGGAAAAACAATAGAACTAATTTCTTCTACTGGCAACTAATTTAAAAACCCATCTGTCATTTGTTCTGTCAATGACTTTCAATAAAGGGCGGATCCAGGATTTTTTCTGGGAGGGGCACAAGGCAGTTGCGGACTATACAAACAAGGGGCTAAGGCTGCATAGGTAAATGAGATACGACATACGACAATCACATATTCAGTATTATTACACACGTAATTTTGAAAGGTGCCTGTTTCATTCGTGTAATGATATTTGACACAGTCCAAAAAATTTTTATAAACGAATTAAAAATTTCAATAAAGCATTTTATTATTCTTTAAAATAAAGAAGATAATATTTTATTCAGCAATAACTTCTAAACTACTAAAATATTTAGAACTCTGAATTAAGTATTTCATAAAGTGTCGGTCGTAAACTTGATTTTATGATCGACAATTTAGAAAATAGCAAATGGCGAAAACTGTCCGCTTTTTGGGTTAGTGCTCTGTTATAAACAATAACAAAAATTGTTTGAAAACAGTAATTCACTCTATGACCAATAAAAATTGAGCTTTTAAGTTTTTACAAGCTGGTTATATTTTATGTGCTGAGGATGAGTATTTGCAGTAAACGGTAGGTATAAATAAATATAAATGGACAAATCGCACAGATTGAGCTAGCTCCAAAGATCGTTTGAGACTTGTGTTATGAGATACTAACTCAACGATACTATATTTTGTAACAAATACATATAGATAAACATCCAAGACCCAGGTCAATCTTAAATCGAAAAAGGTAATTTTCCATCACCTGACCAGAGATCGAACCCGGGACTCCCTGGTTCAGAAGCAAGATCTTCACCACTACGCCACGAGGTCGTCAGTATGTTCACCTAAATACCATCTGCTACTATGATTGGAGAATGTCACAGCACAGACGAGTGACAGACGTCCATCTGACACGTGTACTGTACTTCGCGATTTTCCGAGACACAAATTAAAAAATAAAATAGTTCCAGATGACTTCATAGATGGCCCTTAGTAAAAGGATTGGCATTTAAAAAAAAAACCTGATAAAAATAATCTAAAAAGTATCAAAATTGTGATTTGTGCGTGCAACTGTCAAACTGTTAGGTGATTTTTTTTCTGCCTCTGGTTGACAAGAAAAAGCGCACAATATAGGTACAGCCATTATTACGACTCTGCTCTCATAAAACGCCATCTATTGAGATTTTATTTAAAATTACAATCTGTGTGTCCACATCATTCACTTTATGATTCACATGCATATCGCCAACTTTTAAAAGCCAGAATGTAGCCACCACAAAATTGGGCATTCCAAATTTAAATTTGGAATTCGTGTTCCCGGCAAACGTTACCTTGTCATTCCGTTAGTCAGCGCGCTTGCCGCTGTCAAATGAGTTCAGTTGTTTTGTTACTCTAAACTCATATTTTGAACTTTATTATCTGTGCATTAAAGACCACCTCTACCTGGCAGGCTGCGAATAATGTTTTGAGCCTGGATTACGAAGTGGCAGTCGCCAACTGTCACCAAGTTTGACCCAAGATGTCGATGTCGGCCATTTTGTTTTTGTGATAAGAGTTTTCAGAAAATGTGCAGAGCAACTACGCTCTGCTGCCAGAAAATGTGGCAGAGAGAATCCGGACAAACGAAGCGGCGGGAAGAATTCTGTACCGGAACTTCACCGGGAAAAAACCACCGGTAAAAATAAGTACCGGGAAAAAATCTCCACGCGGCACCACGTTTGCCCGACTAAAACCTAACTAACTTAACGCAGTCTGCTACCACCGTAGCTTATGAAGGGAGCTACAGGGCCCTATATGATAAGCTAACCTATAAATTAACTACAATTGAACACTTACCAAACTAAATCTTCTTTCTCTTCGGATCCAAACTTGAGTGTCTTCGGGAAGGGGGAATTCCTAATCACCCTACCTAACCCTTGAGATCTCAATTCCCCAGAACAACTAAATAGATTTCTTCCCGTAGTTTCACTCGGGAACAGCCAGATGTGAACAGCCAGCCACGTTTCACCTCTCACAAGAAAAAGTCACAATAACAGAGTTTTTCACAAACACAAATTCAATAGTTATTTAACAAACAGGAAATTCACAATTATCACTCAAACTAAACAACAAGCAAAAGACGCGAGACCGCTCCGCGTATTAAAATCAAACCGATATCGCCCTGGACAATGCAATGGCGGACCACACGCGACGCCATCCACGCTAGCAGTGTGAGAACCCCAAAACGCCTGGCGGCGATAACAGGAAACGCCTGCGTTTAGTTTTACCCAATATATTACAAACATCCCCGTCCCGGTCTGAGAAGCAGACCGCTAGCTTACTCTACGGGAAGGCGGGCGAGAGAGGTCACACCTCTCCTTAAAATCGAACCGTCGACCAACACCTCAGCCACACGCGGAGTGCCATCTCCGCCAAGAATCAAACGTAATATGCGAGCTCGTCGCCAAAGCAATGAGGGCAAATTTGCCTCTTTTAACAATACTAAATCACCCTCCCTGGGAGGCTCAGTCCTGTCTGTCCACTTCACTCTTTGCTGCAGCAAATGCAAATATTCAAGCGACCAGCGACGCCAAAAGTCCTGGCTCATTTGCTGCAACATTTGAAAACGCGACAACCGATATACGCGTTCATCCTTCCACGGGTATTCGGGCAGGGCATTCAACGGCCCTCCCACCAAAAAATGACCAGGGGTGAGAGCTTCCAAGTCATTTGGATCTGGAGATAGCGGACAGAGAGGACGAGAGTTGAGGACCGCCTCAACTTTACAAAACACTGTGGCCAGCTCTTCAAAAGTTAGAGCCGTTTCTCCGATAATGCGGCGGAGGTGGGTCTTTGCGGATTTCACAGCCGCTTCAAAAATCCCTCCCCAATGGGGGCAACTTGGGGGACTAAACTTCCAGGTTATTCCCCTTTGGGCAGCAATTTGACTTAAACTAGTACAATTTTTATCAATAAACACAGAAACATCCTTAAGATAATTTACAGTTCCTTTATAGTTTGTGCCATTGTCAGACCTAATAAGGGAAGGTAGACCTCGACGCGAAACAAAGCGATCCAACGCGGCGACGAAGGCCTCCGTAGTCAGAGCCGATACCACCTCCAAATGGACAGCCTTGGTGGCCAAACAAACAAATACACACAAATAGCCCTTCACAATACGGGCATTACGAAAGGGAGAAGCCTTGATCGAAAAGGGACCGGCAAAATCGGTTCCAACGCCGTCAAACGGTCTCGAAGGTCGGATTCGATCAGCGGGCAAATCACCCATCTGTGGTTGCATCGTGGATGCCTTCAACCTATAACATGCAATACATCGAAACAGAACGCTACGGATTGCTCTTCGGGCAGACAAAATCCAAAACTCGCGTTGCAAAATAGCCAACAAAGCATTGCACCCAGCATGGGCGTTACGAATGTGTCGATCAGACACCAAAAGCTGCACCAAGGGTCCGCCCTTGGGCAACAACAGAGGATGGCGAGTCTCATATGGAAGATCCGCCTTCCGGAGCCTGCCTCCAACCCGAAGAAGCCCATCCGAGTCGATGTACGGGTTCAAACGAGCGACCGCGCCCTTCAACTTAGCGCGTGCGTCGCGCAAGATACGAAGCTCTGACTCAAACCGTCCGGTCTGCACGACACGGACCCAATGCAACAATGCGCTCCGGCGCTCTTCTGCACCTGCAATCGGCTCCAACCGCTTTGCCTGTGGGTTTCTACAATTATGTATGAAACGCTTAATCCAACTGGTAACACCCAGAAGCTTATCCAAGCTGCTATACCGAGCAAGTAGCCAATCCGGCTCCGACGTCGTCTCAGCGACTACAGCATGTACACGGAGCCCAGTCAAACTCAAAGAAGTAACATCTGTCTGACAGACAGGCCAAGAAGTTTCTGATCCCATCAGCCACTCTGGACCCCACCAGAGCGGGTGTGACACCAATTCTGGTGCCGTACAACCTCGGGAGGCACAGTCCGCTGGGTTAAGCTCTCCCGGCACATGTCTCCATGTTATATCAATTCCGATATTCTGGATTTGGGAAACCCGATTTCCCACAAAAACCTCCAAGGTATGTGGGGCCGCGCGCAACCATGCAAGCGCGACCTGGCTATCCGACCAGGCGAAGATGTCCCGTATTTCGACCGTGGCCGCCAGTTCACTGGCAACGTGATGCAACAATTTAGAGAGAAGGTGAGCTCCACTCAACTCAAGCTTGGGAATAGTCAGCCTAGTCCTGATGGGGGCGACCTTGCTCTTCCCTAACAAAAGCGAGACATTGACCCGGCCATCGGCGTCAACTGTCCGCATATAGACTGACGCGGCGTAGCCTCGCTCCGACGCGTCACAAAAGCCATGCAGGCTGGCTCGATATTTCCCGGGGGGCAATATTCGACGAGGCAAGGCAATCCGATTGACTTCCTTAATCGATGAAAACAACTCGAGCCAATCATCCAATGGAGGACCAAACAGCGGCTCGTCCCACGAGACGCCCAAAGTCCAAAGTCTCTGAAGAAGACACTTCGCAGAGAATATCACTGGACTGATCCAACCGCTTGGATCAAACATACGGGCTATTACGGACAACACCGTTCTCTTAGTCCAGACTTTTGGTATTTCCAAGTCCACTTGGAATGTGAAAATATCGGTTAGCGGCTGGTACTGCATGCCCAGCACCGCTATCCTGTTGGGATCATCCACATCCTCAAACAGGTGAGGGTTCTGTTGGTGATCCTCCGGGATCCCTTCTAGAACTCTAGGCTCATTGGACAACCACTTACGTAGCTCGTAGCCACCTGTCTTCAATATTTCAATCAATTCATCCCGCAGTAGGAGGGCCTCCTCAATACTTTGGGCTCCGGTGCACACGTCATCAACATACAAGTCACGTGACAGCACGGAAGCCCCACGGGGAAAGCGGATCCGTTCCCGCTCTGCCAATTCAAGCAATGATCTGATGGCGATATAGGGACTAGATTTCAAACCATACGTGTTTGTGTTGAGTTCATACACCGTCACAGGATCCTCAGGGCGCTCACGCCAGAGTATCAACTGGAATCGCCTGTCCTCAGGATGTATGACTGTCTGGCGGAACATCATCCGGATGTCCGCGCCAAAAACCACTTGATGTCTTCTAAAGTTCAAGATGATGTCAATTATGTCCCTATGCAATTTGGGACCCGAATGCAAACATAGATTCAACGAAACCCCGTTCGAAGTGGGTGCGGACCCATCGAAGACGGTCCTCAATTTGCCTGTTGAGGCCTTCACCACCGCGTGGTGGGGCAAAAAGTAATGCTCAGTTGAGCTCCAATCAACTCGAGACGGAGACATGTGACCCAAATCCTCGTACTCGCGCATAAATTCAATATATTTATCGCGAAGTACGTGGTCACGCTGCATACGTCGCTCCATGGACAGCAGTCGTTTCTCCGCAAGCGCCCTACTTTGCCCTAGGCTAGGACGAGAGGCAACAAAGGGTAACCTAGTTACAAACCGACCGGAGGGCAACCTCTCCGTGGTCGATCGAAAAAGGGCTTCGCACTCAGCGTGTTCCGGATCCATCCTGGAACTCATAGGTGGCTCCTCCACCTCCCAAAACCTTTGCATGGTCTTGGCCAAGGACGCAGATGCGACGACCGGTGGCTCCTCCACGGTGCTATTATCAAACACAGGGCCCATCAGGGCGAAACCAAAGATAGTAGACACTGCCATCAGTGAAGACGAACCCAGAGCTTTCTGGGTACCCAACAAAATCCAACCCAATACGTCCGAGCCCAGGAGCAAGTCCACTGGGCCGGGATGAAAGACAAAGGGGTCGGCCAAATCCAGACCCGAAACCAAAGACAACACACCCGGCGGTATGTCTGTCGAGGGGTGCCAACCCGCAATGGTATCCATTACCATAGCCGAAGTCGTGATCCTCATTGTGGAGGACTTCAGCGAAGAAAAGGTGACAAGTGTCTGGCCCGTCAGACACTTCACTTGTATGCCACCAACTCCAAGAAGTGGCACAGGCGAGTCTTCCACGACTAAACCTAACTGGCGTGCCACTCGAGTGGTAACCAAACTGCTTTGAGCCCCTGAGTCCAACAGAGCTCTCAAATTAATGGCTTCCCCACGACCCCATACGCGGACCACCGCGGTAGGGAGCAGAACCGTCCGCGGCTCTGTCCCAGCAAGGGAGCAAGCTAGTTACGGGCTCCCCACTCTCTCCAAACCAGGGGCGCGCCACTGACCCGGATAATATGGCGGGCGAGTGCACATCCCCATCTGAGGGGGGCATAACCCGCGGCCCGGCCATACATATGGTACGGCGGGTGGTACTCCAGCCGTGGGTACTCGTGCAGCGGCGGAGAAAACCGCTGCGGCTGCATGTGTTGGGCATTGGTAACCCGCGTGGAGGGGGGTGTCCCCACTCTCACGTCCGATCTAGGGCCCCCGCCCATGGGGGCCCTATCCGGGGCCTGGCCAGCTACATACTGGCCATGACCTTGGGGCGCGTGGTCCCGGTCCGCCAAGACCCGCGCAGGTACGCGACCCCCCTCCCGAGGGGGGGTGCGACGAGCGAAGCCGCGTCCTCCGTCCGATGGTGGAGGGCTTCGCGCAGGAGCGCCCCCGCCCATAGGGGACCCCTGCCTCAACAACCGGGGGCCATCCCCGTTCCGGTTCATGCAGAGCATCACGTGGTGCAGCCCACGGCATGCACTGCATGGTATGGCTCTGGGACAGTCACGTGCATAGTGACTGCCCAAACAGTAAAAGCAAAGTTCATGCCGCCTTGCCATGCGGCGCCGATCTTGTACTGGCAGTCTCTGCCAGTCCCTGCATTGCAGCAGGCTGTGGCCCATCCGGCCACATTGCAGGCAGTCCGCGTCCCCCGCGACTGCTGCCGTGTGTGCAACCCGCACACCAGCTCCACGCGGTGGCGGTTGCCGTCCCTGTTGGGGCTTCCCTCGCCATGAGGGTTCCAAGGGCCTACGTTCAGGCGCTCTGGATGGCGCTGAGTCCGTCATGGTATTCTCAGCAGCCCGTGCCTCAAACTCCAAAAACTTCACCAAGTCAGTGAATGTTGGTAGGGTGGTGCTATCCCGTTCCGCATTCTCGCGCTCAAATCGCGAGCGGATGTCATTGGGTAATTTGCCCAATACAATGTGCACCAGCAAAAAGGACCATTGGTCCACCGGCAGCCCCAGTGTGCGGAGCGCGTTACAGGCCACTGTAACGGGCGTGAGCAACTGCAGGCGCAACTGTGCCCTGTTGGCCACCTTGGGCAGGGCCATCAACTGTGCGGCGTGCGCATCCGCTAACAAACGTAAGTTTTGGTAGCGGGAGTTCAATAACTCCCAAGCCGTATCGTACTGGTCGTCCTCCACCCGGAGGTGCTGGATGAGCGACCGCGCTTCATCCTCAAGAGTGGAGAGGAGGTAGGCCATCTTCTGGGCCTTCGACAAATCCTGTCGTGCTACGACCAGGGACTCAAACATATTTTTATATGCTACCCACTCCTCCATCCTACCCCCAAAGTGGGACAGCTGAAGGGTGGGGAGCCGACCAGTAACCGCTGGTCCTTCCTGTCTAACAGGTGTGCGAGGGGCTGGTCCGCCAGCCTGTCTCGCCCTTATTGCGGTCACCGCCTCCGCGATATCATCGTGCAGACTCAGGATCTGGTCCATGTCCGCCATGTGACCTGCGTAGGCCTCCGGGGCAAGTTCGGCTTCGGTAAGCACCACCATGGCCGCTTCCGCGCTAATCAATCGTGAGTGGAGGTGATCCGCTCTTAGCAGTATGGCGCCCTCCCTGTCCTTCCGGGACAGGAGTCCTCCGGCCGTCACAAACCATCTCAATTCGTTGGCGAGTGTCGCCCTAGCATTGGAGGCCTTCGCCATCGCGTCAAGTCACAAACAAAAAATAACAAAAGGTAAATAAAAAACAACAAAATCAAGCAACTACACGAAGAACCGCGGTAGGTATGAGAATGGCACAAACCCGGAACGCACGGTACAAACCGCAAACAAATACAAAAAAGGTTACAAATATTCTTATACAAACAAACTAAGAAAAATCTAATAATTTTTACAAACAATTAATTATTTTTTACAAACGAACAAATAGAGGGTAGATAAACTACGCTCTGCTACCAGAAAATGTGCAGAGCAACTACGCTCTGCTGCCAGAAAATGTGGCAGAGAGAATCCGGACAAACGAAGCGGCGGGAAGAATTCTGTACCGGAACTTCACCGGGAAAAAACCACCGGTAAAAATAAGTACCGGGAAAAAATCTCCACGCGGCACCACGTTTGCCCGACTAAAACCTAACTAACTTAACGCAGTCTGCTACCACCGTAGCTTATGAAGGGAGCTACAGGGCCCTATATGATAAGCTAACCTATAAATTAACTACAATTGAACACTTACCAAACTAAATCTTCTTTCTCTTCGGATCCAAACTTGAGTGTCTTCGGGAAGGGGGAATTCCTAATCACCCTACCTAACCCTTGAGATCTCAATTCCCCAGAACAACTAAATAGATTTCTTCCCGTAGTTTCACTCGGGAACAGCCAGATGTGAACAGCCAGCCACGTTTCACCTCTCACAAGAAAAAGTCACAATAACAGAGTTTTTCACAAACACAAATTCAATAGTTATTTAACAAACAGGAAATTCACAATTATCACTCAAACTAAACAACAAGCAAAAGACGCGAGACCGCTCCGCGTATTAAAATCAAACCGATATCGCCCTGGACAATGCAATGGCGGACCACACGCGACGCCATCCACGCTAGCAGTGTGAGAACCCCAAAACGCCTGGCGGCGATAACAGGAAACGCCTGCGTTTAGTTTTACCCAATATATTACAAACAGAAGTCATTGTATCTCTAAGAATTTATGTCAATAGCTCTAAAAATAATTTAGTTATGTGAGGTATCTAGGACCTTAGAATCCTTCTAAGTGCTTATATTGTCCAGGAGTAACGAAGATATCTGACTAGGTATATCTTATACGAAACCTGATAGGAATAGTGCAATAGTCAAAACCTGTGTGTGGTGTTTAAAAATTGATTATTGTTGATATAACCAACTAGCTTTTGCCCGCGGCTTCGCCCGCATGAATTTCCCACGGGAACAGTACTTTTTCCCGGGATGAAAGGTACCCTATGTCATTCTCCGTACTTTTATCGATGTGTATGCGAAATTTCAGGCAGACTGGTTCAATACACGAAGCGTAAAGAGGTAACAAACAAACCAATAAATAAATAAACAAACAAACAAACTCACTTTCGCATTTATAATACCTAGTTAGGATTTATCGGGTTGTTACATAAAATTTATTATTTCTATCATACCATTTTTAAGTGGATTGTTTATGATTCTGCAATTGAGTTGTTTACAAATTAAATAATTACTCAATATTGTAATAAATCATGTCAAATGCAGTGCATAAAAGTTACTGTTGAATAAATGATTATCAAATAATGCCATCGCAATCGTGTCAATTTCAATTTGAAGTCATTATTCATTCAAAACTTTATTGAACATCAAAATCTAAAAGAGGTACGATAAAATGTAGATATTATCGATGTCTCAGTTTAAAAGAGGAAAACTTAATTTTAATAAAAAAAAATATCTATTATGTTACCTATATTTCTGTATAGGTATCTATAATATTCTTAAACGCTTTTTTTATAAACTTAACACACACATTTTGTAAACTTGATTCCGAAATACTGAAACAAAATTCCATATTATAAGATAACCTGGAATAGCATATAGAGTACTCCCAAAATTCCCAACTAAGTGGAGCTCCGAGGCGTAGCTAGTAAAGAATTAAAATTGAAAATGAAGCGACACTTAGAAAGTAGCGGTTCAGTTGTGCCGATCGCCTCTCGACGTCATTTAGCCTTTGTAGTCTCTGCCTTCCTGCCTTTTTGCCTTTACTTTGTCTCGTCCAGTAATGGCGTGCAACGGTGGACAAAAAGAAATGACAGCAAAATGCAACTCATCGTGTTCTACGAAATAGGAATTTTCGTTGCAATACGGAGATAAATGCGAATAGATGGAATTGGTTAGCTGCTTTATAGAGATCTGGGAGTCAATTCTGTTTGTGTGTTAACGCAGTTTTGATTTAAAAGTGCTTGTACCTTAAAACCGAGAATAGGGAGTCGTGGCGTATACTCCTCCGTTATACGCCACGACTCCCTATTCTCGGTTTTAATGTACAAGGACTTTAAATCAAAAACTGCGTTAACACACAAATAGAATAGTTATTTAAGAAGAAAAGTCCTTTTACACAGTTTTTGATATCATTTAAAAACTATTGAGATTACATATTATGGCGTAACATTAAAAGAATCGATACCCTCATCATTACAGAGCAAAGGCTTGAAATTAACTACCTACTATTAAAGTCAAATCAGACAAGTTTTGTATGTAAACATGAAAATTATTAGAAAACTGTATGATTGATGTGACATCGTCTGTTTGTAGTATCATGCTTTTATACTCGGGTTTCCAAACACCTCAATAATATCAAGTTTTGTCTTTACAAACTCATATATTTTTTTACCCACTCGCATTTTCTATATTTGTATTTTATTATATGCCTAAATTTTTTTTCTCTGTTTTTAATTACAACAATCAAAACAATCTCGCTTGTTTTTATTTCTCATGTTGTAACAACAATATGAAATACCTATAAAATCGACGTTTAGTTTAATAGGACTAACGCAAAAAAAATCTTACATAAAATCATAGAAAACGTGTTAAAGAAGTGTCTATTTTCGTCCAGATGATAACAAGCATTTCTGTATGGCTAATAGAGACGTCAATATAAATCGCGGAATGTTTACGAATGTATCAATCTGCATCGCGTGACGAGCAGGAATTAGCCACGAGTTCGTAAGCTGTGGAGTGAAGACAGCCGCGCCCTCAGCTGTAGCTGATGATATATCTATATAGTAGGTATAGGTGGTGTAATACGGGTACATGGTGATGTAATACGGGTACTAGGTGGTGTAATACGAAGTGGAGAAGAAACAGCAGGAAAGCGGACCCTGGGCTTGGCGCTTTGTAGTTGAGGATGAGGATGTAACCGGAAAAGCGCGCAGATAAGAGAGAGAGCGATGTAGAGTAAGAAAGATATAGTACGCTGACAAAGGCTTTCACTAAAAACACTTTAAGCCCTTTTTTGTCATAACATAGGGCGGAAAACGAGCAAGCGGGCCACCTGATGGTAAGCGATCACCGCTTCCCATGGACTACTACAACACCATGGGTATCTCAAGAGTGTTGCCGGCCTTTCAAGAAGATGAAGACTCGTTTTTTAAAGGTTCCGATGTCATATTGAGGGGGTAAGCCTCCGGCTCCCTCTCTCTCTCTTCTTCTCTCAGCCGAAAGACGTCCACTGCTGGACAAAGGCTTCCACAAGGATTTCCACAACGACCGGTCCTGCGCTGCCCGCATCCATGCGCAACCCGCGACCTTCACCAGGTCGTCGGTCCACCGAGTGGGAGGCCTGCCAACACTACGTTTTCCGGTTCGTGGTCGCCACTCGAGAACTTTTCTGCCCCAACGGCTATCTGTTCTGCGAGCTATGTGCCCCGCCCATTGCCACTTAAGTTTGGCGATTCTGCGGGCTATGTCAGTTACTTTAGTTCTCCTACGGATCTCCTCATTTCTGATTCGATCACGCAGGGAAACTCCGAGCATAGCGCGCTCCATCGCCCTTTGGGTGACCTTGAGCCTTCTTATGAGGCCCATAGTAAGCGACCACGTCTCTGTTCCGTATGTCATTACTGGCAACACTCACTGGTCAAAGACCTTAGTCTTGAGACACTGCGGTATTTTGGACGAGAAGATATCGCGAAGCTTCCCGAACGCTGCCCAGCCGAGTTGGATTCGACGGTTGACCTCTTTCTCGAAGTTGGACTTACCTAACTGAACTGTTTGTCCCAGGTATACATAATTGTCAACAACTTCGAGTATAGAGTCTCCAACCTTTAGAGGAGTGGGTGCGACACGGATATTAGACATGATTTTCGTCTTGTCCATGTTCATTTTTAGACCCACTTGTTGAGAGGCTCTACAGAGGCCATCGAGCATTGTGCCTAGGTCCTCCAAGGTCTCAGCCATGACTACGATATCGTCAGTGAAAGGTGAGTGAAGTACTCGCCGTTGATATTGATACCGAGTCCGCTCCAGTCCAGAAGCTTGAAGACATCTTCCAGGGCGGCGGTGAACAGTTTCGGAGATATAACGTCTCCCTGTCTCACCCCTCGCTTCAACTGGATAGGTTTCGAGCCTTGATCCTGGAGACGGACCGACATGGCGTTTTCGTACAAACACTCTCTCTCTCTTATTGAATCAAAAATAAAAGAAAAGTGTTAAATGACAGCAAACGATTTTTTTGTAGAGGTCATTCCAGTATCCAGTATCATCAATCACAATTTGAAACATCGCTTGATGTTTTTACTATCTGCTCTCCAGGGCTGCTCTCCCGCGGGAATTCCGAAAAAAAAATACCTTATGTGCTATTCCTGGTATCTACCTATTTTTCTATCCGTGTACTAAATTTCATTAAAATCCATGCAGTATATTTTGCGAGTAACACCAACTTCCACTCACCCTTCCTTTGTGGGATTTACCTATCTCTAATTCGCTGTTCCCTGTGAATTCACTACCTTGGAAATTTGGAGATAAAACCTATCAACATTTCCCCGTATTTAATAACGTTGTTTTTTTCGGTAAAGCCTGGAATAATAAATAGGTGGATAAGAAAAATAAGCGAAGATCAAAGAAAGAAATCTTCCAAATAGATCAAAGAAGTAACATTTCAAAGAAAGCATTAGTAGGAAGGGGAGTGTGAGTAAGATTGCTAGCGACAGAACAAATTCGAGTAAGTAATAAATAAAAATGGATAAAATGAACTGGCATACTGTGTCAACCACACGTATAACAAGCCGGCCAAGTTCGAGTTATACTCGCACATCGCGGGTTCCGTACAAATGTTCATGAGTACCTACTAAGAATAATTAAGATGTATTTTCTCATGGGCCTTGCTTAAGAGACAGGTAGACGGTCAACAAAGTGATCTTATAAAGGATTCGTCTTTTTGAGTAACGTTCCCCTTAACATTGAAATAAAAATACATTTTACATTAAAGAGGCCAAGAACAGACGTATCAGCTTTTTTTTTTCTTATATAAAGACTGTTCGTATGGAATTCTCAATCCTACTCGTAATATAAGTGATCCTATAAATGATCCGGTTTTATTAAGTACGGAACTCTAAAAATTCAAATAAGAAAACCTTATCTAAAGTTGTAGATTGAAAAGACGTTTTGAAAGCTTTTGTCGCTAATATAAAGTCTCGCTCGCTATATAGTAGCTAGAACAGAAATATTGTTTAGTTGTAACAATGGAAAAACCAGAATAGTGTTTGAAGTGACGTAAGCATGTAACCTGATATCCAAACCCTACGGACCTATTCACCCAAGAAACTACGGCCTATTTTGTTAGTAACTGGATATTTTAATGACTGCCCATGTCTAGACATGGTTCGGTGAAATATTGTAGATATATACAGTGTTACTCGGAATATGAGATACTGATATTAAAGGTATTATTAAAGTATATCACGTTGCATTATTAAGTAATGGAAGGAAAACAAAAATAGGTATAAGTTCAAGATTGATAGATAATGAACTATTCTTTGCCACAATTTATATTTATCCTGCATGTGGAACTACAATTTTGTGTTCAAACGGTGCATTTTTATCATTTCTCGGCTTGGGGTTAATGTCACATATTAATGTGACATTAAATTTTAAAATGCTTTTGTGCATAACGTTTACGTGTTTGTTCAGTTTGGACACAAACAACTGGGATTTCTCATATTCTTAAACAACAGCAAGTATAGTTTGAAACGACCCCATTAGACGTTATATCTCAGCTGACCCTCTATAGACAATAACAGTCTGTTTGTCCATCAAAACGAAATAGCTTGTTTACAGCAGTAGCGAGGTGATCTGTCCGTCTGTGTGCTGGCGCCCCCAAAACTCGCCTGGGCGTGATTTGCATGCAAAGCCGGCCGCAGAATAATGATAGCTTTGGACCAAAATATTTAGATCACAAAAAGTTAGTCCCGACTTTGGAATGTAGAGTAGAAAAATATGTTTAGGTAGAATTCAAATCCCACTATTATAATTACGTCACGTCTTACGTGTATTGTTATTCAATCACGCAAAATCTACAAGTATATGCCCTGCCTATGTGTTGTACTTAATTTCGGCTTAGTAGTACGCCTTTCGCACATACCCATTTTTTATGGAAAAGTTTTAACAAAAAGTTACATTCGCGCACAAAATCATTTCGTTTAGAATTATTAATTCTTACTTCTAATAAAGGTAAGAAATAAAATGCTTCTTTTTATAAAAAGTTATATTGTACTTACACATTACAATTTGGGTAACTAAAAACTAAAATCACAATTAGAAATCACAGTTATAACAATTTGTAATCAAATAGAATGGCATCTTTATAATTATGTAACAAGTTATTCTTTTAATTAAAATTTTACCTTATATCAACATATTTCTTATAGGTATATACTTTGTTTATCAACTAACTAACGTAACGTGGCGTAAACTAACTTTGCCGATGTCTCGTTTGCCGCTAGGTAGCAGACCTCGGCAGCCCCATAGGTTAATAAAATTGTCAAAATACATATTCGTATTACCTACTTGTAAAAAAAAGACACCATGAATTTATTTCTTTCCCTCATTCGTGATGTTCACGTTTTGATATGAATAATTGACCTATATTTATGTGAGTGCTATGAAAATGTGGCATATTTTAATCGACCGAGCGAGCGCAGCGAGCGAAGCGTCTCAGTTTCCACTAGCCGAAAATTCTTTTGTCTGTCCGGATGTTATCGCCTACAGGTCGCATTTCTGAATCGATTCTCATGAAATTTTGTAAGCAGGTTCGGTAATTTTATAGAATTTTTTAGTCGAGCCAGTTTTTTGAAATTTTATAAAATGGCCGAAATATATAAAAAAAACCTCATATCTCAGCTATTTAAAGAATAATTCAAAAATGTCATTAGACATTTTTGTTATTCTTATTAAGATGCATTTTTTTTGTTTGAACAACATAGTAAAATTCAATAAAACCGCTATAAATCCATATGTTATAAATTCTCATACGATAGTTCACAAAAAAATCAATAGATGGCGCAGCAAAGCTTTTAATACTCGCAAAATCGCTAATACGTTTACAAGAGTGACTTGATTTATTTATTAAATAAAATTAAATGGTTCTTAAAAAAATCATATGGCTTTTTTTGTCTTGCTTGGCTTTGAATTGTGTGTATTTATTCGGTTAATGGTATTGTATTGTGGATTGCTTTGCATGGTAGAATTATCTTGAAAACTTGAAATAATTCTGATATCAAAAAACTTTATTGTATGATTAGAATCCTATTATAAAAAAAGTAATATATATAATACCTACATACCTACTAATCAGAGAGATTCGATTTCAAATTGAACTTTCTTTTTGAACATTAATTTTGTTGCGCAAATAACATATACAATACATATAGCCAATAGGTACCATGCATTTCTGATGACTGACGACCTCCGTGGCCTCACGGTCATCACGCCCCGGACGGCTACACCAGAGGTCCCGGGTTCGATCCCCGGTCGGGTCAAGATGGAAAATAATCTTTTTCAGATTGACGTGGGTTTTGGATATTTATCTATATGTATTTGTTATAAAATATAGTATTGTTAAATTAGCATCCAGTAAAGTCTTGAACTTACGTTGGGGCTAACTCAATCTGTGTGATTTGTCCGTCTATATTTATTATTATATTATTATTTATATAATTTGAGGCAAAAAAGGCAGGTTTCTCTAATTTTTTTAGTGGTATTGACCAACCACAAGAACATGTTTGGGCTTATGGGTAAAATATGAGAACTTTTTACTTTCTTTCCAGCATTGGTAGGTTGGTTTCAAAACTCTTTTTAGCCCAGGGACACGGTAACATATCGGTTATTTCGTGGAAGGGCTCGCGAGGTCTACTGTTCTGACAGAACCACTAGTATTATTATTATTATAATATTTTGTACACAACTGTACCTTGATTTTTTTATTCGCACATTTCGTTAAGTGGGCGAATCGCATACTACTAGTTCTTGAAGAGGTCGGTTTGCACGCGATTAAAATTCATCCGTGCGAAACACCTACTAAAAAAATATTATTATTGAAAGTAGACGTTTCGCACGTTCGGGCGAATGAATTTCATGCGAATCAACTACTAAGCCTAAATTTCATAGAAATCCGTCCAGTAGGTTAACAAATAAATATCCACTCTCACAAACTTTCACGTTTGTAATATTCGAATAGTATATCAATCTCATATTTTGTCTTGTCATAGAAATAATTCGTCTGACTTTTTATGACATTTTTACTCGAGCATTGCTCAAAATAACAAGATAAATCTATCGGTTTGCACGCGATTAAAATTCATCCGTGCGAAACGCCTACTAAAAAAATATTATTATTGAAAGTAGACGTTTCGCACGTTCGGGCGAATGAATTTCATGCGAATCAACTACTAAGCCTAAATTTCATAGAAATCCGTCAAGTAGGTTAACAAATAAATATCCACTCTCACAAACTTTCACGTTTGTAATATTCGAATAGTATATCAATCTCATATTTTGTCTTGTCATAGAAATAATTCGTCTGACTTTTTATGACATTTTTACTCGAGCATTGCTCAAAATAACAAGATAAATCTAGCGACAAATTAGAATGATTTTCTTGTGATTTTTCCGTCTTAAGCTAAGTTCACACTGGCGATGTCGTCGACACAACACAACTCGTTAGCCGCCGTCGCCGGCTCCCAAGGAAACTCACTTATCACGGTAGCGGGCGAAGCAAAAATCGTATTTATTCGCTCATTCCGGACGCTTGTTACAAACAACTTCTTTAACGTCCCCAAATTGACTTTGTCAGGTCTAACGAACCTTGTTCTGTACGCAGGAATACTGGAAACGGACCCCAAATTAGAAATTAACTCGAACTTTATCAGGTTTACACAATTATGTAAATTTTCAAATATAATCCTTACGGAATAATCACGCGTAGTGGCGGGGAATAACAAAAAGCAGAGGTTAGCTAACAATATAATATGATAAAGAAATAGAGGCGGGCTAAAGTCCGGATAATCTGGTAACAAACATCTAATTGTTGTATTGCGTCACAGCCGGACTCGGCCCGTGTATTCTCGGCTTTAAATTCCCACATACGTTGTCAGAATTAGAATTTGGTAATAGTTTGGAAGCCTCTACGGTTTTAGCAGGCGCAAACTTTGCCTTGCAATGTTTAAACGGCCGAGGAAAATTTGTTTTAACGCTTTTGAAGTAGTTGTTACAAAAGGTTTTATTAAATTGAACCGTTGGAATAATTTCATTGGTTGAATTGTTTATGTTAACCGAATTTGAGAAGGTAAAAGGATTATGTTTTATTGGACTGTCAAGTACGTTTATATTGTGAAAAGAGATTCATCAAGTTTTAAGAAATCGTTTAAAACAAGACCCTTCCTTTTCTGAGTAGGTAGTTCAGGAGAAACAAGTAGTGACTGTGAGTCCCTGTTACTATGTCTTGATGAGTAGGTAGCCTTTTCATTAATTGAATTATTCTAGAGTATGATTGAGTATGAACTATTCCAGAGAATGTTCAGGAAATAATCTTCTATACATATCTATACATATAATAAAACAGTAAAAATATTTTGTCTGTACATTTAGTATTTTTGACTGAAATGGATACAGGGACACTTAAAAAGAATAATAGAAAGCAAAAATATTTTTTGGAATTTCTTGTCTGTCTGTCTGTCTGTCCGTATGTATGTACGGACGGAACAAAAAACTACTGGACGGATTTGAATGAAACTTTTTTGTTGTATAGCTAGTAAGCCTGGGCAACATATAGGCTATAATTGATTTTGAAAACCGGAACACCTGATGAAAAACCTCAACAGAAGATCTAAACTATTACATATATGGAAATGGGGCCTTAGCAAAAGTCATTCAACCTGATGAGCATTTTCTGCTGACGTACTTATAAAAATTTAAGATTATGGAACATCTGATGAAGAACTCCAAGAGACCAGCTACTCTATAAAATAAATGGAAATGGGGCCTTAGCAAAAGTCGTTCAACCTGATGAGCATTTTCTACTGACGTATAAATAAACAGGACACGGGATAGGACAAGGAGGGACTCGGGGTGGGAGTGGTGGTATATGGGAAATCTACAGATAACGAGCAGACGAAGATCGTTTATTGAATGAAATATATTATCACTTTTGATTCATTTTAACACCGTGACTGTACTACAAGTACCTAATATATTCCCGCGGGACACGGGATAACCAAATGGCTGAAATTTTGAGTACTAAAGTTTAGGTTATTACAGTATGGAACACAAAAAGATTTTTCATCTAAGCGAAACTCACGCGGGCGAAGCCGCGGGCAACAGCTAGTTAGAAATATGATTTTTACAAATAGGGTTAAAGCAAGCTATTTCTATGCAAAAACTAACTGCTTATTTATAAAGTTACAATGGATTCCGTACTCTGGAACGTGGTCCTAACTGCAGCCATTTTGTTATCCGGCAGATAACTCCAAATTGAGTTTATAATTGCTGCATTAACATTTAAATTTGTTAATTGTTTAATGGGAAGGAATTCCTGTTGTTCAGAGTCGGACATCGACACAAAATAGGGAGAGATTAGAAATAGAAAATAGTCAAAGTGATTAGATGTGGCGTTCCAAGCGAAAGGGTACCACTCTGGCAGATGTTCCCAGTGGTACCCATATATTTCTCAAAACTACACACTACAAAATAAAATAAAAAACAATGAAAATTCACGTCATTTTTATTATAAATCTCAAGCTACAAACTACGAGCATTTCGGAACAAACACTGCTGAGAAGAAATGCTGAAATAAACTCATTATTTCGGTATTTGGTAAAACAGCGTTTGGTCGGTTTATTTTAAATTAATAGTATTATCTATGGAGTATTGACCTCGCTATATTATAATCTAATAAAGAGCGTAATTAACGCAAAATTGAGATGTTTTTTTTTATTATAAAAAGCAATTTATCACAGTGACGTCTCATCATTAAAACTTTAAACAATTGTTTCTAAAATAATCTTGCCGAATTATCTGATGATTACTAATACAAAAACTGAAAATGATAAATAGCTAATTAAACTCTGAGGTTGATGAACTTATCTTTAAATAAACATATTAAATTTAAAATTGTAATTAAAAAGTGAAAACTGTGTAGCAGTGTGTGGTCTATTGGTGAATATTGATCCACTAGTAGCTATCCTATCCTAACTAATATTATAAATGCGAAAGTCAGTTTGTTTGTTTATTTGTTTGTTTGTTACCTCTTCACGCTTCATCTACTGAACCAATCTGCCTGAAATTTTGCATACACATAGTTAGAAGTACGGAGAAGGACATAGGGTACCTTTCATCCCGGGAAAAGGCACGGTTCCCGTGGGAAATTCACGCGGGCGAAGCCGCGGGCGAAAGCTAGTATTAAATATGCAAAAGTGAGTTTGTTTGTTTATTTGTTTGTTTGTTACCTCTTCACGATTTATCTACTAAACTAATCTTCCTGAAATTTCCCATACACATAGCTGGAAGTACGGAGAAGGTCATAGGACCTTTCATCCCGGGAAAAAGCACTGTTCCCGTGGGAAAATCACGCGGACGAAGCCCCGTGCGAAAGCTAGTATTCCATAAAACGAAAAACTATTTGTGTGTATTTGTCCACATATTTCGCATCTGTTACTATAATTACTGTTCTGTTGACTGTTTGGCTAAATTTAACTAAGAAACCGTTTAAAGCACAACAAATGCAGATCTAGGATATCCTCGTTCGCTAAATTAACTAGAAAGTGTCGTATTTTAAAACTTATACGGTCCTGAGTCTCCTACCTGCAGTAATGACTCGCGACTTTCTAACTAAGCCTGTGTCTACACTAACGCCAAGGCAGCCGATAATTTTAGTCTTTGTTGCAAAGTTATTGCATTTTAATTTATTGAACAAAACAAGTGATATACTTCCCATCACGTGAAAAGGCCGCTGGTAGGGTGAGGAGGGGGTGAAACTTGCGCATGGGTACGACTGACGAACCAATCGCGCGCGCCGGATGAGACCCGCCCGCCCCCCGCTCACCGCATAGACCGATATATCGCCCACTGCGCAGCTTAACCGCCAGCGAACTTTTTACGTGACGGCAACTATAACTAATTATAAAGAAACTAATACAATTTAGTAACTTTCGCATGCCCGGGGAAATAGGCATAAAATCTACATTACCCATCTAATATTATATTTCATAAAAATGTATTGTAAGCCAAATGACGCAGCATAGAGCACTGTACCTACTATATTGTAACACTATGTAATACCTATGTCTGACGAAATAAATGAATCCGAAATCCGTCCAGTAAATTTTGGGTGATTGAGTAATAAATCTCTACACATCCTCATCCAAACTTTTGCGAGGTTTTAAGTTTCGTTTCCTTTACCTGTCATTGTCTCCGACTATTATAGAAAGCTCAGTGACAGCTTGCAGCAATTTCAAGGTGTTAAATATTCGTTTTTCAATTTTTTTTAAAACACCGGAGGATGGGCAGCAGCATTTTTCCGCGTACTATGACATCACGCTGCGATCGCCAATCCGCCTGCCAAGCGTGGCGATTACGGCAAAACCCTCCATGGATGAAATCCTTGGGGGAGGCCTTTGTCCAGCGGTGGACGTCTTTCGGCTGAGAGAAGAAATATTCGTTACTGTGTACTCGACTCTATTCCTGAAGTTATTTTTATGAATTCCGAGCCGCGTGTTTACGGCGCAGGCTTCGGCTGCCGATAAACGCGCGCATGCATAAAATGCATATTTCAGACCTGTTTACCGCGAAACTTACACAACCATTATCTAGATCTTAGCGATACTAGTAGGATATATGTCCCTGGCCGCGTTTAGCTATAGTGACTGGCTGTAACTCTATTTTTCTACTTTAAAATTGCTCATAAAATACAATGTTCTTCTTTTTTGCGTGTCGACGCTCTAACCCGACCATAGTTCCGAAATTTGCTCGATCTTGACCAGATGAGAGTAGGGCTTCAATCTCATATGTTTCATGCAATTGGGCTCCTACTGAGTTTCTATTACAGGTGTCGTATTGTCTTGTGAGAATGGTTAAATTTAACATTAAAGGTTTTGTTACAGACACATCGATAGCTGCCTAGAAAGTCATTGCATGTATTTTATTCTTACTTCACTTAAATAGGAAAAAGAAAATGGTCACTGGGATAGGTTAATCATAATCGAGTAAGACCATTTCTGTGAAAATAACAATGAATAAATATTAAAACAAAATAACTACTATAGAACTAAATACCACGCAATATAATAAACGGTGAAAATAAGCATCATTGATTGACCACCCATTAATTTATATTACCTATGTTCCGTTTTCAACGCAAATCTTGTTTACTTTTCAATTCGAATTTCGCGCGCGTTATCGACGCACTTGTCAATCATCATGATTCGTCGTGCTGCAGGCGATTTAGCCAATGGAGCGCCCGGATTACCGCCGGCGCATGTACTATCCTACCGGCGTCTTGGAAAACAGCGCCATAGGCTGGTGGCAGAACCAGTAAACTATTCTGAGTCTGGACGTTGAATCGAAGGCGCGCGCGCACCAAACATTACATCTTTTTTACTCAATTATCCTAATCAAACTTCAAGTGCTCAACAGTTTTTTTGGAACTTTATAATCGTGTGTGGCTGGCCGGCCAGGTGTCTAAAGGAAGAACTATTCGTGAGGAATCGTGCTCGAAGCCTGCCTACATGGTAAGTGATCTGTGCATTGTTTCTATTGTCTAAATCGTCTGTAACGCATATTAACGGCGAATGCTCCCAGCATTCGATCCAATGTGGTGATTGACAGTGTACAAGTGCTATTTATCGAGTCAATTTAGCCACATTTTTTGGTGCCGAAACCCGGGAACTTTGGATACCTACCTTCAGTCTGCCGCCAAATACCAATTCGATTTAGTAATTGCTACTTCATTTACCGTATTCCACGCTTATTATACTTACTAGTACAGCTAAAATGAATAAACATAACATTTTGTTTCAATTACTAATCGGAAAACAAGTCTTTGTTCCATTTTGTTTTGTTGAGTACCTTACCTACCGATTATCGATTTAAGATGGCTTCCATCAGTTTCTAGAATATTTGTTGAAAATAAATTCTTTTGTCGTTTTATACTTATTAGCATAAAATTATCTACCGTTTTACCGTTCGCAATAATACAATATTGCAAATCCACCTTCTCATAATTTTATGTTGATAGTTCGTTATAACTCGACTACTTTTTTCCAACCGTTCAACGTTTCCTCTTGATATTTATTTATCGAAAAGTTATTTCGTTTCAAATTACGAAATATTTTTTATCGTGACGTTGTATCGTTTATCGTATCATATTTTCAACGAATTTTGGTGCGTTCACATTTTCATTATTACCGTTTTAGGGTAAAAATCATAGTTTTTTGTTTTTACAAAAACTGATTTTTATTTTATTTTTTATTTACCGTACATTAACGAATATCGCAAACCGTTTTTAGTGTTCCTAACGCTCATTTAATTCATCCTTATCAATTTAATTTATTTCAATTTAAAACTCAGGTGACCGAGGTGACAATATTACCTGTTGTCGTGTAATACCGCCCCAGTGATTCTCGTCGATTCTTGTGAACGCGGTCTCGCTGAAGACGTTCGCAACTAAACTTTTTTATCGAATCCGAATATTTGTTGCTATCAGGTTTTATTGTTTTGATATTAATTATGTCTTTACTATCAAGGCGTAAATCTAAACCTACTATTAAAAAGGGTATCGAAAATACGTACACTATTAATAATTTGCCCAGTTTGCGACGTAAACGAACTATAGCATATAATCGCTTAACGAAGGCTTTGGAAGTAGGTACCTTAGCCAATACCGATGAATCACACGTAGGGTTATTTCTTTCATATTGTCATGAAATAAAAACGATTGCTGATAGTTTTCATGACTCCCATTTTATTATTTTGGACCTTCTTAAGGATGATGCCGATGAGGAGGACGATGAAGTTCAGGATCGATTTGACGAATTGTATTTTCAAGTGTTGGCAATTCAACGAAAATTTGAACAACGTTCATCTCAACAAGCTGACACTTCGAAACATAATTCATTGACCGGTTCGCACAGTGGAAATATGCGGTTACCAAAAATTTCGTTGCCAACTTTTTCCGGTGCTATCAAGGAATGGCCTGAGTTCATTGCAACTTATAACGCGTTGATACATGATTCTACCTCCTTATGTAATATTGAGAAATTTCACTATCTCGTGTCAGTTTTAAGTGGTGATGCTTTATCGTTCATTAGAACTTTTCCTGTTGCAAGTGAACATTATTTAAGTGCGTACGAGGCTCTCAAGTCCCGTTATGAAGATAAACGCGAATTAGCGTTTACGTGCTGGCGTGATATCTTGGACGTTAGTTTAAAGACTTCGAACGCTCAAGATTTTCGACGCGCCTTAGACACGATCGATGAGAACTTAACAATTTTAAAAACTTTAAAATTACCTACCGATAAATGGGATTTTGTTCTTTGTTATAATGTTCTGGCCAAACTCGATACCAAATTAAGACGCGAGTTTGAGGAAAAACATACCGATATTGAGCTTCCACAGTATAACCATTTAAGGGCATTCTTACACTCTAAAGGTGAAGCATTAATTCGCGACACGCACTTTTCGAATGTTACCAATAAAACCGCTAACGTTTCAAAGGACACACCGGGAACTTCACAGAAGTTCAAGCGACATAACGTCACGCATTCGCTTGTCGCTCCCACCGTCACTACTCATAAAAATGTTGGTGATAAACAACAAGCGAAACCTGCTCACAATTCGAGCACTCCGATTCGTAAATGTGCCTACTGTCGCAATGAACATCACATCTCGGCCTGTAATGATTTTTTGGCAAAATCAATAGATGAGCGCATAGCTGTGGCCACTGAAAAGAAATGGTGCTACAATTGTCTTAACGCATCCCATTCAGTGCGAGAGTGCACATCAATGTTTTCATGTCGACAATGTAGACGTAAACACCACACTTTGCTACATAAGGAGTCGGCGGCAAGCTCGGCGACCTTAGTGGCTAAGGATTCGTTGACTCAGTCTGATCCAACCGTAACCACAACCGTGTTACTGGCAACAGCTCTAGTCCAGATTCGTGATGCTTCTGGTGAATTTCATACATTTCGCGCGTTATTTGACACCGGCAGTCAAAACAATTTTCTCACGGCTCACGCCGCTCAACGATTAAATCTAAAACCTATAACTGGTAATATCAACGTTTATGGGTTAGGGGGCAGCCCTGCCTCAGTCAGTGGCTTTGTTACATGCGACATTGGCACCAACTGTAACGTAAAGTTTCGTCTGGGAATGCTCGTCATACCGAGCATTTGCGGAGATCAACCGATAGCAAGGCTAAATACGAAAGGATGGGAGGAGGTCAAAACACTACCGCTAGCTGATCCTGGTTTTGACATCCCCGGTCCGATCGACGTCTTGTTAGGTGCCGACGTCTTTGCTGAGTCACTTCTCGAACAACGTCTGAAGGGTAACGCCTCTCAACCGCGAGCTTTCAACTCAGTCTTCGGCTGGCTTCTTCTTGGGAAGTCCAGACTCGCATCGCCCAGTCTACTAGGAGTAGCCCCTTCTACCGTAGACGATAGTTTAAACAAAATTGTTCAACGTTTCTGGGAAATCGATAACGTTCCACAATCTTCCCGATTGACCCCAGAAGAGCAACGCTGTGAAAATAGTTTTCTCAGTAATCACTACCGTGACGAGACAGGTAGATATGTAGTTTGTCTCCCCTTCAAGGACGACGAGGAGCCAATCTTTGAAGGTTCTCGAGAGATAGCCTTACGACGCTTTCATGCCATTGAAAGGCGACTGTATCGCGATCACAATTTAAACCAACAATACGTGGAGTTCATGACTGACTATATCGACAGTGGTCACATGACTCTGGTACCTGCCAAGCAAATGGGTCAAGGCAAGTATTATATACCGCACCATTGTGTGCTACGTCCCGACAGCGCTACAACGAAGCTTCGCGTTGTATTCGACGCCTCGGCTAAAGATGCAACTTCCAAATCGCTAAACGACTCGCTGCTGACGGGACCGAAGCTACAATCAAATATCGTAGAGATCCTTCTTCATTTCCGTGAGCACGCAATTGTCTTCATGGCAGACGTGCGCCAAATGTACCGTCAAATCAACCTAGCTCCTCAACATCGTGATTATCAACGTATTCTCTGGCGAGCTCACCCAGATGAGCCTCTTCAAGAGTACGTATTAAATACCGTAACGTACGGAGTGTCTTCCGCTCCATTCCTGGCGTGCCGCTCTATTCAGCAACTGGCCAACGATGAGGGTCACAAGTACCCAAAGGCCAAAACCGTTTTAACTTCCGACATATACGTTGATGACGTCATATCCGGAAGCTCATCGCTGAAGGACGCCAGAGAAATCAAAACTCAACTCATCGCTCTTTTCGGTCTTGGCTCGTTTGAGCTCCGAAAGTGGGTGAGTAACCGACCCGAGCTACTTAGCGATCTTCCCGCGGAGGCGTGTCTTTCAGAAGCAATCACTTTTACCGAAACTGAAGACACAACTATCAAGGTTCTGGGCCTTAAGTGGGAGCCTGCTTCGGATTCGTTCGTCTTTACCGTAAATCCATCTAATCAACCGTGCACCAAGCGAACGATTCTGAGTGAGGTTGCCAGAATTTTCGATCCTCTGGGTTTTCTATCTCCTTTAACAATTCAAGCTAAATGCTTTATTCAAAAGCTTTGGATTCTAGGTCTTTCATGGGACGATAAGCCCCCACCGGAAATTATCTCTCTATGGGAAAAGTTCTCCGAACAGCTTCCTCAAGTTAGGAATCTTAAGATTCCACGTAAATACGCTACCGATAGCGCTCAATCATATCAACTGCATGGATTTTGTGACAGCTCCGAAGCAGCATATGGCGCCGTTATATACCTGCGCGTTACCGAGTCTGACGGCTCCGTTCGCGTCTTTCTCGTTTGTGCTAAGGCTCGTGTAGCTCCTTTGAAACGTCAATCGTTACCTCGCCTAGAGCTGTGTGGTGCACTTTTGCTCGCAGACCTTATCAAATTTGTCAAGGGCACGCTGCGGATTCCTGTTCATGACACTTATGTGTGGTGTGACTCCACCGTTACCTTGTCCTGGTTGCGAGCTCCTTCTTCTCGCTGGGTGACATTCGTTGCAAACCGCGTAAGTCACATTCAAGATATTGTGCCGACCGAGTGCTGGAGGCACGTACCATCTGTCACAAATCCTGCAGATGTTTGTTCGCGTGGGCAATTGCCTCACGAGTTGCTGAACAATGCCCTATGGTGGGCGGGCCCAGAGTGGTTGTCTCAACCACAGTCTGAGTGGCCAATCGATACATCGAAAAATCGTTCAAACGATGACAATGCGGTGCTCTCTGAGCAGCGTCGCACCACGGTTCTCGTTTCGGATCAAATCGAAAGCGTTAATCACACGTCTATAATTGATCGGCTATTCGAAAAATATTCTTCTTTAGATAAAATCTGTCGCATTATCGCTTACGTTCGCAGGTTTTGTAATAACATGCGTAACACTGTTCCGCGATCAGATAATCTTTTCGTAACGGACGCTGAGCGTCATCGTGCGTTACTAATTATCGTCAAACATTTCCAACATCGTTGTTTTTTGGATGTCATATCCAAATTACAATCAAAGATACAGTTACCTCGCAGTTTTCGTAAACTAAACCCGTTTTTGGACGAGCAGGGTATACTCAGAGTGGGCGGGCGCCTATCGCGCTCCGATCTTGACTTCGAACATAAGTATCCCGCATTATTGCCCAAAAAGAGTGTTCTTACATCAGCTGTAATCGAATCTATTCATCGAAACAATTTTCATCCCGGTCTGAACACAACCAACTATCTGATTTTACAACAGTTTTGGATACTTGCGGCAAAGCATGCTGTACGTCATCATCTTTCAAGATGCATAAGATGCTACCGTCTTAAACCGAAACCTTTGCAACCCTTTATGAGCGACCTTCCGGCCTTTCGTGTCAATCAGGCAAAACCTTTCTCTGTCGTAGGTGTCGATCTAGGAGGGCCTTTTCGAATTAAGCTCGGGCTTCATCGTGGTGCTAAAATCGATAAAGCGTACTTGTGTTTATTCGTATGCTTGAGTACAAAAGCAGTGCACCTTGAGGTGGTTTCTACTTTATCGACTGACGGCTTCATCGCGGCATTGCGTCGCTTCGTTTCTCGTCGTGGCCGCTGCAATGTTATTCACTCTGACTGCGGTACGAATTTCGTTGGTGCAAGTTCACAACTAGCATCATGTATCGAACAAGCCTCTCATGCGGAAAAAATAGATTTTAAACGTAACGTACCTTCTGCTCCCCACTTCGGAGGGGTGTGGGAAATCCAAATCAAAGCCGCAAAGAGTCATTTGTACCGTATTGTTGGCGATCAGGTCTTAACGTTTGAAGAGCTTACCACACTCTTCGCTCAGATCGAATCAATTTTAAATTCGCGGCCTTTGTGTCCATTGAGCTCGGATCCTAACGATTTGAACGTTCTTACGCCCGGTCATTTTTTAACGCTAGAACCTCTTACAGCAGTTCCTGATTTCGACTACAAGGACGTAAAAATCAATCGACTGAATCGATGGCAACTTATCCAATCTTTTCAACAACAATTTTGGAAACGCTGGAAAAATGAATATTTACATGGGTTAACTCAGCGAGCAAAATGGACCACGGACTCAACACCGTTAATTGTAAACTCAATCGTACTTATAAAAGAGGACAATCGGCCTCCTCTTCAATGGGCATTAGGACGAGTTGTTTCTTTGCATCCTGGCCCTGATGGGGTAGTTAGAGTCGCAACCATTAGAACAGCCAGAGATCACTCGCTTAAGAGACCTTTGGTCAAACTATGTCCTCTACCATCCGTATAATCGTTATAACTTAGCATTTCTTAGCTTTTAAGTTTAGGATAGTAACTTAAACATATTTATCGTTAATTACCGTTTCTTATTCTTACTCTGGGAAAATCCCATTGGTATTTTGGTGGGCGGAATGTTCCGTTTTCAACGCAAATCTTGTTTACCTTTCAATTCGAATTTCGCGCGCGTTATCGACGCACTTGTCAATCATCATGATTCGTCGTGCTGCAGGCGATTTAGCCAATGGAGCGCCCGGATTACCGCCGGCGCATGTACTATCCTACCGGCGTCTTGGAAAACAGCGCCATAGGCTGGTGGCAGAACCAGTAAACTATTCTGAGTCTGGACGTTGAATCGAAGGCGCGCGCGCACCAAACATTACATCTTTTTTACTCAATTATCCTAATCAAACTTCAAGTGCTCAACAGTTTTTTTGGAACTTTATAATCGTGTGTGGCTGGCCGGCCAGGTGTCTAAAGGAAGAACTATTCGTGAGGAATCGTGCTCGAAGCCTGCCTACATGGTAAGTGATCTGTGCATTGTTTCTATTGTCTAAATCGTCTGTAACGCATATTAACGGCGAATGCTCCCAGCATTCGATCCAATGTGGTGATTGACAGTGTACAAGTGCTATTTATCGAGTCAATTTAGCCACAACCTAAGTAGGTACTTTGTTTTATGATTGAAATTCCCACCACACTACGAGTATTATCTGATTGTAAGCCGGAATTTAGGTAGATTAAACAGACCTCTCATTACCAGTGAATCGCATAGTTTTGGCATCATCCGATTTGCACATTAAATCATCGGGTCAATATGTATTTGTATACTACAAATCATTAAAAAATTAATTTAATCATTAAATTCTGAATTCTGCTCTGCAGATTCACCTTATCTGTTCCAAGATCGAGCAGTCGCTTACATAATAGAGTCACCTTTTACTTGCCCATCTGTCGAACAAATTATCGCCAGCATTCTTCGTTGTATCGCATGAGTTCGAAGTATAATAAAATATCTAATGAAGTTGACATTTTCAGTGCATCGGCAAATATGATTAAAAAGTATTTTTACACAAAATTGTAACCTAATAACTAAATTTACTATTATTATAATTTTTAAATTTAACCTGCGAGCATATCAATGTGCATGCTGTGTTCGCTCCTAGAAGGCTGACAACTTGGTTGATTGTAATTATATTCCTATGAACATGTATGTTGCACAGCCAGTTGGCGAACCAAATAAATAAAAAAAAAATAAAAAAAAAATTCACCATATGTAAAAATCCTCTCTGAAAAATATCAAGTTTCTACATTCAACGGTTTCACAGCTATGCCTTAGTAAGCACTTAGTAAGCGTATTTTATACATACTCGTATATTGATTTAGAGCTACAGTAGATACTTAAGAACCTATTTGATTTGAAACTGTAAACGAAGCTCAAAAACAAACAAACAGACACGACTACAAAGCTTAATGAATTAAAAACAACACATTCGGCAAAGGCTGTCTCGGCGGGCGTCGAAAGCTCCGCTGAAAGCTCGGATTGGCTTTCGTTTGTTGCATCACTTCTGTTCATATTTATACAGCCCTCGATTGTTTATTAGTTAAGCTTTTGTTAGCTTTTGTTGGTTCTTGAGGGGCTTTCCTTTGGTAGATTTTGTGCGTCAGTGTTATTTAAATAAATAAATGGTTTAAATTTAACAATAGGTAAATTAAGTTTTACGCCCGCATATTTTGTAACGATAGACAAAGTTACTTTTGCTTTTATAATATTTGTGTTGGATAATAATATTTTTAGATTCGCATTTAATGCCACTTTTATTCTCAAATACAGCATTCAAAAATAATTTGATGGCAATAACAGTTTAATATTTCATCTGACTACACAGCGCTCCCGCTGGAAATCTAGATAGGAAAACTGGTTATAATATTTCTAGCTAAAGGCGTTTTTATTTTACCTGCTGCTGCGCCCTCTCTTAGGCATTACATTAATACATACTCTTTAAAAGTTTTTTTTTTTAATTTCTAGTTTTCTCATTAACCCTGTGGCATTTAAAGTCAAAATTGAATCCGGATATAGAATCTGTAATTATTTTGTGCCTCTTCTTGACAGTCGGCTCTTTGGAGAACAAATTGATAATTAAAATATTCACTTGTTCCGATCCCTTCATATTTAACAACTATATATTATTATAATCTATGCTCTTTGATGTCATTACGTGAATCTTATACATACAAGCAACAATATCAATACATAGTATAAAATAAAGTCGCTTCCCATGTCTGTACGCTTAGATATTTTAAACTGACCAACTAATTTAGATGCGGTTTTCTCCATCTTCCGGATACTTACAGATACAATGATACCTACCTTTACTTGTACAAAGCACGGGTGAGTCAAGGGTGAGTCTCTAGTAACTTAACCATTACTATTACTTATTCATGTACCTATTAGTTATTTTGTGACTGTAGTTTAGTCGATATTAACTAATCAATCGATTGTTAGCGACCTCAAACCCGACGAGTTCATTGACCCGTGGATGAATAACTAAAGGTTTGAGGGACTATTCAGTAGCGAGGTAAATAATGAAACAGTAAAATTAATTCAACAATATTGTGGTTCGAACCGAAAACAATGGTAGGACAAAGGTACCTATTTCTTAATTCGAAACCTAGAAACAGCCTGACAGTATAGTCAGATGCAGAGAAACCTGATCCTCCTGACCAGGATTCGGTCAAGTTTTTTTGAATCTGACTGTACTTATAGATAAATCTGACTCATATTACGCACTACTGGCATCTGGTGAAGGACAACATCGTGAGGACTATACGCCTGCAGCTAAATGGCGATAGTAGTAAAGTCATATCAAATGTTTTTGGCGACCTAACCAAAATCTGTCACCAGTGTTATATATTTACGCTCGATGAGAAGACAAAACAAAAGTATGAAAGTTCATTGTTGGCTACAGATGGATCCCTAAAATAAAAAGTGTCAGGCCATACAATTATCTTTATTACGATCGATGTTTGGTTACAAATAGAAATCTAATAAAAGACCCTCGAATAAACAATCGTTTACGTAATTACGACAATTTTACTTCTATAAATGGAATCAGACAATCATAGCTATTACTCGTATACTAGTTTCACGTGGGTACGTTTTACGTTGCTACTTGATAGAGAAACGCAAAAGGTTGTGCTCATAGAGCTAGGTATACGTCCTGTCAGAGTAATAAGCTTTATGGTTGTACTAGAAAACAAGTACTTTCAAATAGCACCATTTTGTTTACAAGACCAGGACATTACATATACCTAGGGCCATCGAGATACCTATATCCAAACAAATGATTGATGATTTCGACTTATTAGGTTGTCCTAGTATCTATATAATAAAACTTGCTTACGCGGTCAAAAATTTGCAGAGAGGCAATACTACCACAGGAACCACTCAAAACATTTGACCAATTTAAAAGTCAATTTCTTATTGTACATTTCTAAAAATATTTTTTATACAAAATAATGTTACGCGACATGCGACCTTTATCGTTAGATCTTAGTTATAACATTTCCATGTTCTAATTGTGGGCGGTGAACTGAATTTTAATAATGAGTTCTCAGTACATCGCTCACGAATCGAACGTAAGATGGTTATCGCATGATAATATTAGAGTTATAAATGAAACTATTAGAGTTTATTTATAGACGGTTTATTTTGAGACGAAGCCACAGTAATATAATAATAGAATAGATAGACTCTTTATTGCACCAAAAGTAAAAATTATAAAATAACAATTTAAAAAATGTTTTAAAAAGGAACAAAGGCGGACAGTAATAAAGCCTTATACAGCTTTTAACATTGATAGAGCACACACACAGCGCGGTGTGAGTCCTGCAAATTCAATGATATTAGATATTTACTATTAACGGACACTTTTTCATATCAAATTTAAATGGATTACTGATGCCATCAAAGTCAATCTTCCATCAAAAAAGTAAATGTAGGTTCGCTATTTAATATATTGTTTTTATAATTGTCTAAATTACTAACTAGTACTTTAAATACAAATATATTTATTGACACAAAAGGTACATACATTTTAAGTACAACATGACGAAAATATTGAAAGATTAAAACGAATTAAGAATTTGGAACGACACATGGTGTTGTCACTTAGAAATTAAGGTTACTTGAGAACGCACTTTATTTTTACGCTTTGAAAGTTGAAACTGAAATTTTCTAAATTCATACTTCACGGAAAATGCACGATAAACGGATAAATAAAGTCCGCTCAAACAACTTGCACGAATATGAGAAATCTCGAATGACGGAGCTTTGAACATAAGCTGGAAGGGAAAGCTGCTCAAAGAGGAAAGTTATGAGCAAACCAACTTGAAAGTCGAGACGGACGAGCTTTGCTGTATTGCACTAGCTTTACACATATTATTTATCTACTTGAGTCAGTGCCGAATACCGCATTATTTTAAATTATTTTCCGTGTGATAGATGAATAACATCACTGGAGCCACACCGCTTGAAAAAATGCACAACGACACAACCAAGCTTTATTTTTTGCACAACGAGCGTCAAGCACTTCGAGCTTGACACTCGTTGTGCAAAAAATAAGTGCATTGTTTTAAAGTCCATTCGGATTTAATTTTCGGGTTATTCACCAATAGACTACACTTGGCTGACTACACTATCACTATTCTGAATGCAGTTGCAGTAGGAAAAGTGAAAGTAATATGGAATTAAGCCAACACAAAGTGTAAAAGTGCCATTAAGTGCAAAATGATCCCCAACTTTGACATTGAGACTGTACAAGCTTGAACCCATTACTTGGCGGCCGGCGGATCCCACCACTACCAATGAGCCGATGATAGCCGAAGATATCCGAAAGCGACGAGCTTTACTTCGCGTCGCTTTACTTGCATTCTTACTTCCGTACGATCTCTTTGTCTTTGCCTAATAATAATTTGTTATTTTCTAAATAGTCCTTTTATTTGGGAGATACCAGAAACCAGACCTTTATACATTTCTGACAGTCCGCTACAAATTGGTCCTTCAACCGCTAAAGGCGCAAGGAGTCTCTTTTTGGAATGCAAGGATCATCTACGTCGGAATTGGGAAGACGCCATTTCGTTCGGACAATTAGAGGTCGATCAAAGTCCACCTGTGACAAAACTCCAGGAATTCCAGTATCCAGGCCTCTTAGAAGACGGGAATAGCACGATACAGTGAGTCCGTTCCAATCTGTCTTCCCTTCCTCTTCATTTTTCCCCTTATGTGTTTTCGAATAGCCTTGGCTTGGATATAACAAATACCTACCTAGTTACTTAGTCCTATAGCACTATTCAAATACACTTCTTACAGAAATCTTGCCTATTTACTATCGCAATTAAATTAAAAAACATTCAGTTATTTTTTTGCTTAGATACCTATGCAATAAATTCATTCCATCTTATTTGCATCTATTCAGAAATAAATCTTTCGAACGTAGCAATAACATCATCGCGTTATAGCTACTTACTTGCACTTATCTACTGCATCTATTGTATTCCGGTTTCATTGCTAACTCAGCGCATGCATACCTACGTTGCATCACAACACAGAACAGTTAATTTATCTTATACTTATTCGCAGCGCGTAGATAACCATGGCAGAAGCTAAAATTAAAGAATTAGTTAAAAAACGTAGTGCATTGAAAGGTAAATTCACGATATTTAGCAATTATTTAACAGCGCCTAAAAGCTGTAAAATATTAAGTGCAGTGCAAGTAACAGAATTAAAGTGTCGCCTTGAAAAATTTGAGCCCTTATATGCCGACTTTGACGCGTTACAGACGGAGTTGGAAGTATTGGTCGAGGATCCCAAACAATTATTAGAAGAACGGGAGCAAATGGAGTGCCAATACTACGAGCTGATTGCTGTGGCTCGTACGCTGTTATCTGAGAACGAGGAGGTCCAGCTGTCTCCAGAGCGCCGCGCTCGTTCAAGTTCCGTGTCTAGTTCCAACAGTGGACGGCAAATTCAGCATGATTTTGTGCGTTTGCCAAAAATCACCCTACCTAGCTTTGACGGTAACTATCAACACTGGCTCGAATTTAGAGACACCTATTTATCTTTAGTGCATGACAATTCCCATATCAGTGACATAAATAAATTCCATTATTTACGTGCCGCCTTATCGGGCACTGCCTCACTGGTTATTCAAAGTTTAGAGTTTACTTCAAACAATTACAAGATAGCATGGCAATTGTTAACAGAACGGTTCGACAACGAACGTTTACTAGTGAATAACCACATTAAAGCGTTGTTTGACTTGGAATGTCTTAAAAAAAAACAACCAGTGGTCTCCATAATATTGTTGACGTTACTAATAAAAATTTACGGGCTTTGGCCAACTTAGGTCAACCAACCGACCACTGGGACACTCTAATTATTTATTTAATTTCTTCTAAATTAGATTACAGAACTACACGCGACTGGGAAGAGTCAAAAGGTATTAAAAATGGATTACCTACCTTATCAGAATTCCTTAAATTTTTAAACAATAAATCAGAATTACTAGAAACAATGGAGAACACAAAGTTTAGCAATAATAGTAAGCAAACATCATTTACCAACAATTCTAAGAGTTTTATAGTAGCCTCAGACAACAACAGTAATAATAATGACAATAATTCACATTCAAAGGTCTTATGTTGTCCAATGTGTAAAAAATCACATTTTCTTTTTTCTTGTGAGCTTTTTCAGGGATCTTAACGTTGATGAGTGTCTTGCAAAGATTTCTGGGTTTAAAGTATGTCATAATTGCTTACGACCCGGTCATATCAGTAAGAAATGTACTTTGACACATTGCAAATATTGTAAGTCAAAGCATAACACTTTATTACATAAGCATAACACAGATCAGTCAGCTCCCGTACCTGTGGAAGCCGCCGTGGCCTTATCCACAAGTATTGAGCGAGCTTCATCATCACAACACGACAGCAATCGTTGTGTCTTACTTTCCACAGCGTTGGTGAAGGTACGAGGCGCAAACGGGGTCTTTCATACCGCCCGTCTTTTGCTCGACAATGGCAGCACCTCGAACTTCGCGACACGGGCGCTGTGCGACAAACTCGGCTTGGTAACACGTACCTGCGGCTCCACTGTGACCGGCATCAATGGTCAAGTATCTTTTAGTGCAGAGTCATGCAATCTCACAATCAAATCCTTATATAATAAATACAATACTAGTATACAATGTTACATTTTACCTCAAATTACAAATTCATTGCCTACTAGTCATATTAACTTAGACAGCATTTCATTACCCAAAGGCATACAACTGGCTGACCCGTCTTTTAACATACCTTCTTGTATAGACGTCTTAGTCGGCGCAGAAGTATTTTAGGATGTCCTAACCATGAATGTCATTTCCTTAGGTAAGAATCAGCCGAAATTACATGAATCAAAATTCGGTTGGCTCATGTCAGGTGCCTTATTTCATAATAAATACAATAAAAGTATGACGTCATCATGTCATTTTATTCAGAACGACGATGTTCAATTAACTCGTTTTTGGGAATTGGATTCAGTGCCATCTATACATAATTTTTCACAAGAAGAACGTTCCTGTGAACAAAATTTCATACAAAATACTAGGCGGGCCAATGATGGTCATTTTGTTGTCACAATACCACTAAAAGAACCTCCTACTGTTTTAGGTGACTCTTATCATCTTGCCAAACGCCGACTTTTATCTTTAGAGCGTAGATTCGAGCGCGACCCTCAGTTCAAAGATAAGTATCATAGTTTCTTAAAAGAATATATAGACTTAGGCCACATGACCGAGAACCCATCCTTATTTCAACAGGGAATCAATTATTTTTTACCTCATCACGGCATTATTCGTGAAGCTAGTACAACTACGAAACTAAGGGTAGTGTATGACGCTTCCGCCGTCACCAGTTCTGGCAAATCGTTCAATGACATCCAGATGGTAGGTCCAGTCGTACAGGACGATCTTTTTTCAATTTTGTTACGATACAGACACCATAAATATGTCGTAGCGAGCGACATAGTGAAAATGTATCGGTGTATTTTGGTCGAACCTAAACAACGTTCGCTACAACAAATACTTTTAGATTTAACACAAATGAGCCTATAAAATCTTATACATTAAATACGGTGACGTACGGTACGGCATCAGCACCGTACTTAGCCACTAAGTGTCTTGTCTCCCTTGCTGATCAATGCGCCTCTGCTTCAGCCAGAAGTGCCTTGACCAGAGATTGGTATGTTGATGATTGGTTGACTGGTGGGGACTCAATAGATTCGGTAATCGAACTATGTAATGAAGTTACCAGCGTTTTACAGTCAGCTCATTTTAAACTCCAAAAATGGCAATCAAATAGTAAAGAAATTTTACAATCAATTAATTACAATCAACCTACCGACAAAAGAGAAACAAAGAAAACCCTAAATTTAAATAGTTCTGAACCGAGCAAAACGCTTGGCTTGTATTGGGACACAGTCAACGATAATTTAGTATTTTCTATTGATATTGGTACAAATAAAATTATTACAAAACGTCTAATTTTATCTTTAATAAGCCAAGTCTTCGATCCATTAGGTATTTTAGGGCCATGCATTATTCAGGCAAAATCAATAATGCAACAACTCTGGATTGACAAGTGCAGTTGGGATGAGGAAGTCTCACCTAATATCAAAACAAATTTTCTTTCATTTTTGGATTCCCTCCCCCACTTAAATAATTTACATGTTCCACGTTGGGTACTATGCGACAATGCACTTACAATTGAGATACACACATTTACAGATGCTTCGGAACGTTTCTACGGGAGCTGCGTGTATGTAAGATGTGTCTGTAGTGACGGGTCAGTCAGTGTACGTCTACTTACATCAAAAAACAAAGTTGCACCGATTAAGCCCACTACTATTCCAAGGTTGGAACTTTGCGGGGCCCTGGTAGGTACTAGACTCTGCAAGAAAGTACTAAGCTCACTAACATTAAATGTTGCTCAATGTTACTACTGGACCGATTCAACAATAATTTTGGGTTGGCTTTCCACTCCTTTGAGTAAACTTAAGCCTTTTGTACGAAATCGTATAGGTGAGATTCTTGACAGTACTGCTGGTCACAAGTGGAGTTACGTGCCGTCAAAACAAAACCCAGCGGACCTTGTGTCGCGGGGGGTGAGGGCTGACGCACTTGGCGCGTCAGAGCTCTGGTGGTCCGGTCCTGCCTTTTTGCACAGTCAGCATATCACATTCCCGGAAATACCTAATAACCAAAATGTCAATACACAGGAAATTATACACACATTACATATAAACACAAACGTAGATAAAAATACAAACAATTCATTCCATAATTTAATACACAAAATATCTAATTACACAAAACTTAAAAGAATTAGCCTATGTACACAGATTTATAAATAATTGTAATAATAAAGATAAAAAAATATTAAATAACCTATCAGTATCAGAACTTAAGTCATCGCATTATTTTATAATTAGGTTTGTTCAGCAGGAAATGTTTCCTGATGAATACAGCACACTCATCAACGGTGAATCCTTACATAAAAAGAACAGGCTCATATCTTTATCTCCTTTTATCGATGAAGACAAGCTCTTGCGCGTAGGCGGAAGGCTTCATAACTCATATTATTTGTATGATATAAAGCATCCGATAATTTTAGACTCAAAACATCATACCACTAAATCTATTTTTGAGTCAGAACACAAAAGGCTTTTGCACGCACCCCCCTAGCTATTGTTAGCTTCCATAAGACAAGCTTATTGGCCTCTAGGCGGAAGAAACCTTGCTAAACACATAGTTAATATGTGCATTCGTTGCCATAGACTAAAGGCTAAACCTATTCAGCCCATAATGGGAAATTTGCCAAGCGATAGATTGCACTTAGAGTATCCATTTTTAAAAACCGGTTTAGACTATGCCGGGCCAGTGTTGATAGCTAATCAAAAAGGCAGAGGGTGTCGTTTACACAAATCTTACATTTGCATATTTGTATGCTTTTCAGTGAAGGCAGTTCACCTGGAACTGGTCACGGATCTTACAAAGGAGGCGTTCCTTGCAGCGCTTTATCGATTCATATCTCGGCGAGGAAAACCACAGACCATATACTCTGATAATGGCACTTCATTTGTTGGGGCTTTTAATGAACTCTCCAATCTTTTAGGGAACTTAGAGTCTGAGATTGACATTGCAGAAACAGGTATAGATTTCAAACCAATTCCGCCTTATTCGCCTAACTTTGGAGGCCTTTGGGAGGCCTCGGTAAAGTCCGTAAAACATCATTTGAGAAGAGTCTTAGGTCTAACGCATCTAACATACGAGGAGATGTGTACTTGTTTAATCCAAATCGAGGCTATATTGAATTCACGTCCCTTAACACCTCTTTCATCAGATCCATCAGACTTAACATGCCTTTTCCATCACATTTTCTTATTGGACGGCCACTGCTATCTGTGCCTCAGGCCCAGACATCTGAGAAGAACATAAATTGTCTTCAAAGTCACGAACGCATCGAAAGACTGAGGCAACATTTCTGGTCCCGCTTCTCACATGAATATATATCTCTACTCCAGCAGAAGCAGAAGTGGCACCATTCCTCAGGCGAGCTCACACTGGGGCAGCTGGTTCTTGTCCAAGAACAGGATCTTCCCCGCTCCACTGGCTCTTGGGGCGGATCACAAATCTTCACGTCGGCAGCGATGGTGTGGCACGCGTCGCTGATGTACTTACCAAGAAGGCACACTCAGACGGGCATACACGCGTTTATGTCCTCTTCCAATAAATGCTTGAAGAGCAAACTCTTCAACGGGTGGCAGTATGTACAAGCTTGAACCCATTACTTGGCGGCCGGTGGATCCCACCACTACCAATGAGCCGATGATAGCCGAAGATATCCGAAAGCGACGAGCTTTACTTCGCGTCGCTTTACTTGCATTCTTACTTCCGTACGATCTCTTTGTCTTTGCCTAATAATAATTTGTTATTTTCTAAATAGTCCTTTTATTTGGGAGATACCAGAAACCAGACCTTTATACATTTCTGACAGTCCGCTACAGAGACATTAGTTATTCAAGAGAATCGATTGTATGTATATGTATAAAGAACCTAACCATAATAAACCAAACCCAGCTTAGTGTGTAGAGGGCTAAGGGATAAGACTGGGATTTAGGGCGGCGTAGGGACCTTACACTGGGCAAACTTGAGACGAATATGGATGTAACATGATTTGTGAATCTGTAATAACAATCCTTATACTTAGAGAAAAGTTATCATCTTATAATGATGTCGTAATATTTAACCCATTAACTGCCAAAATTAATGTTGTACGGATCGGAATGTTGGGCTACCAAAGTACAGGATGAAAAGAGGCTTCACTCTGCCGAAATGCGAATGTTACGTTGGATGTGCGGGGTGACAAGAAGAGATAGAATAAAAAATGTTTACGTGAGGGAAAGTTTGAAGGTTGCGCCTGTAACTGATAAGGTAAGAAATAACAGTCTCAGACCTGGTTTGGCCACGTGATGAGGAGGGAAGAGGAACATTTATTGAGGAAAGTTGTGTCAATGAAAGTAGGTGGATATAGACGGAGAGGAAGGCCTAAAAAGAGATGGATGGATTGTGTTGGGGAGGATATGAAGGTATTGGGAGTGGATAAAACTATGGCAAAGTTGTGGAGAGAAAGGACATTTTGCGCCGACCCCAGATGATAGGATAAAGTAAGGCAGATGATAACCGCCAAAAGTAAACCAGCAGTGATTAATTTTCATAAAGATCTTTAATCACATTATTTCTTAAATACCTCTTATGTACAGACGTAGATCACTTTTATTATACGTATAGACTTGGTAAGTCGGTCATATATTTAGACAAAATCGGAAATCCATACCTGCATTAGACGTTAACCCTGCAACTAACTTCCAAACACGATAAAACGAAACAGATAATGTCCAATATACATTTGGAAAAGACCAGCATAAATCTGCGGAACAATTTGGTTAGATTTACCGATACAGTGCATCGTAAGAGTGCATGCTGCATCTGTAATAATGGCTATCTGTGACTGGATTGAGAACAAATTAGGTTTTATTAGCGTTAGTGATCACTAAGAAATGACTATTGGACATGCCATCCCTAAGGGGGTAAATTGGGGGAAAAATTAAATTCACGAAGGCGAAGCCGAGGGCAAAAGGACCATGTTACATTGATGGTTTCGAAATATATTCTATTGCGTGTTACAATAATTATAGAATTAGAAACTTGCTTTTGCAAATAAACAAACTCACTTTCACATTTATAATAAATAAATAAATAAATAAATAAATATATACGGACAAATCACACAGATTGAGTTAGCCCCAAAGTAAGTTCGAGACTTGTGTTATGGGATACTAACTCAACGGTACTATATTTTATAACAAATACATATATAGATAAACATCCAAGACCCGGGTCAATCTGAAAAAGATCATTTTTCCATCTTGACCCGACCGGGGTTCGAACCCGGGACCTCCGGTGTGGCAGTCCGGCGTGATGACCGTTGGGCCACGGAGGTCGTTAGGTTAGGTTATAATATAAGTTAGGATTTATATAACCACCTTATTACCCGTCGACACAAGCTTTCTCTGAATCTTCCGCAGTCGGTTAAAAAGTGTTTTCTTCCCAGCGTTCCGCGAACAGGTCAAGTTCAATCCTGACTCCACCCGGAATATTTATGTGCGGGTGTGTAATTGAGCTTCGAGATTTCCCAGGCGACGCCCGGTTTATTATTAGACCGGATTGACCGGCCGGTTATACGGTGACGACACCTGGTTAAACTTTCATGAGCCACGGAATTAAAATTGCGCTCATAGTGAGTTTAATTTTGACAGCGATTAATGCTCAGTGAATTTGACGATCAGTCATATTCACTGACCACTTACTGCTCTCAGAACTGCGTCGGGCTTTGCCTCGGATTTAAACCAAGCTAACTGAAAAACTCTAAAAATATATCTTATAGTAATTAAGTGCCGTAACTCCTAGCTTCACCTATAACCTACATGATTCAGATCAAGTATTAACGACTCGCCATTTTATTCCTCACCCAGCGTGTTTAATTAAAGAAACGTCGTTAAACTGAACATTAATTAAACATTTTACGAGTATTGTGTGAGAACATAAATGTTTGCCAAATGCCTCCTCAGATTGATTCCCCTTAAACTTTGTTTTATTGCTGTACTCGAGATATTCTGCTTTTTTAGTTTAATTTATTGTGCCGTGGAATTCAGCTTCATTTGCGACAAGCAACCGAAAAAAGTAATTGCGCTCTACCTTCGTACCAAATCTGACCGAAATCCGTTCAGAAAACTCAACGTGAACATAGACCCATCCAAAAATCCGTACTCACAATGCTTCGCATTTAAGAATAGGATAATATAAAGGCAAATGGCAAATCCATTAACACTGACAAGAGAGACATTACCCATGTTTTCTACATTCCATATAACTGTAACATGTAACACAGACACTCTTAAATATGATGACAAAATTATAAGTCTGTATAAATTGTTCTCTTGAATATCATCTTATTACTTGTATACCTATTGTATTTAAATTTTAAACTTAGGTAATATTAAATAAATGATTATTTCTTTTTTGCAGGTAAGTTGACGAGCTTCGACCGACTTCATAAGCAGGGATTAATGAAACTCTCATCTATCATCAGCATAACAGGTATTAAGTTGCCATTAAAAACACCGACATAACAATTAAGCAGTTCTAAAATGTGAAATTTTCGAAAATAAAAATAACCATATTTATCCACGTAAGGAATTAATAAGCATTACGCCAAAATGATGCCACTAACCATTATGGTCGTAAATATGTTGTTACATTTTCATATTTCCTTACACCCGGGGTCACTGGCCTGTCATAAAGCCCCCAGTCTTAGCTATTAAAAACCAAAGCACTACTTTCCGTGGCTAAACATGGCGACGATATTATAAAGAGCGCGTCACTCCGTTAATCATGCGTCACGCTCGCACGCTAACTCCAAATTCTTTTACACTGCAAACAAAGAGCGTCAATTCTAATGGAATTTGCATTGGTTTAGTAAGGTTTTAGTCGTCATGTGCAACCTGTATATAAGTACACTAGCTTTTGCCCGCGGCTTCGCCCGCGTGAAATTCCCACAGGAACAGTGCTTTTTCCCGGGATAAAAAGTAGCCTATGTGCTATTCCAGGTCATTATCTACCTCTGTACCAAATTTCATCGAAATCCGTCCAGTAGATTTTGCGTGATTGAGTAACAAACATCCTCACAAACTCACAAATTCACAAACTCATAAACTCACATCCAAACTTTCGCATTTATAATATTAGTATGGAAGTATGGATGCATACAACATTTAAATAGATCGTTGGAATGGCATCGACACGCCAAGAAGAAGAAAAACTGTAAAAACATGAGATTCCTTTTTTGGGAAAAAATTAACGAAATTGAGTTCACAATAATAGAGAAGAGAGAAAAAGTTGTACCAGGTAGAAACCTATCAATTCGCTCAAGACGAAGCCTCTACCTGACTGGCAGCCCTTTCAAAGCAGCGGTTCAGAAATATCATGGTGGCACCCTCCACCGTTTCGGGGCTGGTAAGTCTAAGAACTCCAGCTTTTATTTCAACTTCACCTGTCGCCCCGATATTTGTCTGTAATCAAATCTTGCAAATTAAATTTATTGTCCTGCTGAAATACCAAAAATGTTTTTTCTCAAGTTATATAAACAAACTCTATTGTGTATAAAACTCCTTGGTCCTGCAACTAACACGCCACCCTCGTCACGGCGCCGTCACGCGCCCGCAACGCTAGTGTTGCTAAAAAAATATTAACTTCTTCTAGATGTGGGTCGCAGTCGCCTTGCATAGCATTGCAAGTACCTAGTTTTCAGTAATACGAGTATCGTTGCTCTTGGGACCAATTCACAAACCTAAATTTCGAAAGAAAATACAATCTATTTAATGTGTATCAAAGGACTTTAAAGAAAATAAAACAGCCATTTTCGTACTTCATGCCATAAAACCAACAACTTTTTAGGATGTGCCATGCCATGAAGGAATATTCCATATGCTTAAATTTTGCCTGAAAAGCGCTAATAAAAATAATTGTAGAGCATCGAGATATTATGTACTACGTAGTGGTTGTATTTCGATGTTGTAGAGTGTCACGCGATTAACCCATTCTAAAAAGTTGCTGATTTTATTGCTCCAAAAGGTGCCAATTGTGCACCTGTGCTGTCAGAGTTGTCTCGTAACATCTAGAGAGTTGGATCGTGAATCCGACTCGCGCTTAACAATTTTTCCAGGCACTACGTGATTCTGTGACGTGATAACAATCGGACAGAAATCGCGTTTGCATTAGATTGATGGTGTGCTCGTTTGCATGTTGCACTACAAACAAATTGCATTTTATTTCTTTCAAGAATAGGTCAACTATTTCAACAATTTGCTGTTTCGTGGATCCATTTTATTTCTAAAAATAACAATGTAGAAAAACATATAGATTGAACATAGCTGGCTGTCCAACATGTTTCCATTTTGTTTTTTAAATAAATTCAAAAATGGATTTCGTTGGTTTAATATCTATTATTATATTAACTCCGAAAACATAACCCTCCTTTTTTAAGCACTCATGAAAAATAGAAACTAACATGAACTATAAAAAAGGAATAGTTAAAACAAAACGACCGTTAAAACCTGCACTTTGGACGAAATCCAAGTTAAAAGGACAAAGTGTTTACAGAGCTGGATTCATAAAATAACGTCCCCGATAGTAACTACATTTCGGACGTTTATGAGACAAACAGACATCTTTTCCTGCTTTTCTCCGACAATCCGCGAACTGGCAACACCGCTGCATTTTAAAAAAAACCCTGTACAGACTAACGGCAGCCTTATTTTGTTTATTTTTATTTTGCGAATGGAAAATAAATAAATAATAAATAACTATCATAAAGTAAAAAAAAAGTTTAAAGATGCTTATGCTTATTGAGCCAGAGACTGATCGATAAAGAAACGTAGTTTTTCAAGAAATTGAAAATTGATTTTAAAAATAGTTATAAAAATCTATCATCATTCTTTTTCCATTGAAACTCATAACCATGTACGCAAACATACATTACTGTAGTACATATGCGCAGTCGTGTATGTAAGGCCGACGTAGGTCTAAGTAATGCGGCCATCACAGTCCTCACCCGCATATCTAGTGGCTGTCACCGCGGATTTGTCCGCGTGATGAATGCGGGTCAAGCCTCAAATCCAAAGGATAAGGGAGAGTGAATGCGAAAAGTATCCGATGAGATTTTAGTTATGTTATTCAACATTTTTCTAAGCTATAAAAAGTGTAATTTACTTCGATACCTTAAACCACTCTACCACCAACCACCCATCGTACCAAAATATCCTCATTTTAATCCAAATATCTAAATTTGCGGTTATTACGAAATTATTCAGTAAACTCCAGTTCTCTGTAAAGATGAGGTGAGATTTATGATTAAGCACAGCAATCTAAGCTTCAAATATGGCTGACCTAAATAGGGTTTACTTAAGGCCAAGCTCCAGGTATTTGGGTCGCGTGCCTTTGTTCCTGAATAATTTATACGTTCAAATTAATTTGCCAAATTTGATATTTATTTTATTAATGGCAATGCCATGGATTTCCCTTGAGGCTACACAACATAGAGCTTTTTAAGGATTTATTTATTGAATTACTCGCCTTGCTATATACGGATATTCTATACAAAATTTACAGTCTTAAAATATCGATTACTTTTACATTTTGGTAGGAATTCAAAGCAAATAAGTGTATTGAATCATAAAGTCTAGTTTCGCGGTAAACCACAAGTTTATTTTTAGTCTACCAAGTCTTAAACGTCCATTCATTAACCGTCAGCGTTCAAGGAAAACATTTCTCCGTGCACACAACGTGTTTATTGGACGATGAAAATGTCCGCGTCGTCTGTCTACAAATAAACTGCTATCTCATTAAACGCTCCTAAAAATAAAGATATTTAGTTAAAGAGAGTTTGAGAATTTGCAAATGTTAAATGGCAATGCGTGCCTATCTATTTTTAGTCTTAATTAGGTACGTGACTTTCCGTCCCGCGGTACGACGGCTTTGTCGTCCTACTCTTAATTTTATTAACGTCTTGACCTCTTCATCACTACTTCCATATTTTCCTTATAAATATGATTTGCATTACTTCTACTACTATCTACTAAATATCAGCTTACTAAAAACAAAAATAGGAGTCAAATTTGCGAAATGTGATTTCCAGCACCGTAGATACATATATTTCTAAGACTCCACTACGGAATGTCTAAGTACGTTAAGGCTATAATGTGTAATATAACTGATAAATGTACGAAAAGATACCAGGCTTATCTCCCTACGGCTTTATAAGTCTTAGCCCTTTGTGATCATACTGTGACCTCCCAAGGTCACCGTTAACTGGTTTGAGCCAGAATTAGCCAAGATCACATAGGTTTCATTATCAAAAAGTATTACAAAAGGCTTCTAGCGAAGATGATCGCCATATTGTGAAAAGATGGCTCCGAGGTTTGACGAAAACTGGACTGTCTATTTTAGCCCAATGTTTGTAAATGGCCAAAATCGGGCGGTTTGAAAAAGTACCAATTAGGTCAGATCTTTGCCCATAAAAATATAGCTTCCTGCTGTCCTCCTACGCAATTCATTCAGCCAAAGCTGGGGTTAGGTCTACCTTAAGTGGAAACCTTTGTAATTCATCCATTGTGATGTCACAGAGCTTTGCAGGATTTCTTTAAAATCTACCAAAATCAGAAATTTATTAAATTTATCGAATTTTCAGAACAACGCATCAAAAAGCAACTTAAACATCAATCCGTAGGGTAGGTCGTGGGCGTTTCTGTTTGTTCTGTGTGTCTGTGTCTTAATTTCTAAACGTCTTATTAGATATAGATGCGTGATGCCCTTAGATTCCTTGCTTAAGGTGAAAGCCAACCTTTGGCTGTCCATACATTTTGTTCTACAGCAATGCTCGAAACTTCGTTAATGATTCTCATGATAAAATTGAATTTCCAATTCTTATGAAGTAATTGTGCTCTCATGTTGAATTTAACATAATAATGTATAATAATTTACGAGAAAAACGGCATTTAAAATACGACAAAAATTGAGATTCTTGTTGATGTGTGCGTAATATTTTGTGACATTTAGGGGCGACGTCTAGCAGATTTATTACAAACTACTGACTACTACTATTTATATAAAAGCACTTTGAGACCTAAATGCATGCTTCCTCGATGTTGCTTGCCTTGACAGCGCCATCGGCTGTACGTGAAAAACAAAAGAAAATTATGAGATGCTATAAAATTATAAAATAGCAAGTTTCAATATTAAATTCAATTTAGGGTTCAGTCATGTCATGATTTCAAATATTTATATTTAAATATACATATAATTTTGTACAAATTTATATATGATCATACAAAATTATCTATTTTAATATAATGGCAATACTGATAACGGCTGTTTGTACCGCCACTACTAGTTTAAAATGGCGGGGCACGCCCAATATGGCGTCACTTCTATTTGAGCTGCGAGACTGTTAAGACGTGTTCTTATGTACGACATTATTATACGTGGTTACTATGTCCAATTTGATATATAAATGGAAGATGTGATATATAATATGAAAATATACATTATATATTTGGAAGATATATTTGGTTTCATTACATCTCAGAAGTGGGATGAACAATTTAAAAGGTATGTGAAAATATTTTATTTCTTATTCCAAACGCCCACAATTCATTATTTATTACAGTTTTAATTCATAAATAATTATTTTAAAGTTGGTTCAGCGGAGTCGTAACTAAGCTATGTTTTTAGTGTATTTGGGGTACTTAATTTTATACTTGGTCAAGGCCACTCCCTAATAGTACGGATTGTGTCCGCTTTGTACACGTAGCTTACTTATAACAAATCATAAGAGGACAGTTCCTCTGTTGGGGTTCTAATTGGCTTTCAATGTGAGGGTACCTACACACTTGTTTGTGAATTACCTACAATTCCTAAGAATTTAATTTGTCATTTTTTTTTATATTTCTGAACAGTTATGATTTAAGGTAATATTGTTACATTGGTGCATTTTAAGTTTGTCATAATTCGGATTTGACCCATTATTAGTTTTAGCGAAAGAGTAAACAAGGATAGATTTGAAAACTTGATACTTATTTACTACTGTTATTTTTATCATAAAGTAACGCGTGATTGTTCTCGATACGTGATAAGCAATTAAAGTTCATTATCCACATGACGGTTACTGATTTCTTAAGTAAAAAAAAAAAAATTTTTTTGGACACCCATTTTTGTCGACAGTTACTTTTGCTGGTGTTTTTTTTATTTTCAGTAACAAATGAAGTCAAGATTTCAAAGTGCATTGAGTATGTAAAAATGGAGTTATGAAAGATGTTCCATATGAAATTGATGTGAGTTCGCAGAGGTTCTACTTCAGATGACACAGCACCACAAGTTAAGTATAATTACATTTTACAATTGGATTTAAGATGAATTAAGTAAAAAGTTAAATTTTCACACGGGGTATACACGTATGATTGGACTGTGTATGTGCCACAGTAAGTGAAGATTTGCTGTCAAAGTTCTTATTGTATGAGTACCAAACAAAGTATACTTATAGAATGTTTAAATTATAGATGGGCTATGAATGCATAGTATAAACTAGTTACTTATGTTATGATCTTATGATGTTTGGGTGAACTATTTCGCCGGATAATGATTATGGGGCAATGTATGTTTTGTTCACTGGTTAATCGAGTGGGTAGGTTTCCCACGGGAAGTTGAGTGAACCGTATACGTTCCTCGGATTGTAAAGCAAGCTATGTTTGTTTGTTGGATACAGTTGCGAGTGGGTAGGCTTCCCACTGGATTTTAGAGCAAGCTAATAGATGATGATAAGGGGGCGATGTAAGTTTTGTTCACTGGTTAATTGAGTGGATAGGTTTTCCACTGGATGTTGAGTGAACCGTATACATTCGTCATAAAGCAAGCTATGTTTGATTGCTGGAAACAGTTACGGATATTGGATGATGTATATTTTGTTCACTGGTTAATTGAGTGGATAGGTTTTCCACTGGATGTTGAGTGAACCGTATACATTCGTCATAGAGCAAGCTATGTTTGATTGCTGGAAACAGTTACGGATATTGGATGATGTATATTTTGTTCACTGGTTAATTGAGTGGATAGGTTTTCCACTGGATGTTGAGTGAACCATATACATTCGTCATAGAGCAAGCTATGTTTGATTGCTGGAAACAGTTACGGATATTGGATGATGTATATTTTGTTCACTAGTTAATTGAGTGGATAGGTTTTCCACTGGATGTTGAGTGAGCCGTATACATTCGTCATAGAGCAAGCTATGTTTGATTGCTGGAAACAGTTATGGTTACAGGATGATTTATGTTTTGTTCACTGGTTAATTGAGTGGGTAGGTTTCCCACTGGATATTGAGTGAACAGTATACGTTCGTCATAGAGCAAGCGATATTTTCTTGCTGGATATAGCCATGAGTGGGTTGGTTTCCCACTGGTTTGTTGAATTAACGCATTAGTCTGATTTTAGAGCAAGCTATGTTTGCTTGTTGGATAAAGTTACATTAGATCAAGCTTCTTTTTGTTTCAATATATTTGTCCTTATAATACTTTTGTTTATTTTAAGAACTATTTTAATAAATAATAAATTCAAAAGAATCACCTCCTTGATGTTAAAAGATTCCATAATAATTTGTCACTAAAGTTCTTTGTTTACGAATTTTAATATTGCTTGTAGGAAGAATAAGTTTGTTTAAATGGAATATATCGGTAAAAGTATTTATTTCAGAAGTCATGACGCCTGCCAATGAATAGTGCACGTCGCCTGGTACACCAACAATCTCGTGAACGAATTCCATTAGTCCGAGGATTTGGTCAATCTTATGTCGTTCCCTTGTTATTCCTTTCTGTAAGTCATTAATTATCAAAGACGTAGAATGTTTAGGTTATAGTTTGGAAACGTTAATATTGTAGAATATGAAAATGCAGTCTTTAAAGGTCAAAATTGTAGAATGTTAAGATTATGAAATGTCAAGCCAACAAAAAAAAAAAAATTAAGGACTTATCTCGTAAATTTGGCATTAGCTTAATCTCAATGTTCAAAATTTATCTCCATTCATTTTGTAAGATTGTAGAAATATGTTAACTGGAAAACATCACTTGTTATTTATAGCTGATTAGTTAAAACATACGGAATAATTAATAAATGTTTTGTACTATGTTTTCCTCATGTTGGTATTAAACAAATTATTGTATTAACTGTTAAACTTAAGTAACAATTTGTTTATTAGTTTATTTCATAGTTATATAAGTACAGTACATTTGTGTATAATTCAGATACCGAATGTCATGATTTTGGAATTTTTTAAACATATTTGACTGTGTTAATGTAAGAACATTGTACATCCTAAAAGCTATTGTCATCAGGAATATAACATGTCTTTCTAAGGATGAAATAATTTTGAAAGAAGTAGTTTTTAGCTGTGAATTTTAAAAATAAGATTACCTTATTTATTTACAAGTTGTTTATTACAGAAGTAAGAATAACTGTTATTAAGATTCTAAGTTTTTGTTTACTTGAAATGGTCTGTCACTAACTATTTTACACTGATTTAAATTTAATTATTATTGTCAAAAATATAAATATAATTTCTGCATTAACAAATAGTTAACTAAGAATTTTGGCATAATTGTGCACATTTCGTACATTATTTTTGTTATTGTCATTCTAAATCAATTAAATCTGACATCTCATATTATTAATTATGAGACGATAATGTATACTCGACCACTTAGTTGTACTTATTTATAAGATCATGATTGTTAATATTGACGTCCTTGCAGAAAAGGCAGGGGTAAAGTTTGTTGCGCCGCTTCTTCTTTACCTGCGCTTTGGAAGCGGTGGTAAACTTAACTATAAGTAAATTATTGACGTCAATAAGTGATGTCGTACATCCAATGTTGAGAATAAAGAATTCATTTTCATTATGTATGTGCGTCGGGAGACAGCACGTTATCGGATGGCCGAATGTCATGATTTCAAATATTTATATTTAAATATACATATAATTTTGTACAAATTTATATATGATCATACAAAATTATCTATTTTAATATAATGGCAATACTGATAACGGCTGTTTGTACCGCCACTACTAGTTTAAAATGGCGGGGCACGCCCAATATGGCGTCACTTCTATTTGAGCTGCGAGACTGTTAAGACGTGTTCTTATGTACGACATTATTATACGTGGTTACTATGTCCAATTTGATATATAAATGGAAGATGTGATATATAATATGAAAATATACATTATATATTTGGAAGATATATTTGGTTTCATTACAGTCACATTATTATGCAAGATTTTTTATGTTGAAATTTAAATTTGATTACTGGGACTTTTGGATATGAAAACAGGCTATCTAAATATGACATCTGGACATCACCTGGACATCTGGATGTGAGACCTGGACTTTATGTCCTGCTGTCCAGGTTTTCGTATCCAAATGACCAGACTCCCACGTCTTCAAATTCATATGTAGGAGATCATGTGCATATGAAATGCTGGACTGTGGAATATAAAGACCAAAGCTTTAGGAGATGATCTCATGGACATCTGGAAATGAAGACCTGGGCATGTGGAGCTGAAGACCTGGACATCTGGACATCCCCAGGTGATGTCCAGGTCTACATTTCCAGATGTCCATGAGATCATCTCCTAAAGCTTTGGTCTTTATATTCCACAGTCCAGCATTTCATATGCACATGACCAGACACCCAGGTCTTCACATCCAGATGTCAAGATGTCATATTCAGTTATCCCTATCTTCATATCCAAAAGTCCTAGTTATCAAATTTAAATTTCACTATAAAAAAAAAATCATAAAAATTCGTACTGAACCCTAGATTTATTATTACAAGCTTGCCATTACGTATATGACTGGATTGGAAATATTTGTGCAAATTCATCTTAGACAGAAATCCAGCCAGCTCGCTTGCGTGTCGTTGCCGTTCTGTGCGAGGTGAAAATATGGCAACGCTGCTTTTTTTAACCCAAAACATTGACGTATGATAAAACAACAAAAGATATTTCTTTATAAGAGTTCGTTCTGAAACTAAAACAATTTATTTTTGCAAAAATATTTATCAAAATAAATTATAGTAGGTCTAGGTAGGTATTATACACGTATTCATTAACAAAAAAGAAAGTATAGTAATGTGTGCATACATTTATATTTAGTTTTAAAGTAAACAAATATTACTGATAAATTATTTTTTAGTTTTTAGTTTGAATTTCACAACATATTTTCTGAACGTCTAATTTAATCCTATAACTTCTAGGGCACGAATTATCGATACTTTGAGTTATCGATAGGTATTGGCTCTGTGATTTATTTTAATTATTTTTTTTTCGATTTTCTTCATTTTATTTAAATAAGTACTTATTACTTTCATGATTTAAATACATTTCATTGAAAGTGTGATTAAGTATGTATTAACCGGTGGCAGTGCGGAAGCTAATCGATGAGCTTCGGATAAGTATTATCAAATTATCAATTAAAATGTAACTAAAGGTACCTGTGTATTACTTTTTATGCATAAAATACGCATTTATTATTTGCAGATTTATTTTTGCATATTTAAAAACGATATTAATTTATATCAATAATAAAAGATATCGATATTCGTGGTGGTATCGATATAAGTCTACACTACATAAGTACATATCTATCTATCTCGGACGCCGCCCCGCCGCCGTGTTGTATTGTTGTACCTATGGAAGTTTCTTTTTTTGCAATAGATTTTATCAGCTAGGTGTGTTACGTTACGTACGTACACGTACGTTATTATTTATTGATAATTTTAGAGAATATTGGCTACCAGATCTGATAGGAAGAGATATCAGAGGCATGTAGGTATATTTTGGCCCGCCAAAGACTAGGAAGCGAGTGCTTGGAGATTTGAAACGATATACCGATTTGACGTAAGTTAAAGTCTTATTGAATGATACATTAAAAATGCAAAGACATAAATATATCACACACGTATATATCACCGCATTGTAAAAGAATTAAAGTTTGGCATTTATTTATTGAAACTGTTAGTAGATACTTATTATCACAATTTGTTTCAGGTAAGGTCCAGGGACAATAATTATGTGGCAGGAAATGTACAGCACAAGTGTTTCTTTATACAATAATTCTGTAATACAAATACAAAAACTGTAACGGAGGTTTGTCGTGATGAAGAATTTATCATCATCATCCATCATTCCAAGCAATGAAGGAGTCATCGTGCACAGAATAATGACTGCTATATTTAACAATTTATGTGGGAAAGAAAGAAATAACTATCTTTTTTTTTGTTTTCTTTAATAAATAAAAGTTCGGAAAAGATCATTTCATTACTTAAAATAAAAGTCAACAATGTGTAGATATACCATTTAGTTTTATTTAACTAATATAAACCTAGTCATACAATGCAATAGGCAATAGTAAATTATGACCATGACGTATGCGGTGGTATTTCCTGTTACTTATCAAGTAGATTGATTTTTGAAAATGGGTGTTCGAACTATTGATGGATTTGTTTTGGGAATCTAAGAGGTGGTGAAATTCAAACTGCTGAAACTATGTATTGGTAGATAGGTATTTGCATTATATTGTTCATGAACTAATTAAATTACAGTTTATTACTAATTATGATTTTGCACTATTGAACTTGAAGTTCTTCTTGTAGTGCCTCTCCTTTACTGGAGGCCGGCCGTCAGTTTCGCAAACTCTTCTCTGTTCGCCGCTATGCGAAACGGCTCTTCAACCCTGGTGACTCCGGTCCACTCGCGTATATTACTCAGCCATGATTTTTTTGCGTCTTTCAGCACGTCTCTTGCCTTCTATTTTGCCCATCATAATAAGTAGAAGCAGCTGATATCTGTCGTGTCGTAAAACGTGTCCCAAATATTTAACTTTGCGCTTTTTGACAGTTTGCAACAATAGTCTAGACATTGCAACTCGCTGGAGAGCTGACTTTCTGAATGTTTCTGAATCCAACTGATACGAACTTGAACTACCTATTCTTATAAATATGTTTTTTTGCTTTCTTACAAAATATGACAATGACAAGAAGTAATTATAGGTTATTTTTCGCTCTTTGTATTTTTTAAATTTCTTTTTCTTTTTTCTTATGCTGCCAGCCAGTCCGATTGGCATTATTGTAGTTAGACACTCTTTTTAAATAAGTGCCATCTAGTAGCGTATTTTTAAATTTATAACAATGCTTTGCGCCATATTTAATGTCATTTTGAAAGCTCTCGTCGTAGTGTGAGTGAGTGTAGAGATACGAAGATTCATGACAGATTCTATTCTAAAGCTTTTTTTTCATTATGTTGACTGAAATATAATCGTAGGCCATAAAATAATTTTTTTTTTTTTTTTTTTTTTATTAGTATTAGTATTCAGAGTACGTCATGATGATGCATATTCTGAAATTAAAGAAATAAATGCTGGAGTGCCACAAGGAAGCGTATTGGGTCCGGTCCTGTACCTTTTATACACCTGTGATATTCCATACACGGATACAAACACTATTGCGACTTTTGCTGATGACACAGCCATAATGGCGATTGGAAGCACTCATGCAGAAGCAGCAGAAAAGGTCCAAACAGCTGTTAATAAAGTATTGAACTGGACAAAGACATGGCGAATACAGCTTAACGAAGCTAAATCGATCCACGTTAATTTTTCGAACAAGCGGGAAGAATATTTTCCCATATTTGTTAACCAAAACCGAATTCCATACGAAAATGCAGCTAAATACTTAGGTATGACGCTCGATGCGAAGCTTCGCTGGAAAGCGCACGTTAAAAAGAAACGACATGAGCTCGATTTTAAATTTCATAAAATGTACTGGCTCCTTGGAAGACAATCCACATTATCAGTGCAAAATAAATTACTATTGTATAAACAGGTCCTTATGCCAGTATGGACCTATGGGATACAGCTGTGGGGCTGTACCAAAAAGACAAACATTGAAATCATTCAACGCTTCCAGAATAAAGTACTGAGGGCTATAGTCAATGCGCCTTGGTACGTAAAAAATAACGACCTGCACCGGGACCTCAACATACAGTTCGTTCGTGACGTAATAAATAAATATGCAGAAGCACATGAACACAGGCTGCTTCACCATGTGAATGTTGAGGCTATCCAGCTCCTCGACAACACGGACATAGTGCGAAGACTCAAAAGAACTAAACCGTCTGATTTAGTGTAGTGATAATAAAAACAATTTAATAGTGATAGTGATAAATAGTGTTAATATAGACACACGAACAAAGTGCCTTCCCCTTAATAGAGACAGTAAGAAAAGTGCCGATGGACACATTCTTATTCTATAGTAACAATATAAAACTAGGTCAGAGTAAAATTACTCATTAGCCTGACACTGGGCTAGATTGTAATATTATTAGCGTATTAAATTATTTATATAAGTACGTTAAGTAAAAGGAAAAAAAAAAAAAAAAAAAAAATTATGTTGACTGAAATATAATCGTAGGCCATAAAATAAATAAAAGAGTATGTTTACCGCTCGCCAATTCAAAATGTTTGCCTATAAGTACTGCAACAACGCAAAAAATAAAATAAAAGCGGAAAATGTTGCTGTCAACGCCATTCAGCGGGAATTGTTTAATGAACAGCCCTTCTCTTTAACCTTAACCCTAGGTGACATACTTAAGAAAATTATGTGATGACTAAAACTACTGTTCTATAATCATTATAAAATTAGTTTTGTATAAAGTATGTGGCAAGTCCAACTGGCGATTTTCAAGAAATTCATTTTTTACTTATCATTAATTAATTAATATATTTATAAAGAAAAAATACATCTACATAAGACATTGCGCATCGTTTGCATTAAACTGATTGAGCCAGTATCCAATGAATCCACATGTTAATTAACCAAAATAACCGTGCCATTAATTCCGAGTACAAAGCGCATTGAATGTCGCCCATCCATCTGCACTTCGCTGACAGGGTCAGCTCAGTCAGCGTTTGAACTGCTGGCTAAATGTGGATCGACGATATAACGCAGCTGTTCAGTACTAAGTTCTTTTGTGCAAAAAATTCATTTGGAACAATCAGCTGATCTTAGATAATAGGCAAATATGTGCGATTGCGCAGCTGTGCAATCTATGGCTCACCTCCTGTCATTTCCGAATTGCCCCGCCTCGTGCACCATGGAAGAACTTTGCGTAGCCAACGATAGGACGGTTGGTGTTGCCACCTACTGGTCAGGAAAAATATAAAGATTCTTGCCATTTCGACTTGCCAAAAAGAAGAAGTGCATTAAATGAGTGTAAAAAATGTCGGTGCAACTTAACGCGTATCATGCATTGTCATCAGAATTGAAACAACATGCCAAAATTTAACCACGTTAGATGAGTGGTACTTTCAATATACATACATACCTGCATAAATACAAGAAAAACTTGTAAAAATCCATATGACATATTTCCAACAACATACAAAAATGTTCCACTAACAAGAACAAAGTTCTAAACAAACCGATGATGATTGATGATCTGTAGATAAATCTGACTAATTTCATCAACGACGACCGGAGCCTCGGGGCACAGCTAGCAATGACAAAACACGAACGACAAAACCATAAACATAGGAAAAAAAAAATTTTTTTTGCTAGTCTATGGACAAAACCTACTCCTGTATACGTTACAAGTTTCATCCTGAACCAATATTGAGAGACAACTCAGGCAATCTCTTAGCAATCACTATCGTTCTCAAGAACATCAATACACGTAGAAATAGCAGTTACATATGTCTAAATAAAAGAATATCTCTTCTAAGTAATATCCACAAAAAATAAGTAGGTACATAAAACTGTGCGATAACGGGCTACGAGAGCAAGCCTAAGCCAATATTTGTACACATCTTACCGTCCGTAATTACATGTACAGTCAGCAACAACGTTACATGGGAGCAACTTGGCAGTAGTGTTGCAAAATCAATAAAACTATCTACAAAAACATTAAACCACGAAACTATTGATAGTTGTGGAATCACTACATTTATCGATATTTTTTTAGATATGGCTATTTAAGTAAAATTCTTCACGAACTAATCACTAGCTTTTGCCTTAAAAGTAACAATGTTCGTACAGTTGAGTTGTACAGTGCATGTACAGTCAAGAGTCAAAAGAACAGTCAGAATCTACAAGGCATTATGATCGTTAAGGCTAAGCGATAAGGTCTTCGAGGTATGACTGCACTTATGACGCTTGACTATACATGGTGGTAAAATATTGCAACGAATCTGGGTAGGTTTTTTTGCTGTTGACTGTATTATATGATATTTTATCTGTTACCTGTTTAATAGAAATATTTATTTATGCAATAATGAGCAAAAATTATTATTTTTAAAACTTTGTTTGTAAAAACCAAAAGCCACTAAATAAAATTTGTAGCAGTTTGTACAGTCGTATTACTGAATGTCTAACTTAAAAACTGGCTATTCAAACTGCCGCTTAAAACCTGAAATATAAAATAAATTGTTAAACGGGCGGGCAAAGTACTATAAAGTAAGATAAAAAATCCTACTAATATTATAAATGCGAAAGTTTGGATGTGAGTTTGTGAGGATGTTTATTACTCACTCACGCAAAATCTACTGGACAGATTTCGATGAAATTTGGTACACGGGTAGAAAAATACCGGTAATAGCACATAGGGTACTTTTTATCCTGAAATTCCTACGGGAGCGAATCCCCGAGGCGCAGCTAGTATACAATAAGTAATACCAATCAGTTCTAGGGCCTGCTATTGTACTGAGCACCCTAATCAAGTCCTCATATAATTGGCGAGCTAACTCGAGACGATGCCATGCAATACCTTGTGGCCGGCGGTTGAATGCTGGTTACAAAGCAAATTCGGTAATTGGATTATCCAATATCAGTGCTTGTCATGGCAAAATGAATCTACTAATTAGTGCTGAGTTAAATATCCTTATGTCCGTGCTCGTGGACATTTCGGAAAAATGGTACTTAAAAGATGACTAAATTTAAATGTGAATAAATTGAGTCATCTTTTAAGTACCTAAAAGCATAATTATAGTCGTAATAAATCATATCATTTTTTAAACAATTTCTTTTTTTGCTGATCTCAAATGAACCATCAGAAAATAATGTAATTTAGTATAAGTAAACGATTTTTTATTTCATTACAAATTCCTTTGGGGAAAATTTTTCAAATTGACGAATTAAACTAATCCTTACGGGGTTTTTCGATAAAAAAAAGTTATTTAACAATGAAGATTTAATTTTGCAATGGATTCTAAAAATAATTATGATTTTGAAATGTCCCAAAATAATGGTCATACATAGAGATTCAATAACGTAATTATTTGGGATATCACCCAATAAGATTTATTAGCGAGCCTGGCTGAGAGCCCTTGGACTAAGAGCCTCAGTTCTGAGAAGGGCCTAATTTCCAAGTACTTACCTCAATTTTGAAATGTCCTAATTTGCTGATGGTTCCCGATTGCCATTTCTTCTGATAATTATGTTGGGCCTGTAGAGCGATTCAGTTTTATTATTATATCGTAATCACCATGTACTTTTACGCTATTTGTATACTCGTTTAGTATGAAAGTCAGAGGGTTTTTTATATTAATTTATGAATATATTTCCATCAAATAAAATTACAACTCTCTCTTTTAAGAAAGCTGTAATTTTATATTTTGAATTTGGTAAATTTATTAGAGACGTAATAAAAGAAATAAAAAAAAATAAACCAACTTCCATTTAATGTTACATTTTTCATAAGAGCAAACTTCATTTGACTCGTAATTCTAAAGAAATCCGTACCGGCCTGAAAAAACACCAACTTTTTTTGGCTAAACAAACATCTACATTTCGTTTAATTCAGTTCAAAAATGAAGGCCTTTGGACAATGGTGACGGAGTGACGCTAACGAGCTCATTGTCTCTTCAGAGTGATGTGCCGCCCCGGAAGTGTGGGAAACTTCCCTGTTTTACCGGGAATGTTGCCCATTTATTGAAATTTTTGCGAAATATGGCCGTTATTTTTTTATAATTCACAAATAATAATGAAGAATAGCGCAAATGCGCTGGGCAGATGATGTTATAAGAACAGCAGGTGTGAAATGGATAGAGATTGCCTAAGACCGGGAGAAGTGGCATAAGATGAAAAGGGAGAGGGATAGAGAGAGAATGAAGAATAGCACAACTTTTAATATTGTCAGTAATATCAATGTGTCTGTCACAGATAAAATAAAACGACGTTCTGCCGAGACCTGAATAAACGAAATAAAATTCTGATTTTACCCTAGTGACGCCACTCAAAGGGAATCTGGGAAATTGAGGGCAAATCCCGCGAAATAGAAACAGCACATCACCATCGCGACCTCCGGCCACTGTCCAATTCTCAGAACAGAACTTGGTTAATTTTGGTTATTTATCTAAGGACCTTCATTAATAATTTGTTTAATGGAATTAAGGAGGTTTTTGTCGAAATCAATTCTTCAAATTATCATCAATCAAGCTGCTATTTACATTATTTACTTACATTACTTACTTCATACATACATTACCTACTTCGATGGCTCGACGACTCAAAGAAGACCTTGGGCTTTAGTAGCGCAGAACAGGAAGGCGTGGAAACTTCTAGTGAGCTACTATTAATTTTACAAATTGGAATTGTCACGTCATGATTGTGTAGAGATGATCATCGTCAAGAAAACTAAGAATACCTCACACATCTAAATCTGGCAAGCCGGAGGAATAATGATGTAATAAGGACACTCACTCACACTCATATGCATCAAATTCTATATAGAGTTTATATAGTATTTGCATACATAAAAACGTCGTGTAAAATTTCCGCTCCTGATAAGATTACTTACTTAGGTATGACGTTGTCCAAAATGTCCAAGGCACCCAAACGCCTTGATGGTGAATGACACAATGCGAAACTGTTACAAAATTCTTAAATTAGTAACTAGCTTTTATCCGCGACTTTTTCTAAAAGGAATTTGCTATGTTTAATATCAGGTTCTAAGATAGTCTAATTCAGAAGATTTTGCTTAATTCTCGCCAAACAAAAAATAATGATTAAGCTTTTTATTGGCTGTTTAAAGTCCCCCCGAAAAACAGTTATTCTTGTCGGAGACCTTTCAACAAAATCAATATACCATTAATTCTTATAAAAGGCACTATTATTTATCTCGCAATGCTCGGGTCACCAGACCCCCTGACTATGAAAAATTACGTAAAATCCACGAACGCCTCTATTTATGAAGACGAATGTTCGCGTCGCCATCGTTTTGGCTGGCGTCGCCGACTTATGATCACTTTGCAAAGGTCACAATGCTTCTTTACCGGCCGTTTAATTTAAACAAACGGCCTTTCATTTTAATAAAAAGCTTTTTCTGTAATTCATCATTATGTATTGCATAACAAAGTAAATAATATAGAGTAGCTAAATCAAATCAAAAAGTTAGTTTAGTAGTTCAATCAGATTTAGAAATATACTCACACATCCAAACTATCTCACTATAATATTAGTATTAGTTTGATAAAAAAATTAAATTGTAAAGCCAACAGCACACGCGTTCCTACACAAATTCACCACTAATACCGCTCCATAGAAGTACATAACTGTACCAAAACGAACTAACCAGTGCCTGAGCAATTTAATTTATGTACCTACTCAGTAATCGCTACGACAGTGCTACGAGCTACGACTACTACGACACGTCGTAGATTTTCGTAGCAGCTCCATAATGCTATGCGCGTCTACGCAGTTGTCTGGATAATTGTTCTCATAGCGAGGATGTTGTATTTCATAATGTTCTTCTTCGTATGCTCTTGACAGAGCAGTCGTAGTCAGGCATGCTGCTTGGAGACGCGCAGCACTGTGGCCCTCCATTTCTCCCGAACTGATGCCTGGCGGGCGTTTTCATTTAGAGATGCGTTGGTGTGGGGACTCGGGACTTCCCCCGAGACCTAACTCTATCCACTCTGCTCTTGATCTCGTTAATATATTTTTTATTAATTATGAGTTGACATAAATTATCATCTGAACAAATCAAAATTATTTAAGATATTTTTATCTTTAAATACCAGAGATAGGAACACATGGAAAGAGAGTGGGGAGGCTTTTGCCCAGCAGTTGGACATGTTACAGCTACAACAAGCTAATTATTAAAAAATAAAAAACACGACTGACAACTCACATAGCCTATGTCATTCGGGCTAATGCAAGGAATCTAAAAATACCTCTCACATCAAAATGTGTTAAGCCGTTTAGGACTTATGGTGGAATAAAGGAATTACATACATACATACATGAACCCTGAAAACATAACACTCCTTTTTTGGTCAGTCGTGTAAAGAAAATTTTCTTTAACGTATCAATTGAAAACACATTGGTAAATCTCTAACCACACAAGCATGGTTCCCGCCAGTGAGTGCGCGGCGGCATGCGATGTGCCGTGCCGGGTCGCCATGTACCGCCTTGCCATACACCAACATGTGCCGCCTCTTTCCGAGGCATCTTTCATTTCCACAGGAAACCAGTAATCATGTCTGTCTAACGACCTGCGAGTCTATGCTCGTGTGGCTTCCGTATGATAAATGATAAAGACTAGAAATAAACGCGAGTCTGACTTATAGAAAACTAGCTTTATCACTACAAAAATATAAAAAAAAATGGTGCAAAATGCAAGCTATGTATTTATTTTATTTTTATATGGAAGACTAACAACTTTCTTATAAATTCTATAAACAACACCTTAAAAAAAAGTCATTTACAGGTCCTCACATCTAGAAACGGAAAAAAGTAACATTCAACATACTTTTATACTTCTACTATTGTATAGGATTTCTTTTACACTGACCTATGTAGAATACTAAAGGTCCTGTAGATTTTTCGCCCTAACTTTAACTAAGTATATATGTACTGTATACATTACATGTCTTAAGCTTCTGATTAAATAAAATACTTAGAAGATTAGATTTAGTTTTTACTGGCAGGCTTTATGGCGGTCTTGCGTCGACTTCTATTAGTTTAGTTCGCTGCAATTTTTTTCAGATCACATGATAGCACTCCCGCTCTCTAACGAAACCTCTAACAAACTCGAACTATACATAAATCTTTACTACTTGAACCCTCACGTTGACATCACAAAATATAGCTCATAAATTAAAAACGTAATAAAAAACAAAAGGAAAATTACATTTTTACTATTATTATTAGCCGGTATAACCCCCGCAATAACGTACAGTCGCAACTAAATCAAATGCGACATTACATTTAATAGTTATGGAGAAACGACGCAATTTATCGCACGGTTTACGTCCGCACACTCCGCGTTTTATAGTCACCTCACAATTTCTTTGGCGGTTCAAGATGTCGCCAGATGTAAGGCTTGCTGTCCACTAAAGCGGCGAGATATGCTATGAAATATAGCCAGCGAAACAAAGAAAAACTAGGTATTTATTTTCAGAGTAAAAATTAGATGTAGAACAGATAGGAATAAATTGTCATAACAGCGTTTTTTAAATGTATTTTCTTTAAGTTTTCGACAAAAACCGTATATCATTATTGTCCTTATCAAGACTAACGAATAATATAAGCCAAAATTCAATGTCAATGCATGTTAGAAATTAGGAAACTTTCATGGTACGTTTACCATTCACTCGCGTGAATCAATACAACTTTATTCCAAAATCATTTTGATACGATTTTTTTGGCACTTTGAACTCTTGAGTAACATTGAAATAAATTACCTTATTTAGAGCTTTAAACGTCTACATCTTATGATGGAAAACAATCCTTAAGCTCGCTCGCTACCACAGCCTGCGCTGCGGTTCGCGCCTTAATCAACATTGTATATTTAATTACTGAGCTAGTTATTTCGCGCCGTGTGTGATAATGGCATTTGAATTCCTTCTAGCAGCTTCTACAGGAAACGGGAATACTACTCTGATGTTATAACCTGTGAGTGATGTTATCAGCAGGCAACACTAGCATAAGGGGTAAACAGAGTATTTTGACATTGACAATGAAAAGTCTGTCCAAGCATGGCAGCAGTGGTTCCGCCATTTGCATCGAGCTTTGAAAAATATTCCCTGTTCTGGGTTCGATTACTAGCATTTGGGAAAGAGTTAATTCACGCGAGCGAAGCCGGGGACGGTAGCTGGTAAGTAATATTCATAGCAGAATAATACCATAACCAGAATAGCCAGTTAAATTGTGTCGTGTGTACGTGTATTGCTGAGCCCGTTGATAACACCGCCTGTTTATAGGTTGCCCTGTATTCTTAATTATATACATGATTATAGGGTTCCGCAATGAATGGCAAAGTCAAAGTAATTAACAATTTTCATTTTTATAAAGTTTAAAAACCTAAATTACCATTTCTGAATACCATTTCTCAGATTTTAGGTTTTTTCTCTTTTTGTTTTCTGGGATAATAAATAAGAGAACCGGATACGACGTCGATATTTTTATTTGTCTCTTTCCGATTTCGGGTTTCACATTATGCTGAAAAAAGAATACTTATTCATGATTACCACTGAGCTTATAAGGTTTAAAGGACCAATTTTGTAATTTAAGATGTTCTCTCCACGTATATTTTAGTATCTATATTCTATAAACGGAACCATAGTATACAACCATGTCGCTCTTGGTCGGTCTTTACTTTTTACGAGTCGACCCCGTTTGTTATGATAATGAAACAGGAATCGGCACATTTTTTATTACTGAGGCTTAAACGCGGAGTGCGTGGTGTCTGTCAAATTGTTGCCGACAAAACTTTTTTACATTCAGCACAATGGAGGGAAAACGTTAAAACATTTCATCAAATATAACTTTTCATTTCAGCATTTATTATAAACTGGCTGACGCCTACTCAGAGATATGAGTCCGAATCGCCTCTGGGTGAAATGGTCCCGGATTGAAAGGACCGGTGGCAGTACTTTTTTTTCAAAATGTCACAAAGGACCTCGTTTATTAGCTGTGTCTTGGGGCTCCAGAAATTCTTGGAGAGAATTCCTATATGCGTTCAGCCTAAAAAGCAGTTTGTGAAATTATGTATATTTCAGCAAAATCAGTCGAGGCATGCCTGAGTAATAAATATGAACACCCGGGCAAATCTAGGTTATTTTATTATATTTTCGAGTAACAAATGGAATCTATGACACCCGAGCGGGGGTATTCAGTTGACCGATGGCGGCGATAACACATAAAACCCACAGACATTCGAATGCTGAGGCCATCCAGCCGGGGGAAACTCAGAAACTCGTTATGCGGCAAATAAAATCATCTATCAAACTCACTACATGTATCGGTATTAATGATAGTGTGGTATTGTAGCCTAGTTTTTTTAAGTTCATGTGTGTGTTACATTCCACTTAATGTCACTGACTAAAGCATAGTCCTATTATAGAAGAATGATATGAGCTTCTTTTTCTTATTAAGAGCCGCACTCTTGTCGGTGGAGTATACGCCATACCTCTCTATTCTCAGCTTTACAATTGATTAAACCATTCTAGTATGACATAGGTTCTTCGGTACAAATAAATCTCAATAAGCTATCCAAATCTATTTTTTTGACTTAACATTTGTGTAGACATTCACCAACCGGGTTGGTTGAAACCTCACATTTCTGTAAATAGCACAAGTTGTATGTAACCAAAGCTATTTCAGCCAACGAGTCTCCGACGGGCCATAGCAGCGACGCGACCCGGCATCGGATATGCGATGGCCTGTAATAATTGATACCGCCTAGTTCTGCCTGTAAATATTGCACGTGCGAAATTTAAACATGTGGCAGCGTCTATTTTAATGGACCACGGAGAATCATACTTATTACCAACTAACCTGTTCCCGCGACTTCGTCCGCGCATATCTCAGTTTCTAAGCGACGTATCAAGATGAAAGGACTTTGTTCAAAGTGTATGGGGGCTTGGCTTACTGTGGACAGTACGTTCAATGAAATACAACAGTATTATCATTCATCATAATTAATGTCAAATAGATTTTCTGAATATAACGGTTTTGGAGTATGAATATCTATAATTAAAATATACCATTTAGTAGTTTTTTTTGCGTTTCCGATACTCAAATCAAAGATGTCGACTTTTACGTGTGTTCTGGGATGCCATTATCTAAAATAATATTACATTTAAGTAGTATATTGTATATTCTTTGACTGAAAGATTCAGAATTAATTCGGTATTTTTTTACCAAGATAAATACATTAGTTTGAATGTATTTATTAAGTAATATCATATCACTTCATATTTATATTTTAGAATGAAGAATTTATGTATTATTTTAATTTTTACTTAAATAATTCAATATTGGTAACACTCGATTCTTGGCGCGGCTTGATTTTGACGTTGACAGATGTTGACAAGTATCCAAGTGTCAATGTCGACCGACGACATCCGGTCAACGTCAAAATCAAGCTACGCTGAAGAATCGAGTGTTACCAGGTAAAGAAAACGCAATTTTGAATTATTTAAGTAAAAATTAAAATACATACATAATTCTTCATTAAAAAATATAAATATGAAATGATATGAGTGTACTTAATACATAAAACTAATATATTATGCTAAAAAATTACCTAATTAATCCAATCTTTCATCAAAGAATAAAAATATACTACTTAAATGTAATATTATTTTAGATAATGACATCTTTGATTTGAGTATCGGAAACGCAAAAATACTTACTAAATGGTATATTTTAATTATAGATATTCATACTCCAATATATATTCAGAAAATCTATTTGACATTAATTATGATGAATGATAATACTATTATTTATTGAACGAACTGTTCGCAGTAAGCCGGCGATGAAGAATGTCTTTTAGGTACGCCAGATTTTAAGTTAGACCTTCTGAAATACAACAGTGAAAACCGCATCAAATTTGATCCAGTAGTTTACTGTAAATAACGGTTTTGGCTTCTATTAGCCCTATGAAGATCACTCATAGTTTTTTTTCCTTATCTATGTACATCATGTTACAGTTTTATTTTATGTATTGATATTGATACAATATATTAAAATAATTTTTAACTAAAGGTTCAGAATCTGATACTATCCTTACAAAATAAATACAAGTTTGAATGTATGTTTAAAATATTACGAATATTCATTCCTTAAATTCTAAATCGACGATCCGTTATTGACAGTTAACATGATTTTAATTAGGCAATTTTCGTTATCCGCAAGCTTTCCACAAGTTAATTAGAGAACAGAGTTTGATGTTTGTTGCAGGGGTAGGATAATTCTGTATCTCAAAATCTCTACGGCAGCCGAACCGGTGTACAAACAAAATGTTAGCTTATTAATATTTGAACAATAATATCAGTAAATTCTAACATATTTGTGCTTTTTGTCATCGCATATTGAGTAAAACATAAAAGGCATGCAAATAATATGGCTTCGGGGCTTCGTACGACAGATGCAAATATTGATGAATGAATTTGGCGGGAAATGAAAGATTTCGAGATGGCGTGCGATGACAGCTATAAAACCAGGAAGGCTGCAAAGAATGGAGTGTTTTTCAGACGAAATATGGATTGAATATTCCTCTTATTCCTAACATAAACACGTCAGAAAAAGACAAGGCAAATGTGGTAAACATATTGAATTTTCTTTTCCGGAAATCAATGACGTATGTAAGGTAAATTTCCAAAATCACACTCTATGCAATAAAATTTCTGACGAAAATAAAACCAATAATAAATTTTCTGATTTAAATCAGAAATATCTTCAAAATTATTACCTTTATTTCATATGCAGAATGGTGGCGCCATCTATTAACTATTTTACATAAATTGTCTTTGAGTAAGATATTGGCTTTCTTCCCATCCCTAACCTACTTTTGACATGTTGCCTTAAACATTCGCCAGTCGCAAAGATACACTCATACGCACTGCGCGTTCGCGATTCACCGCCGAGAACGAGCTGTGGCTTTGTTCCCGAACATTCTATCGCCGAAATCAGCTTATAGCTTATTTCGTAAAACTTCGCTGGTGATACGGGATCTTCCGTAAGCCTTAATCTGTCCCGCTGTGTCAAAGTGTGCTTCCGTGTGTGAAACATAAGAGAAGATCGATGAACTTGTGTTGTGACATTTTTGATGTGAGTTTGCTGAACTATAGTGTCCAGTTGAGGGATCCCTGGAGCAGGCGTTGGAGATCTTAAGGTAGGCACATGTCATCCTATTTACCTAGTCCCAAGCCAATACCTGTAGTCGGTTTTTCTCTTATTTAAAATTTTAGCTATCGAAGGCTTCGCAATTCATACGGGTAGAATTTTTTCCTGTGGCGGCCGAGTAGCTCAATAGTGGCCACACCCTACTTACTCGTATCTCGTATTCTAATTTTAAAATTACTTATTATCTGTAGTCGCGTTTTATCTGCAGAATCATTATGGCGAAAAGTAAACCCGAAGAAAATATGCCTGAGAAATATAACTATGAACTTAAGTCACTAGAAGCGAAACGTAATGCGTTATTTGAATGCTTACAAACAGCTTTTGACTTGTCAAAAAATATTGGCGAATCGAGCGAGGCACGCGAAAACTTTCTGGATGCCAGTAGTAATATCGATGTAATTCGGTCGGAATTCCAGAAGGTGTTAGATCAATATAACAATTGTTTGTTATCTAACAATCCCAAGGCCTCGCCTGATTTTAAATCACTCGTTTCCTTTGAACAGTTATATTGTCGCATCAAGCGACTAGTCGCATCTTGTACTGTCGCTATTTCGTCTCAAAATTATTGTAGTTTACCGCTAAAGAGTAAAGTAAAGTTACCGCCTATTGAGTTGATGAGTTTTAATGGTGACATCCGCCTGTGGCCTTCCTTTTATGCGAATTTTAAATCGATAATTCATGATAACCACGCCCTCTCAGACCAGGAAAAATTGCACTATCTGTTAGGAAAACTCTCTGGGAAGGCACAGAACGCTTGTGCAGGGGTTATACCCACTGCAGAAAACTATAAAATTTTATTTGAAACGCTTGTAAATAGGTACGAGGATGAGCGATCACTAGCTGCCACCTATTTACAGCAAATACTAGAATTTAAACCCATTACGGCCAGTGCGGCCAATTTAGACGTGTTTAATGATAAATTCGTAACCGCAGTACGCGCGTTGCAGAATCTAAAAATTAAAGATTTATTGGATCTAATATTTTTGCAAATTGCTTTATCTAAATTAGATTCCAACACAGTACATACTTTCGAAAACAATAACAATCAGTCTGAGATCCCGTCATTTGATAAACTGGTTGATTTTATAAATAATCAGAGTAAAATATTACAACGCGCCACCGCGCCTGCGGCCGGCTCGCAAAAATCAGCTGACCGTTCTCGTTCTAATGGTAATAAAAACCGTTCACCGCAGTATAATGCTTATGTCAGCACAATCGATTCTGCATCTGCAAGTTATAAGTGCCTATGCACAAACATTTCACATCAACATTTATTTAAATGTCCTGATTTTCATAAAATGTCCCCTCAAGAGCGTTTTCAGTCTGTGAAAAATATTAATGGCTGTATAAATTGCCTAAGTGTTAAACATAAAATTGCTGGTTGCCAATCTGCTTCCGGGTGTCGTGTTTGTAAACAAAAACACCATTCTATGTTACATTTCCGTCAGAACACGGGACCGCCACGGCCCGGGGTTGAGTCGCCAGCCGCTGCGCCCGCGCGCCCCAGTGTGACGTCACGGTCACCTGATCCGCACGCCACAGTGAGCACTGACGCGCCCGCGCAGACAGACATCGCATTATGCGCGACGTCTCAACGCTCTTGTGTGTTGAATGCCGCCATCCACAGTAATACGCCGCAGTGTACCTCGCCCACTACTGTTTTACTCGCTACCGCACAGGTAGTGACGTACGATAGTAAGGGGAATAAACATGTAATAAGGGTCTTATTAGATTCTGCATCTCAAAGCCATTTCATTACTAGGGAATGTTGTGAGCGTTTGAATTTGCACCAAAATAAAACTAAAAGTACTACTGTGAGAGGCTTCGGAGGGATAGAAAAAATGTCTAATGGTACGATCGACTTAGAATTTTTCTCGCGTTTTAATATGAACATTAAGTTTCAAATAAATTCTTTGGTAGTCGATCAGATAACTGATTATTTACCTACCGCCTTGGTAGACGTGTCCGCCCTGCCTTCTGTCAATAATTTGCAACTGGCAGATGAAAGTTTCGCTACGCCCAACAAAATTGATGTTTTGATTGGTGCATCGCTGTTTCCTCATTTAATTCTACCTGACGTGATATCTGTTGGTCCGTCAGGGCCCCCCGCTGTTAATACGGTGTTGGGCTACGTACTCATGGGAGAGGTACCCACACTGACCGCCCGCCCAGCATGCGTGACGTCATGCTGTGCCATAGTGCAACCGCCTATGGATGCTTTGTTTACCCGCTTTTGGGAACTAGAGGAAGTCCCTAACTCGCCCATTCAGCACCCAGTCGAGGCTGAATGTGAATATTTTTATCGCTCGACTACGGAACGCGACACATCTTCTGGCCGCTATACCGTAGCCCTTCCGTTTGACAAGGACGTGTTTTCGCTTGGCAATTCATTCGATATTGCGCGCAAGCGTTTTTTATGTTTAGAACGGAAGCTCGAAGCTTCTCCCAAGCTTCGTACCGCCTATGAGGACGTCATAAATGACTACATTTCGCAAGGTTATTTAGAACAAGTAACCACTTCACCGCAGGAGTCAAATGATTTTTCTCCTACATATATAATCCCGCACCACGGAGTTCTTCGTGAGGATAAGTCGACATCAAAGTTGCGCCCTGTGCTAGATGCGAGTTGTAAGACCTCATCGGGTGTCTCGCTCAATGATGTATTGCACAGTGGGCCCAACTTACAAGGAGACTTGTTTAAAATTATTTTAAATTTTCGACTACACGCTGTAGCCATGACCGCTGATTGTAAACAGATGTTTTTACAAATTATGATGCGCGAATCTGATAGACGTTATCAGAGGATCTTATATCGGTTTAATCCAAACGACCCGCTTCTTTTATATCAATTTAATAGGGTGTGTTTCGGCTTACGGTCGAGCCCCTACCACGCGCTGCGCACGGTGCAACAGCTTGTCACCGACGACGGCGCCAAGTACCCACGCGCCGCAAGCGTCGCCGCCTCGTGCATCTACATGGACGACATCGCTTTCTCTATTGGTAGTGAGAAGGAGGCGGTGAATACTGCGCATGAACTAATTAATATGTTCAAGGGCGCTCAGTGGGACTTAGTTAAATGGAACAGTAATTCGAGAAATGCTCTCGACGAGCTTCCTGATTCGCATAAGATCCCCACTGACGACGTTGAATTTGATAAGGCCGCACAACATAAGATACTGGGCCTCGGCTGGTCCACAGATCAAGACAATTTGTATTTCAAAATTAACCCACCAGACTCGGGCTCCTTGTGCACTAAGCGCACCATACTTTCGACTATTGCTAGACTATGGGACATCATGGGATTCGTTGCGCCGGCCATTTTAGTCGCTAAATTACTGATCAAGCAGCTATGGCAACTGAATCTAGGCTGGGATGAACCCCCGCCCTGCGATATCGTTAAGTTTTGGCAACAATATTGTGCCGAGCTACCGGCGCTAAATGAAATAAAAATTCCGCGTTATCTCGGAGTGACAGGTGACTGCGAATTTACTCTGGTCGGGTTCGCTGATGCCAGCGAGCGTGCGTACGGTGGTGTAGTATACACACACGTCAGCTCTGCCTCTGGCAATCATGTTCATCTGTTGTGCGCCAAGTCTAAAATCGCGCCATCCCCGCCCCATACGATAGCTCGTATGGAGTTGTGTGCAGTACTTTTGCTGTCGAAGTTACTGCGTACAGTTATAGACACTTATAATGCCCGCATTCCAATAAAGGTGCGCGCTTACACTGACTCCAAGGTGGCACTTTATTGGATTAAAAATTCACCGCACCGTTGGCAAACATTCGTTGCCAATCGATTAATTAAAATTACCGACAATTTGTCGGCTGATAATTTTCATCACGTCGCGGGAGCTGACAACCCTGCTGACTGTTTGTCACGTGGCGTCGCTCCCTCCAAACTTAAAGACCACCCGCTGTGGTTTTCTGGGCCTCCGTGGCTATCGCTGTCAGCTGCACAGTGGCCCACGTTTGATGAAATTGACGATTCTAGTTTGGAAATTATTCCCGAGCAAAGAAAGCTCGTTCACACAGTCGTAACTCCTCCAGACGACTCCGCAATTTATACCGCTGCCTGTCGGTCATCGTCATGGAGTAAACTTTTACGTACTATTGTGTACATTTGTAGATTTTTAAAGCTACTACCGCGCCGTGAGTCAGCAGCCGTCGCTGCGTCTGACATGGAGTATGCAGAAAATAAATTGCTGCAATTACTTCAGCATAGGCATTTTAATAATGAAATTTTAAATATTAAAAGTGACTCACCTATTTCGCCGTCTCTCAATAAATTAAGACCGTTTTTGCATAACGGATTGCTCCGAGTTGGTGGCCGTCTCGCCAACTCTGACTTAAATTTCGCAGAACGACATCCTATACTTCTGCCTCGTGACGATCACGTGATTAGTTTAATCATTACGTATTATCATAAAAAGCATTTGCATGCTGGGCCTGAGTTGCTCATGTCATTGCTTCGCCAGAAGTACTGGATCTTATCCGCTCGCCGCCTTGTGCGGAAGCTAGTACACCAGTGTAATGTGTGCTTCCCGCGCTCACCCGCGTCCGACTTTCCCGCTCATGGCGGACTTGCCTGACTGTCGTACCAGGCAAGCCATCAAGGCTTTCACACATACAGGCTGCGATTACGCAGGTCCTATCGCGTACACCCCGATAAGACGTCGAGGAGCGAGAGCTTTGAAAGCTTACATTTGCGTTTTTACGTGTCTTACAACACGCGCATTACATATCGAGGTTGCTACTGACCTGAGTACAGCTAGCTTTTTAGCTGCACTAAAGCGCTTCTTGTCTCGCCGGGGCCCTGTCCAGGTAATGCATTCTGACAGGGGAACAAATTTTGTCGGCGCGAACTCTTATTTACGCGACTTATATAAATTTTTAAATAGTAACGAATACCGCTGTCGTTTCGAACAGGAGCTTACAGAGCATCGAATTGATTGGAAATTTAATTGTGCCACGGCCAGCCACTTTGGGGGCTGCTGGGAAAGCATGGTGAAGATTGTCAAAACGCATCTGTTTAAGGTTATCGGTCAACAGCTTCTTTCCTATGAAGAGCTTGTGACGGTGCTCATTCAGATCGAATGTCTGCTGAATTCGCGACCTCTCACCGTGCTAAGCGCCGATCCCGCTGAACCGACTGCTCTGACTCCTAGTCATTTTTTACATACCGCTCCTTTAAATTCGTTACCCGCGCCTGAAGTAAATGCTGATAATCTCAGCTTACTTCAGAGACACTCGCTACTCGATAAGTTAGTGCAATCCTTCTGGAAAAGGTGGAGAGTAGAGTATTTGCATAATCTTCAGACTCGAGAGAAGTGGAATACTCCATCCGTTCCCATTGTGCCCGGTACGGTTGTACTCATTATAGACAATAATTCGCCTCCCTTATCGTGGCCATTGGCGATTGTTGATAAAATTCATCCCTCAAAAGACGGTACCATTCGAGTAGTGACAGTGAAGACAGCCAAAGGCACGTATACGCGCCCGGTTGTTCGCTTATGCCCGCTGCCTACGCAGTAAGCTCTACATAGCGCATTCGTTATCGCTTTAGTTAAGTATAATTCGCTTTAGTTTTAACTTTATTCGCTGTAATTTAGTGGTTAAGTTTACCACTTAAGTTTATTACTTTATTTTTGTTTTCGCTGTTTCGCATACCGCTGTTTTTAAGTTAATTTTGGCTTTATGAGTGTTTTTTAAAGGTGACCCTTTAAAGGGGGGAGGAAATGGTGGCGCCATCTATTAACTATTTTACATAAATTGTCTTTGAGTAAGATATTGGCTTTCTTCCCATCCCTAACCTACTTTTGACATGTTGCCTTAAACATTCGCCAGTCGCAAAGATACACTCATACGCACTGCGCGTTCGCGATTCACCGCCGAGAACGAGCTGTGGCTTTGTTCCCGAACATTCTATCGCCGAAATCAGCTTATAGCTTATTTCGTAAAACTTCGCTGGTGATACGGGATCTTCCGTAAGCCTTAATCTGTCCCGCTGTGTCAAAGTGTGCTTCCGTGTGTGAAACATAAGAGAAGATCGATGAACTTGTGTTGTGACATTTTTGATGTGAGTTTGCTGAACTATAGTGTCCAGTTGAGGGATCCCTGGAGCAGGCGTTGGAGATCTTAAGGTAGGCACATGTCATCCTATTTACCTAGTCCCAAGCCAATACCTGTAGTCGGTTTTTCTCTTATTTAAAATTTTAGCTATCGAAGGCTTCGCAATTCATACGCGCGAAACCACAGAATAAAGAGCGTTTTTTTTTTAACTTTTAGTAACAAAGTCACCTTTTAATTTTAACAACATATTATTCTCCCAAAATATAAAATCCCACATGCGAAATGTGGCTCAAGCCTTGAACTTAACAAAAATAGCAGCTGGTTACGACACCAGTTTTCGCACGTATACTTTCCTGCTTAGATATTACGAAATGGAAAATTCTAGAACTTTTTCAGACCTAAACGAAGGAGCAGCCGAAACATCTGGTGTTAAAAAATTATGTTTGTAATATAATTGCTTGGAACGAAACGCGGGTGTTTCGCATTGCTGCCGCTAGGCGGCCGCGGGGTTCTCATGGCAAGGACCCGGCTTGCGTCGCGAGACGGCCATATTAGTAGCGTTTGGATCGCGCGTGTGTGAGGTCATACTGCGTGATATATCCCCGCCGGTGCGGGTCGACCATCTTGTTGGTCAGTTTTACGACCGCGTGTGAACGGTCTATTAACTAGTTTGACTTGTGATTGTTTAATTGTTAGTTTGAATTGTAATTGTGTATTTCATCGTTGTTAAATAACTAATAAGCTCGCGATAATTTGTGTTGTGCGAAAGAAATGTATTTAGACTGTTTGTTGTGAACGACGTGACTTGTGGCTGCCTGGGGACGCCGAATCCTGTTGCCGAGTGAACCCTCGTGAAGAAAGCAAGGTATTTATTCTGGGGATTGAGATCTCATGGGGTAGGTTGGGTGATTTAGGGACCACCACCTCCTCCGAAGACACCCCAACTTGGATTAAGAAGTCAACTTGGTGAGTTGCATAATAAATTTAGTTAGTTAGTTATTAGTACATAGGGCCCGTAGCTCCCTATATAAGTTACGGTGGTAGCAGTCTGCGTATAGCTTAAGTTAGGTTCTAGTCGGACAAACGTGGTGCCGTGTCGAGACATTTTTCGGTGCTTATTTTTACCGGTGGTTTTTTCCCGGTAAAGTTCCGGTACAGAATCTTCCCGCCACTTGGTTTGTCCGGAATCTCTGCGCACATTTTCTGGTAGCAGAGCGTAGTTGTTCTACCCTCTATTTGTTCGTTTGTAAAAAATAATTAATTGTTTTTTTTTTCCTTTTGGTTGTGACTTGACGCGATGGCGAAGGTCTCCAATGCTAAGGCGACACTCGCCAACGAACTGAGATGGTTTGTGACGGCCGGAGGACTCCTGTCCCGGAAGGACAGGGAGGGCGCCACACTGCTAAGAGCGGATCACCTCCACTCACGATTGAGTAGCGCGGAAGCGGCCATGGCGGTGCTTACCGAAGCCGAACTTGCCGCGGAGGTCTATACAGGTCACATGGCGGACATGGACCAGATCCTGAGTCTGCACGATGATATCGCGGAGGCGGCGGCCGCAATAAGGGCGAGACAGGCTGGCGGACCAGCCCCTCGCACACCTGTTAGACAGGAAGGACCAGCGGTTACTGGTCGGCTCCCCACCCTTCAGCTGTCCCACTTTGGGGGTAGGATGGAGGAGTGGGTAGCCTACTGTGCAGAGCAACTACGGTCTGCTGCCAGAAAATGTGCGCAGAGAGAATCCGGACAAACGAAGCGGCGGGAAGAATTCTGTACCGGAACTTCACCGGGAAAAGACCACCGGTAAAAATAAGTACCGGGAAAAAATCTCCACGCGGCACCACGTTTGCCCGACTAAAACCTAACTAACTTAACGCAGTCTGCTACCACCGTAGCTTATGAAGGGAGCTACAGGGCCCTATATAATAACCTAACCTATAAATTAATTACAATGGAAAACCACTTACCAAGCTAAATCTTCTTTCTCTTCGGATCCAAACTTGAGTGTCTTCGGGAAGGGGGAATTCCTAATCACCCTACCTAACCCATGAGATCTCAATTCCCCAGAACACATAAATAGATTTCTTCCCGAAATCGGCTCGGCAACAGATAGATGTGAGCGGGCAGCCACGCGTCACATCCCACAGGAGAAAGTCACAATGACGGGCACACAAACACAAAGTTCAATAGTTATTTAACAAACAGGAAATTCACCAATACAACTCAAGATAATTAGCAATCAAAGAACGCGGGACCTCTCGCGTATTAAAAATCAAACCGATATCGCATGGGACAATGGCGACCGTCCGCGAGCCATCTTGCACGCGAGCAATGTGAGAACCCCAAAACGCCTGGCGGCGATAACAGGAAACGCCTGCGTTTAGTTTTACCCAATATATTACAAACATCCCCCCGTCCCGGTCTGAGAAGCAGACCGCTAGCTTACTCTACGGGAAGGCGGGCGAGAGAGGTCACACCTCTCCTTAAAATCGAACCGTCGACCAACACCTCAGCCACACGCGGAGTGCCATCTCCGCCAAGAATCAAACGTAATATGCGAGCTCGTCGCCAAAGCAATGAGGGCAAATTTGCCTCTTTTAACAATACTAAATCACCCTCCCTGGGAGGCTCAGTCCTGTCTGTCCACTTCACTCTTTGCTGCAGCAAATGCAAATATTCAAGCGACCAGCGACGCCAAAAGTCCTGGCTCATTTGCTGCAACATTTGAAAACGCGACAACCGATATACGCGTTCATCCTTCCACGGGTATTCGGGCAGGGCATTCAACGGCTCCTCCCACCAAAAAATGACCAGGGGTGAGAGCTTCCAAGTCATTTGGATCTGGAGATAGCGGACAGAGAGGACGAGAGTTGAGGACCGCCTCAACTTTACAAAACACTGTGGCCAGCTCTTCAAAAGTTAGAGCCGTTTCTCCGATAATGCGGCGGAGGTGGGTCTTTGCGGATTTCACAGCCGCTTCAAAAATCCCTCCCCAATGGGGGCAACTTGGGGGACTAAACTTCCAGGTTATTCCCCTTTGGGCAGCAATTTGACTTAAACTAGTACAATTTTTATCAATAAACACAGAAACATCCTTAAGATAATTTACAGTTCCTTTATAGTTTGTGCCATTATCAGACCTAATAAGGGAAGGTAGACCTCGACGCGAAACAAAACGATCCAACGCGGCGACGAAGGCCTCCGTAGTCAGAGCCGATACCACCTCCAAATGGACAGCCTTGGTGGCCAAACAAACAAATACACACAAATAGCCCTTCACAATACGGGCATTACGAAAGGGAGAAGCCTTGATCGAAAAGGGACCGGCAAAATCGGTTCCAACGCCGTCAAACGGTCTCGAAGGTCGGATTCGATCAGCGGGCAAATCACCCATCTGTGGTTGCATCGTGGATGCCTTCAACCTATAACATGCAATACATCGAAACAGGACACTACGGATTGCTCTTCGGGCAGACAAAATCCAAAACTCGCGTTGCAAAATAGCCAACAAAGCATTGCACCCAGCATGGGCGTTACGAATGTGTCGATCAGACACCAAAAGCTGCACCAAGGGTCCGCCCTTGGGCAACAACAGAGGATGGCGAGTCTCATATGGAAGATCCGCCTTCCGGAGCCTGCCTCCAACCCGAAGAAGCCCATCCGAGTCGATGTACGGGTTCAAACGAGCGACCGCGCCCTTCAACTTAGCGCGTGCGTCGCGCAAGATACGAAGCTCTGACTCAAACCGTCCGGTCTGCACGACACGGACCCAATGCAACAATGCGCTCCGGCGCTCTTCTGCACCTGCAATCGGCTCCAACCGCTTTGCCTGTGGGTTTCTACAATTATGTATGAAACGCTTAATCCAACTGGTAACACCCAGAAGCTTATCCAAGCTGCTATACCGAGCAAGTAGCCAATCCGGCTCCGACGTCGTCTCAGCGACTACAGCATGTACACGGAGCCCAGTCAAACTCAAAGAAGTAACATCTGTCTGACAGACAGGCCAAGAAGTTTCTGATCCCATCAGCCACTCTGGACCCCACCAGAGCGGGTGTGACACCAATTCTGGTGCCGTACAACCTCGGGAAGCACAGTCCGCTGGGTTAAGCTCTCCCGGCACATGTCTCCATGTTATATCAATTCCAATATTTTGAATTTGGGAAACCCTGTTTCCAACAAAAACCTCCAAGGTATGTGGGGCCGCGCGCAACCATGCAAGCGCGACCTGGCTATCCGACCAGGCGAAGATGTCTCGTATCTCGACCGTGGCCGCCAGCTCACTGGCAACGTGATGCAACAATTTAGAGAGAAGGTGAGCTCCACTCAACTCAAGCTTGGGAATAGTCAGCCTAGTCCTGATGGGGGCGACCTTGCTCTTCCCTAACAAAAGCGAGACATTGACCCGGCCATCGGCGTCAACTGTCCGCATATAGACTGACGCGGCGTAGCCTCGCTCCGACGCGTCACAAAAGCCATGCAGGCTGGCTCGATATTTCCCGGGGGCAATATTCGACGAGGCAAGGCAATCCGATTGACTTCCTTAATCGATGAAAACAACTCGAGCCAATCATCCAATGGAGAGCCAAACAGCGGCTCGTCCCACGAGACGCCCAAAGTCCAAAGTCTCTGAAGAAGACACTTTGCAGAGAATATCACTGGACTGATCCAACCGCTTGGATCAAACATACGGGCTATTACGGACAACACCGTTCTCTTAGTCCAGACCTTTGGTATTTCCAAGTCCACTTGGAATGTAAAAATATCGGTTAGCGGCTGGTACTGCATGCCCAGCACCGCTATCCTGTTGGGATCATCCACATCCTCAAACAGGTGAGGGTTCTGTTGGTGATCCTCCGGGATCCCTTCTAGAACTCTAGGCTCATTGGACAACCACTTACGTAGCTCGTAGCCACCCGTTTTCAATATTTCAATCAATTCATCCCGCAGTAGGAGGGCCTCCTCAATACTTTGGGCTCCGGTGCACACGTCATCAACATACAAGTCACGTGACAGCACGGAAGCCCCACGGGGAAAGCGGATCCGTTCCCGCTCTGCCAATTCAAGCAATGATCTGATGGCGATATAGGGACTAGATTTCAAACCATACGTGTTTGTGTTGAGTTCATACACCGTCACAGGATCCTCAGGGCGCTCACGCCAGAGTATCAACTGGAATCGCCTGTCCTCAGGATGTATGACTGTCTGGCGGAACATCATCCGGATGTCCGCACCAAAAACCACTTGATGTCTTCTAAAGTTCAAGATGATGTCAATTATGTCCCTATGCAATTTGGGACCCGAATGCAAACACAGATTCAACGAAACCCCGTTCGAAGTGGGTGCGGACTCATCGAAGACAGTCCGCAACTTGCCCGTTGAGGCCTTCACCACCGCGTGGTGGGGCAAAAAATAATGCTCAGTTGAGCTCCAATCAACTCGAGCCGGAGACATGTGACCCAAATCCTCGTACTCGCGCATAAATTCAATATATTTATCGCGAAGTACGTGGTCACGCTGCATACGTCGCTCCATGGACAGCAGTCGTTTCTCCGCAAGCGCCCTACTTTGCCCTAGGCTAGGACGAGAGGCAACAAAGGGTAACCTAGTTACAAACCGACCGGAGGGCAACCTCTCCGTGGTCGATCGAAAAAGGGCTTCGCACTCAGCGTGTTCCGGATCCATCCTGGAACTCATAGGTGGCTCCTCCACCTCCCAAAACCTTGCATGGTCTTGGCCAAGGACGCAGATGCGACAACCGGTGGCTCCTCCGCGGTGCCATTATCAAACACAGGGCCCATCAGGGCAAAACCAAAAATCGTAGACACTGCCATCAGTGAAGACGAACCCAGAGCCTTCTGTGTACCCAACAAAATCCAACCCAATACGTCCGAGCCCAGGAGCAAGTCCACTGGGCCGGGATGAAAGACAAAGGGGTCGGCCAAATCCAGACCCGAAACCAAAGACAACACACCCGGCGGTATGTCTGTCGAGGGGTGCCAACCCGCAATGGTATCCATTACCATAGCCGAAGTCGTGATCCTCATTGTGGAGGACTTCAGCGAAGAAAAGGTGACAAGTGTCTGGCCCGTCAGACACTTCACTTGTATGCCACCAACTCCAAGAAGTGGCACAGGCGAGTCTTCCACGACTAGACCTAACTGGTGTGCCACTCGAGTGGTAACCAAACTGCTTTGAGCCCCTGAGTCCAACAGAGCTCTCAAATTAATGGCTTCTCCCCACGACCCCATACGCGGACCACCGCGGTAGGGAGCAGAACCGTCCGCGGCTCTGTCCCAGCAAGGGAGCAAGCTAGTTACGGGCTCCCCACTCTCTCCAAACCAGGGGGCGCCACTGACCCGGATAATATGTCGGGCGAGTGCACATCCCCATCTGAGGGGGGCAGAACCCGCGGCCCGGCCATACATATGGTACGGCGGGTGGTACTCCAGCCGTGGGTACTCGTGCAGCGGCGGAGAAAACCGCTGCGGCTGCATGTGTTGGGCATTGGTAACCCGCGTGGAGGGGGGTGTCCCCACTCTCACGTCCGATCTAGGGCCCCCGCCCATGGGGGCCCTATTCGGGGCCTGGCCAGCCACATACTGGCCACGACCTTGGGGCGCGTGGTCCCGGTCCGCCAAGACCCGCGCCGGTACGCGACCCCCTCCCGAGGGGGTGCGACGAGCGAAGCCGCGTCCTCCGTCCGATGGTGGAGGGCTTCGCGCAGGAGCGCCCCCGCCCATAGGGGACCCCTGCCTCAACAACCGGGGGCCATCCCCGTTCCGGTTCATGCAGAGCATCACGTGGTGCAGCCCACGGCATGCACTGCATGGTATGGCTCTGGGACAGTCACGTGCATAGTGACTGCCCAAACAGTAAAAGCAAAGTTCATGCCGCCTTGCCATGCGGCGCCGATCTTGTACTGGCAGTCTCTGCCAGTCCCTGCATTGCAGCAGGCTGTGGCCCATCCGACCACATTGCAGGCAGTCCGCGTCCCTCGCGACTGCTGCCGTGTGTGCAACCCGCGCACCAGCTCCACGCGGTGGCGGTTGCCGTCCCTGTTGGGGCCTCCCTCGCCATGAGGGTTCCAAGGGCCTACGTTCAGGCGCTCTGGATGGCGCTGAGTCCGTCATGGTATTCTCAGCCGCCCGTGCCTCAAACTCCAAAAACTTCACCAAGTCAGTGAATGTTGGTAGGGTGGTGCTATCCCGCTCCGCATTTTCGCGCTCAAACCGCGAGCGGATGTCATTGGGTAATTTGCCCAATACAATGTGCACCAGCAAAAAGGACCATTGGTCCACCGGCAGCCCCAGTGTGCGGAGCGCGTTACAGGCCACTGTAACGGGCGTGAGCAACTGCAGGCGCAACTGTGCCCTGTTGGCCACCTTGGGCAGGGCCATCAACTGTGCGGCGTGCGCATCCGCTAACAAACGTAAATTTTGGTAGCGGGAGTTCAATAACTCCCAAGCCGTATCGTACTGGTCGTCCTCCACCCGGAGGTGCTGGATGAGCGACCGCGCTTCACCCTCAAGAGTGGAGAGGAGGTAGGCCATCTTCTGGGCCTTCGACAAATCCTGTCGTGCTACGACCAGGGACTCAAACATATTTTTATATGCCACCCACTCATCCATCCTACCCCCAAAGTGGGACAGCTGAAGGGTGGGGAGCCGACCAGTAACCGCTGGTCCTTCCTGTCTAACAGGTGTGCGAGGGGCTGGTCCGCCAGCCTGTCTCTGCCCTTATTGCGGCCGCCGCCCTCCACGATGTCATCGTGCAGACTCAGGATCTGGTCCAGGTCCGCCACGTGACCTGCGTAGACCTCCGGGTAAGGTCGGCTTCGGTAAGCGCCGCCATGGCCGCTTCCGCGTTGTTCAATCGTGAGCGGAGCTGATCCGCTCTTTCCAGTATAGCGGCCTCCCTGTCCTTCCGGGACAGGAGTCCACCGGCCGTCACAAACCATCTCAATTCGTTGGCGAGTGTCGCCTTAGCATTGGGGACCTTCGCCATCGCGTCAAGTCACAAACAAAAAATAACAAAAGGTAAATAAAAAACAACAAAATCAAACAACTACACGAAGAACCGCGGTAGGTATGAGAATGGCACAAACCCGGAACGCACGGTACAAACCGCAAACAAATACAAAAAGGTTACAAATATTCTTATACAAACAAACTAAGAAAAATCTAATAATTTTTACAAACAATTAATTATTTTTTACAAACGAACAAATAGAGGGTAGATAAACTACGCTCTGCTACCAGAAAATGTGCAGAGCAACTACGGTCTGCTGCCAGAAAATGTGCGCAGAGAGAATCCGGACAAACGAAGCGGCGGGAAGAATTCTGTACCGGAACTTCACCGGGAAAAAACCACCGGTAAAAATAAGTACCGGGAAAAAATCTCCACGCGGCACCACGTTTGCCCGACTAAAACCTAACTAACTTAACGCAGTCTGCTACCACCGTAGCTTATGAAGGGAGCTACAGGGCCCTATATAATAACCTAACCTATAAATTAATTACAATGGAAAACCACTTACCAAGCTAAATCTTCTTTCTCTTCGGATCCAAACTTGAGTGTCTTCGGGAAGGGGGAATTCCTAATCACCCTACCTAACCCATGAGATCTCAATTCCACAGAACACATAAATAGATTTCTTCCCGAAATCGGCTCGGCAACAGATAGATGTGAGCGGGCAGCCACGCGTCACATCCCACAGGAGAAAGTCACAATGACGGGCACACAAACACAAAGTTCAATAGTTATTTAACAAACAGGAAATTCACCAATACAACTCAAGATAATTAGCAATCAAAGAACGCGGGACCTCTCGCGTATTAAAAATCAAACCGATATCGCATGGGACAATGGCGACCGTCCGCGAGCCATCTTGCACGCGAGCAATGTGAGAACCCCAAAACGCCTGGCGGCGATAACAGGAAACGCCTGCGTTTAGTTTTACCCAATATATTACAAACACCTACAAAAATATGTTTGAGTCCCTGGTCGTAGCACGACAGGATTTGTCGAAGGCCCAGAAGATGGCCTACCTCCTCTCCACTCTTGAGGATGAAGCGCGGTCGCTCATCCAGCACCTCCGGGTGGAGGACGACCAGTACGATACGGCTTGGGAGTTATTGAACTCCCGCTACCAAAATTTACGTTTGTTAGCGGATGCGCACGCCGCACAGTTGATGGCCCTGCCCAAGGTGGCCAACAGGGCACAGTTGCGCCTGCAGTTGCTCACGCCCGTTACAGTGGCCTGTAACGCGCTCCGCACACTGGGGCTGCCGGTGGACCAATGGTCCTTTTTGCTGGTGCACATTGTATTGGGCAAATTGCCCAATGACATCCGCTCGCGGTTTGAGCGCGAAAATGCGGAGCGGGATAGCACCACCCTACCAACATTCACTGACTTGGTGAAGTTTTTGGAGTTTGAGGCACGGGCTGCTGAGAATACCATGACGGACTCAGCGCCATCCAGAGCGCCTGAACGTAGGCCCTTGGAACCCTCATGGCGAGGGAAGCCCCAACAGGGACGGCAACCGCCACCGCGTGGAGCTGGTGTGCGGGTTGCACACACGGCAGCAGTCGCGAGGGACGCGGACTGCCTGCAATGTGGCCGGATGGGCCACAGCCTGCTGCAATGCAGGGACTGGCAGAGACTGCCAGTACAAGATCGGCGCCGCATGGCAAGGCGGCATGAACTTTGCTTCTACTGTTTGGGCAGTCACTATGCACGTGACTGTCCCAGGGCCATACCATGCAGTGCATGCCGTGGGCTGCACCACGTGATGCTCTGCATGAACCGGAACGGGGATGGCCCCCGGTTGTTGAGGCAGGGGTCCCCTATGGGCGGGGGCGCTCCTGCGCGAAGCCCTCCACCATCGGACGGAGGACGCGGCTTCGCTCGTCGCACCCCCCCTCGGGAGGGGGGTCGCGTACCTGCGCGGGTCTTGGCGGACCGGGACCACGCGCCTCAAGGTCATGGCCAGTATGTGGCTGGCCAGGCCCCGGATAGGGCCCCCATGGGCGGGGGCCCTAGATCGGACGTGCGAGTGGGGACACCCCCCTCCACGCGGGTTACCAATACCCAACACATGCAGCCGCAGCGGTTTTCTCCGCCGCTGCACGAGTACCCACGGCTGGAGTACCACCCGCCGTACCATATGTATGGCCGGGCCGCGGGTTATGCCCCCCCTCAGGTAGGGATGTGCACTCGCCCGACATATTATCCGGGTCAGTGGTGCGCCCCTGGTTTGGAGAGAGTGGGGAGCCCGTAACTAGCTTGCTCCCTTGCTGGGACAGAGCCGCGGACGGTTCTGCTCCCTACCGCGGTGGTCCGCGTATGGGGTCGTGGGGGAGAAGCCATGAATTTGAGAGCTCTGTTGGACTCAGGGGCTCAAAGCAGTTTGGTTACCACTCGAGTGGCACGCCAGTTAGGTTTAGTCGTGGAAGACTCGCCTGTGCCACTTCTTGGAGTTGGTGGCATACAGGTGAAGTGTCTGACGGGCCAGACACTTGTCACCTTTTCTTCGCTGAAGTCCTCCACAATGAGGATCACGACCTCGGCTATGGTAATGGATACCATTGCGGGTTGGCACCCCTCGACAGACATACCGCCGGGTGTGTTGTCTTTGGTTTCGGGTCTGGATTTGGCCGACCCCTTTGTCTTTCATCCCGGCCCAGTGGACTTGCTCCTGGGCTCGGACGTATTGGGTTGGATTTTGTTGGGTACCCAGAAAGCTCTGGGTTCGTCTTCACTGATGGCAGTGTCTACTATCTTTGGTTTCGCCCTGATGGGCCCTGTGTTTGATAATAGCACCGTGGAGGAGCCACAGGTCGTCGCATCAGCGTCCTTGGCCAAGACCATGCAAAGGTTTTGGGAGGTGGAGGAGCCACCTATGAGTTCCAGGGTGGATCCGGAACACGCTGAGTGCGAAGCCCTTTTTCGATCGACCACGGAGAGGTTGCCCTCCGGTCGGTTTGTAACTAGGTTACCCTTTGTTGCCTCTCGTCCTAGCCTAGGGCAAAGTAGGGCGCTTGCGTAGAAACGACTGCTGTCCATGGAGCGACGCATGCAGCGTGACCACGTACTTCGCGATAAATATATTGAATTTATGCGCGAGTACGAGGATTTGGGTCACATGTCTCCGGCTCGAGTTGATTGGAGCTCAACTGAGCATTATTTTTTGCCCCACCACGCGGTGGTGAAGGCCTCAACGGGCAAATTGCGGACTGTCTTCGATGGGTCCGCACCCACTTCGAACGGGGTTTCGTTGAATCTGTGTTTGCATTCGGGTCCCAAATTGCATAGGGACATAATTGACATCATCTTGAACTTTAGAAGACATCAAGTGGTTTTTGGTGCGGACATCCGGATGATGTTCCGCCAGACAGTCATACATCCTGAGGACAGGCGATTCCAGTTTATACTCTGGCGTGAGCGCCCTGAGGATCCTGTGACGGTGTATGAACTCAAAACAAACACGTATGGTTTGAAATCTAGTCCCTATATCGCCATCAGATCATTGCTTGAATTGGCAGAGCGGGAACGGATCCGCTTTCCCCGTGGGGCTTCCGTGCTGTCACGTGACTTGTATGTTGATGACGTGTGCACCGGAGCCCAAAGTATTGAGGAGGCCCTCCTACTGCGGGATGAATTGATCGAAATATTGAAGACAGGTGGCTACGAGCTACGTAAGTGGTTGTCCAATGAGCCTAGAGTTCTAGAAGGGATCCCGGAGGATCACCAACAGAACCCTCACCTGTTTGAGGATGTGGATGATCCCAACAGGATAGCGGTGCTGGGCATGCAGTACCAGCCGCTAACCGATATTTTCACATTCCAAAGTGGACTTGGAAATACCAAAAGTCTGGACTAAGAGAACGGTGTTGTCCGTAATAGCTCGTATGTTTGATCCAAGCGGTTGGATCAGTCCAGTGATATTCTCTGCGAAGTGTCTTCTTCAGAGACTTTGGACTTTGGGCGTCTCGTGGGACGAGCCGCTGTTTGGCTCTCCATTGGATGATTGGCTCGAGTTGTTTTCATCGATTAAGGAAGTCAATCGGATTGCCTTGCCTCGTCGAATATTGCCACCCGGGAAATATCGAGCCAGCCTGCATGGCTTTTGTGACGCGTCGGAGCGAGGCTACGCCGCGTCAGTCTATATGCGGACAGTTGACGCCGATGGCCGGGTCAATGTCTCGCTTTTGTTAGGGAAGAGCAAGGTCGCCCCCATCAGGACTAGGCTGACTATTCCCAAGCTTGGAGTTGAGTGGAGCTCACCTTCTCTCTAAATTGTTGCATCACGTTGCATGTGAGCTGGCGGCCACGGTCGAGATACGAGACATCTTCGCCTGGTCGGATAGCCAGGTCGCGCTTGCATGGATGCGCGCGGCCCCACATACCTTGGAGGTTTTTGTGGGAAATCGGGTATCCCAAATCCAGAATATCGGAATTGATATAACATGGAGACATGTGCCGGGAGAGCTTAACCCAGCGGACTGTGCTTCCCGAGGTTGTACGGCACCAGAATTGGTGTCACACCCGCTCTGGTGGGGTCCAGAGTGGCTGATGGGATCAGAAACATCTTGGCCTGTCTGTCAGACAGATGTTACTTCTTTGAGTTTGACTGGGCTCCGTGTACATGCTGTAGTCGCTGAGACGACGTCGGAGCCGGATTGGCTACTTGCTCGGTATAGCAGCTTGGATAAGCTTCTGGGTGTTACCAGTTGGATTAAGCGTTTCATACATAATTGTAGAAACCCACAGGCAAAGCGGTTGGAGCCAATTGCAGGTGCAGAAGAGCGCCGGAGCGCATTGTTGCATTGGGTCCGTGTCGTGCAGACCGGACGGTTTGAGTCAGAGCTTCATATTTTGCGCGACGCACGCGCTAAGTTGAAGGGCGCGGTCGCTCGTTTGAACCCGTACATCGACTCGGATGGGCTTCTTCGGGTTGGAGGCAGGCTCCGGAAGGCGGATCTTCCATATGAGACTCGCCATCCTCTGTTGTTGCCCAAGGGCGGACCCTTGGTGCAGCTTTTGGTGTCTGATCGACACATTCGTAACGCCCATGCTGGGTGCAATGCTTTGCTGGCTATTTTGCAACGCGAATTTTGGATTTTGTCTGCCCGAAGAGCAATCCGTAGTGTTCTGTTTCGATGTATTGCATGTTATAGGTTGAAGGCATCCACGATGCAACCACAGATGGGTGATTTACCCGCTGATCGAATCCGACCTTCGAGACCGTTTGACGGCGTTGGAACCGATTTTGCCGGTCCCTTTTCGATCAAGGCTTCTCCCTTTCGTAATGCCCGTATTGTGAAGGGCTATTTGTGTGTATTTGTTTGTTTGGCCACCAAGGCTGTCCATTTGGAGGTGGTGTCGGCTCTGACTACGGAGGCCTTCGTCGCCGCGTTGGATCGCTTTGTTTCGCGTCGAGGTCTACCTTCCCTTATTAGGTCTGATAATGGCACAAACTATAAGGGAACTGTAAATTATCTTAAGGATGTTTCTGTGTTTATTGATAAAAATTGTACTAGTTTAAGTCAAATTGCTGCCCAAAGGGGAATAACCTGGAAGTTTAGTCCCCCAAGTTGCCCCCATTGGGGAGGGATTTTTGAAGCGGCTGTGAAATACGCAAAGACCCACCTCCGCCGCATTATCGGAGAAACGGCCCTAACTTTTGAAGAGCTGGCCACAGTGTTTTGTAAAGTTGAGGCGGTCCTCAACTCTCGTCCTCTCTGTCCGCTATCTCCAGATCCAAATGTCTTGGAAGCTCTCACCCCTGGTCATTTTTTGGTGGGAGGGCCTTTGAATGCCCTGCCCGAATACCCGTGGAAGGACGAACGCGTATATCGGTTGTCGCGTTTTCAAATGTTGCAGCAAATGAGCCAGGACTTTTGGCGTCGCTGGTCGCTTGAATATTTGCATTTGCTGCAGCAAAGAGTGGACAGACAGGACTGAGCCTCCCAGGGAGGGTGATTTAGTATTGTTAAAAGAGGCAAATTTGCCCTCATTGCTTTGGCGACGAGCCCGCATATTACGTTTGATTCTTGGCGGAGATGGCACTCCGCGTGTGGCTGAGGTGTTGGTCGACGGTTCGATTTTAAGGAGAGGTGTGACCTCTCTCGCCCGCCTTCCCGTAGAGTAAGCTAGCGGTCTGCTTCTCAGACCGGGACGGGGGATGTTTGTAATATAATTGCTTGGAACGAAACGCGGGTGTTTCGCATTGCTGCCGCTAGGCGGCCGCGGGGTTCTCATGGCAAGGACCCGGCTTGCGTCGCGAGACGGCTATATTAGTAGCGTTTGGATCGCGCGTGTGTGAGGTCATACTGCGTGATATATCCCCGCCGGTGCGGGTCGACCATCTTGTTGGTCAGTTTTACGACCGCGTGTGAACGGTCTATTAACTAGTTTGACTTGTTGTTTGAGCGTTAAGGACTATTGTGGTTTGCACTGCACTTTTTAAAGAAAACGAACGTCTGCTCGGGATGATTGTTTAATTCCAACTAACTAGCCTACTATCATGACATGTTTTTAAATATGCATCTGCGAGCATCGAACATACCGCCCACCAAAGGGCTCTAAAGACCTTTAATCAAATATTACAATTTAGAAACATGCAAATTTTAAACTGAATACAAGATTGTATATAGTACGGACTACAACAAGTTGTACACCTATGTACACAAAAACAAATCAATTTGTCTTATGACATATGCTAAAAATGTATTAATGTTGAGAACAGAATACATTCCAACAAGTAAATAAATCTGCATGCAAATATTGACTATTTTGGTCCATTCAAAATCAATCTAAAAATTAAATTTAATCAACTACGTTAATTAATTATTTGCAAATCGAATCTTATTAAAATTTTATCAATCTAGTGTCAAATTGAGAAAGAACTAAAATTATATCGATTTTAAGTGTCAATAGGCAGAAGGCCCAGTTTAGTGACGTGTCTTTTGACTTTCTTTTCGCCACTTTTGACACTGTAGGTAGACTCACGTGGGTTGGTTTACGTTTCGGTTCTTACCGCCCACCCTGAGAATATTGCTAAAATCTAAATATGAGTGTGGTGATTTTAAATTGCCTTTCTTCTTTACTCTGGTTCTCATCTTGACCTTGTGCTTTAGATTTTCCCTTTCGTCAAAAAACAATTTTCTCTTTGCAATTTTGATACAAACAGTCAATGAGTTGTCTATATCTTCAATCGTCATTGGAAAATCTAAACTTCTATTTAAGTAAATTTTAACTTTTCAGGAATCTTTTACAATAGGCAATTTTATTCAGCAGCTCTGTCAATGTGTTAAAATCTCCAAACTCGGTAAGTATATTTTTCATATCTTCATTCTTTTCTTCTAATTTCGTTTTTGACAGGTAATTCTTTCTCATTTTTAACTCAGTTGTCAATTTTTTACATTTTTCCACAGGTATTTCCTTAATATTATTTTGTGTCGTGTCAATCCATCTCTTTAATTTTATTTCTTTCAGGTGTTCATTGCTATTTCTTGTACTAATCCATTCTTCTTTTGTTTCAGGGTCCAGATCATCAGTACAACATTCCCAGCCGACTCCCTTCAGCCATAATTTCTGTATTAATATTTTTGCAGGTAGCAGAGTGGGGACCAGCCAGCTGAGGGGATCAAAAAGCCGTCGGATCTCCGCTAGTACACTTCTCCTTGTCATTACTTTATCTGATTGAGGTAAGTGAAAATTATATTGAAAGTTGTCTTCTCCCATGTTCCAGGAAAGTCCGAGGGCCTTCGTTGTTCTATCTATCTTAGTATCGACGTTCATTCCTGAATTTCTCTTCGATAGCTCAATTTGTTTCAGAAATTCCGTGTTATTGGATGTCCACCTTTGTAATATCATTCCTCTTCTTTGTAAAATAGCAGTAATATTTTTGCAGTGTCCACAGCTTCAGGTAAAGTATAATTTTTAGACATCCAGTCATTCATATAAAAGTCTTCGTTTGTAACTAGAATTTGTCGATACAACATTTGAACATCAGCGGTATATCTTTTCATTCTCCACCTAATGACGATCGACTTCATATCTTCCTGCAGTTGTGGGCCCGCCACCAATTCTTTGTTTAGGGATATGTGATTTGACCCATTCGAAGATGCGTCTAAAACGGTGCGAGCCTTGGAGGTATCGTTATCTTGTCTTATCACTGCGTGGTGAGGAAGGTACACAGCTGTACTTTTGACTTCTTCATATGGAACTTCTTCTAAATGATTCAAAGTTTTGTCTTCTTCTAAAACCTTCGTGTACTCTTCCTTTAGCGTTTCATCTTTTCTTAATCGTTTTTCTAACTGTTCAAGTCTTTTCTTTGCTATTTCTCTAGTTTTACCTTCCGGTGATTTAGGGTTTTCCGTCTTAAATGGCAATTTTACCATGTATCTTCCTCTTCTTCGTTTCTGGCGTAAGTTTCTTCATATAATCTTTCACAAGCAATTTCCTCCTTTGTATATTTCTTCTTCTTGTCATGCTCTATTTCCCAGAAGTCCCTCAACATATCATCAATATCAAGGTTGTGATGCATGACAATTATTTCTTCAGAGGAAGTTGCGTCTTGTACTGCCCCAAATAAGATCCAACCAAGGCTTGTATTTTGGGCGCATGGGGAACCCGGTGGACCCTTGATTAATTCACTCTTCAAAATTTGGGAACATACTTCAACACCAAGAAGAAGGTCGATTTTTCCTACTTCATGATAATTCGGATCAGCTAAGGTAAGTCCTCTTAAATGTTTCCAATTGTCAACAGGCGTCTTGATTTTCTTCGTCGGAAGATGAGTAGTCAGTCGTGTAGCCATTACATATGCCTTTATATCAAGCTGGAATGTATCGTCGTGACTTGACAGAAGTTCCAGCTGTACTACGTGCTTGACAGTCGTCTTTGTTGATCCGACACCTGTGATGTTTCCCTTAGCCGATTGTGTCTTGACCCTTAAGGTTTGTGCTGCTCTCTCGCTGATAAAGTTGGCCTGAGATCCTACATCCACTAACGCGCGCAATATTGTTACGTATCCTTTCTCATCTCTTACTGGAACCATTGCCGTAGCAAGCAAAGCTGTAGATTTCTTTGCTGTGAAATGAGTAGCTATTGCGTCGTCTGTTTGTTCGTCTTCTTTGTGTTCGTCTTCTTTGTATTCGTCTTCAGTGTCATCAAGGCTGTGGTGAGTTTGTATGTTATCCTTCTCTTTGGAGTCTCTATTTTCATGGAGTAACGAGTGATGTCTTCTCTTACAGATGCGGCATGCAACTGGTACACGGCACTTCCATGCAGAATGACCCTCCGCCAAGCAATTAAAACATAAATTTTTGTTTTTTACAAATTCACTTCTTTCTTGAGGCTGCAGTTTGCTGAACGTCTTACAGTGACTTAAGGTATGTGTCTCTCCACAGTTTATACAGGTCTGAACCGTCGATTGTGATGCAACATGAAACGATTTGCCTTTGTGAGTTTGGCTCTTCTCCTTTATTGTTGACGTATTGTTTGTATTCGTAACCAGCTCCAAAGTTCTAAACTTTCCTTCCAAAAATTGTTTCAGGTCGCGCCAGGTAGGTAACTCATTTTGTTTCAGGTTATACGCATGTTCCTCCCAGTCCTTATGAGTCTCGAAATCTAATTTTTGTACTACGTGGTATAATATAATCGGATCCCAGGAGGTTATAAAAATTCCTTCATTTATTAAGCCATTTAAACACTCCTCCGTAGTATCTAAAATAATTTTAATTTGACTGGCAGTCTGACTAGAACACTTCTTTTGGCTAAATAACCGTTTCAGCAAGGAGTTAACTACTAACCGTTTGTTACCGTACCGGTTCGTAAGAATATCACGAGCTTGATCATAATTTGATTCAGTCACCTGAATGTGCCTTAATAACGCCTCAGCCTCGCCTTTGACACTTGCCTTTAAATAGTGCAGTTTCTGTACCTTACTTAATGTTTTGTCGTTATGTACTAATGAAGTAAACAAGTCGTTGTAGTTAGCCCAATCTTCGTAGCTGCCGGCAAACGTAGGTAGTTCGATCCTGGGCAATTTTGCACAATTCATATTAAAGGATTGTTGTTGTTGTCCATTCGATAGCTGCGTTGTGTTTATTGGCGATAATCTGTCCAACAAATCCCTTAAATCCGCCTTGAGACATAAGTACAATTCTTCAATAATATCGAATTCTTCATTGGCCAAATATGGTATTTCATCATATTTTTCTTTAGCTGTACGTTTGATCAATGACGAATGCGCCTCAAGGAATTTATCCCAGTATCCATTTAAACTGTCTAATTTACTTTGTACATATCCCTTTGTTAGCCTTGCTTTCGGACACTTTTTAAGATTGGCTTGTGTCTTCCTTAATTGACTTGAAATGTTTTCTATAATCCGTAATTCTTCCATAGTATGTACATAAACGTTCTTCAAAACAAATAACAACACAAAGTCCGAACACTGTTATTTACGTAAAAAATGTCTAATTAGGTTATGAAAAAGTCACACTTTATCACTCCATAGGTACTTGATAGCTCAGGTAGGCGACCTTCGCCCGGTAATCCTTTTGTTCTAAAACCAGTTAAAGACGATCCATATCTCACTGGTGATCGCAAACTATCCGGCCGAATTGCGACCATATGTTCAAGCGTTAAGGACTATTGTGGTTTGCACTGCACTTTTTAAAGAAAACGAACGTCTGCTCGGGATGATTGTTTAATTCCAACTAACTAGCCTACTATCATGACATGTTTTTAAATATGCATCTGCGAGCATCGAACACTTGTGATTGTTTAATTGTTAGTTTGAATTGTAATTGTGTATTTCATCGTTGTTAAATAACTAATAAGCTCGCGATAATTTGTGTTGTGCGAAAGAAATGTATTTAGACTGTTTGTTGTGAACGACGTGACTTGTGGCTGCCTGGGGACGCCGAATCCTGTTGCCGAGTGAACCCTCGTGAAGAAAGCAAGGTATTTATTCTGGGGATTGAGATCTCATGGGGTAGGTTGGGTGATTTAGGGACCACCACCTCCTCCGAAGACACCCCAACTTGGATTAAGAAGTCAACTTGGTGAGTTGCATAATAAATTTAGTTAGTTAGTTATTAGTACATAGGGCCCGTAGCTCCCTATATAAGTTACGGTGGTAGCAGTCTGCGTATAGCTTAAGTTAGGTTCTAGTCGGACAAACGTGGTGCCGTGTCGAGACATTTTTCGGTGCTTATTTTTACCGGTGGTTTTTCCCGACAAAGTTCCGGTACAGAATCGTCCCGCCACTTGGTTTGTCCGGAATCTCTGCGCACAAATTACTACCTACTTTATCTGTGTACAGAACATAAAGACTCTTTGATTTGATTGTGTACAGAACATAAAAACCATGTGTTTTAAATTTCTAAACATAAACTTAAGTTTTTATTTTATTTTGAGGCATGAATGAATGCGAACGTCATGATTACTAGAAGAACAGCGAGACAAAGAAGCGCACACCTAACACCTCCGCCCGCCTCGTCTAGCTCCACATCGTCGGAGGAGCTGTATGCTACACCTCCGACCTCTGCTGTGTCGAGCGACGAGGACGGGCCGCCGACGCCGCCGCCGCCGCGACCACCTGTGCGACGGGGACGTCCACCACTACCGGCACGCCTGGGGCCCGCAGCGGGGCCAACCCCGCTATCTTCGGCTCCTGCTACCGGTGGTGTAGTGCGGCGCATGACTTGGACAATCAGTATAAATGAAAATGTCATGCGCGCCTACTTTGGGGCGACAGAGGGAGGGACTAATCTTAGTGCGTACCGTGCTCGGATGCTGCCTCTGTTTCAGGCACTCGAGCCAACTGTGAACGTGTCGGCTCAACGCCTTTCGGATCAGGTGAGGGCCATCCAACGTTGTCGAATGTTGGACATGCCTACACTTGAGCGGCTACGCCAAGAAGCGCAACCTGTTCCCACAATAATTGTAGCGAATAGTCAGACTCGTCGTGAGCCTGTTGTGGTGTCGAATACACAAAATTCGTCATCATTGCAGGTAGACGACGTGCCTGCGCAGAATGATTGTGGGAATACAAACGTAAGTACCCAGAATAACGAGCAATTGAGGAGCGCATTGGATGATGCGATTCATTTATACCGGTCTGTCCCTGCATCCCATAGACCACGTCTACCGCGTTTGCCCATGCATAAAAAGAATATTTTTCTTATGGGGGCCCTAAATCGTCTGCTGGATTCATATTTGGAATCCAGCCAAGATTTAGCTGATACGCACTCGATTCTTTACTGCGCAGCTATTGCGGCTTGTCGCGTGGCTCAAGTAAAGTTCCCGGACTCCAACCGGAGCCCGCGACAGGTCACCGAGACACCTGCTTGGCAGTTGAGAATCGAGCGGCGTATAACCACGGCTAGGACCCTCATAGCAAAATTAATTTGTTTTAGGTCATGAGTCATGCGCTTTGTGACCCAAGCATTTGTTGGAACAAATATCCAACCGCGTGATTATATGTTGTGGGTCACAGAGCGCATAGACTTCCTGAAACAGAAAATTTATGCATGGGCGAACCGGATTCGACGCTTTAGGGAGAGGGTTGATAGATACCGCCAGAATCGTATTTTCCAATGTGATCAGAGGAAGGTAAACCGAGAGTGGGAGAGTCCCGCTAATAGTGTGGTGGACAGGCAGTTACCAAGTGATCAAAATATTATACATTTTTGGCAAAGCATTTGGTCAGTGCCTGTCGACCACACCGAGGATGCATGGATTGATGTGGTTGGGGGGGCATGTGATTCGATGGATACCATGGAGCCAGTAATCATAAGTGCTGATGACGTTAGTTGTGCAATTCGTTCAGCACACAATTGGAAAACACCAGGCCCGGACGGATTGCACAACTCCTGGCTCAAGTGGTTCCATCGATCACATGCTGTCCTAGCGAAACAATTTCAAAATTCAATTGAAGCGGGATCTCTACCAGCTTTTATGACTACTGGTATTACCTTTCTGCTCTATAAAAACGGTAGTACCGCGGAAGCTAAGAACTACCGACCTATAACATGCTTGCCAACGCTGTATAAGCTCCTTACATCCATTCTAACATCAAAAATAAATCAACATGTTGATAATAATAATATCATGGCCATAGTTCAGAATGGATGTAGGGCTGGGTCCCGTGGTACTAAAGAGCTTCTCCTCATTGACAAGACCATTTGCCAACAGGTTCGTCGAAACAGAAAGAATCTATCCGTCGCCTGGATTGATTATAAAAAGGCCTATGATTCGGTGCCTCATTCATGGCTGAGACGGGTGCTGGAGTTATATAAATTGGATACAACTTTATGCACCTTTCTCAATACATGTATGGGGCAGTGGACCACAGTCCTTTGCAGACCGGGTGGCGGCGTTTATTCCTGTTTAACGGATCCTATAAGGATACAGCGAGGTATATTCCAGGGCGATAGTTTGAGTCCGTTGTGGTTTTGTCTAGCTCTGAATCCACTTAGTACTTTGCTAAAAGATTCAGGGCTAGGTATACGACTTCGAAGAGGGGGTGAGATCATATCTCATCTATTATACATGGATGACCTCAAATTATTTGCACCAAAACTGGACCTATTGAAGATGTTAAAAATCACTGAGAATTTTAGCACCTCAATAGGTATGGAGTTTGGTGTAGATAAGTGTGCGGTCATGCATGTGGAAAGAAGGCAGAGTTGTAAACTCTGATGGTTTACAACTCTCTGAGATGATGACTCTCAGATCCCTCTCCGAAGTTGAAACTTACAAATACCTTGGTATGCCAGAGTCTTTGGGTATATCAGATGGGGACATAAAACAATCAGTGAGGGAGCGTTTCTTTGGCCGACTGAAAAAAGTACTGAAAAGTGTTTTATCAGGAGGCAACAAGGTGCGCGCCTTTAATGGTTGGGTTATGCCTTTGTTGATATACACCTGGCATACTAAAGTGGACTCAAACCGAGCTTGACGCCTTGGATATTAAAGTCAGAAAACTGTTAACGACGTACCGCATGTATCATCCACGATCATCGATCATGAGATTGTATATCCCTCGGAAGTGTGGAGGTCGTGTATTTTTAAAACGCCAAGAACCTACACAACCGAGAGGTATGCAATCTCAGGGAATACTTTCTCAGCCGTGAAAGTGGCTTACACCGCGACGTCGTAACAGTTGACAATGGCTTTACACCGCTATCCATGGCAAACAGGAATTGGTGCAAACCGCAAGTGCTTACTTTGCGCAGAGATTCCGGACAAACCAAGTGGCGGGAAGATTCTGTACCGAAACTTTGCCGGGAAAAAACCCACCGGTAAAAATAAGTACCGGGAAAAAATCTCCACGCGGCACCACGTTTGTCCGACTAGACCCTAACTAACTTAACCTATACGCAGACTGCTACCACCATAGTTTATAACGGGAACTACAGAACCCTATATATTAAACCTAACTTAATAACTACAACTACCTACAAACTCAAGGTTGCACTTTTTACCAAACTGAATCTTCTTGCTCTTCGGATCCAATCTTGAATGTCTTCGGAAAGGGGGGATCCCTAATCACCCTACCTAACCCATGAGATCTCAATTCCCCAGAATAAATACGTAGGTTTCTTCCCGAAGGTTCACTCGGGAACAGCTGGATGTGAACAGCCAGCCACGTTTCACATCTCACAAGAAAAAGTCACAATAACAGGTTTTTCACAAACACAAACGTAATAGTTATTTAACAAAAAGGAAATTCACAATTATAACTCAAACTAATTAACACTCAACGTGGTTTAAGACAAAATGACGCGGGACCTCTCCGCGTATTAAAAACAAACCGATATAGCACTGGACCATGGCGGTCGACCGCGACGCCATTCACGAGCAGTGTGAGAACCCCGGCCGCGCCTAGCGGCGACAATGGGAAACGCCTGCGTTTCGTTTCACCCATTATATTACAAACATCCCCCCGTCCCGGTCTGAGAAGCAGACCGCTAGCTTACTCTACGGGAAGGCGGGCGAGAGAAGTCACAGCTCTCCTTAAAATCGAACCGTCGACCAACACCTCAGCCACACGCGGAGTGCCATCTCCGCCAAGAATCAAACGTAATATGCGAGCTCGTCGCCAAAGCAATGAGGGCAAATTTGCCTCTTTTAACAATACTAAATCACCCTCCCTGGGAGGCTCAGTCCTGTCTGTCCACTTCACTCTTTGCTGCAGCAAATGCAAATATTCAAGCGACCAGCGACGCCAAAAGTCCTGGCTCATTTGCTGCAACATTTGAAAACGCGACAACCGATATACGCGTTCGTCCTTCCACGGGTATTCGGGCAGGGCATTCAACGGCCCTCCCACCAAAAAATGACCAGGGGTTAGAGCTTCCAAGTCATTTGGATCTGGAGATAGCGGACAGAGAGGACGAGAGTTGAGGACCGCCTCAACTTTACAAAACACTGTGGCCAGCTCTTCAAAAGTTAGAGCCGTTTCTCCGATAATGAGGCGGAGGTGGGTCTTTGCGGATTTCACAGCCGCTTCAAAAATCCCTCCCCAATGGGGGCAACTTGGGGGACTAAACTTCCAGGTTATTCCCCTTTGGGCAGCAATTTGACTTAAACTAGTACAATTTTTATCAATAAACACAGAAACATCCTTAAGATAATTTACAGTTCCCTTATAGTTTGTGCCATTATCAGACCTAATAAGGGAAGGTAGACCTCGACGCGAAACAAAGCGATCCAACGCGGCGACGAAGGCCTCCGTAGTCAGAGCCGACACCACCTCCAAATGGACAGCCTTGGTGGCCAAACAAACAAATACACACAAATAGCCCTTCACAATACGGGCATTACGAAAGGGAGAAGCCTTGATCGAAAAGGGACCGGAAAAATCGGTTCCAACGCCGTCAAACGGTCTCGAAGGTCGGATTCGATCAGCGGGCAAATCACCCATCTGTGGTTGCATCGTGGATGCCTTCAACCTATAACATGCAATACATCGAAACAGAACACTACGGATTGCTCTTCGGGCAGACAAAATCCAAAATTCGCGTTGCAAAATAGCCAGCAAAGCATTGCACCCAGCATGGGCGTTACGAATGTGTCGATCAGACACCAAAAGCTGCACCAAGGGTCCGCTCCTTGGGCAACAACAGAGGATGGCGAGTCTCATATGGAAGATCCGCCTTCCGGAGCCTGCCTCCAACCCGAAGAAGCCCATCCGAGTCGATGTACGGGTTCAAACGAGCGACCGCGCCCTTCAACTTAGCGCGTGCGTCGCGCAAAATACGAAGCTCTGACTCAAACCGTCCGGTCTGCACGACACGGACCCAATGCAACAATGCGCTCCGGCGCTCTTCTGCACCTGCAATTGGCTCCAACCGCTTTGCCTGTGGGTTTCTACAATTATGTATGAAACGCTTAATCCAACTGGTAACACCCAGAAGCTTATCCAAACTGCTATACCGAGCAAGTAGCCAATCCGGCTCCGACGTCGTCTCAGCGACTACAGCATGTACACGAAGCCCAGTCAAACTCAAAGAAGTAACATCTGTCTGACAGACAGGCCAAGTTGTTTCTGATCCCATCAGCCACTCTGGACCCCACCAGAGCGGGTGTGACACCAATTCTGGTGCCGTACAACCTCGGGAAGCACAGTCCGCTGGGTTAAGCTCTCCCGGCACATGTCTCCATGTTATATCAATTCCAATATTTTGAATTTGGGAAACCCTGTTTCCAACAAAAACCTCCAAGGTATGTGGGGCCGCGCGCAACCATGCAAGCGCGACCTGGCTATCCGACCAGGCGAAGATGTCTCGTATCTCGACCGTGGCCGCCAGCTCACTGGCAACGTGATGCAACAATTTAGAGAGAAGGTGAGCTCCACTCAACTCAAGCTTGGGAATAGTCAGCCTAGTCCTGATGGGGGCGACCTTGCTCTTCCCTAACAAAAGCGAGACATTGACCCGGCCATCGGCGTCAACTGTCCGCATATAGACTGACGCGGCGTAGCCTCGCTCCGACGCGTCACAAAAGCCATGCAGGCTGGCTCGATATTTCCCGGGGGGCAATATTCGACGAGGCAAGGCAATCCGATTGACTTCCTTAATCGATGAAAACAACTCGAGCCAATCATCCAATGGAGGACCAAACAGCGGCTCGTCCCACGAGACGCCCAAAGTCCAAAGTCTCTGAAGAAGACACTTCGTAGAGAATATTACTGGACTGATCCAACCGCTTGGATCAAACATACGAGCTATTACTGACAACACCGTTCTCTTAGTCCAGACCTTTGGTATTTCCAAGTCCACTTGGAATGTAAAAATATCGGTTAGCGGCTGGTACTGCATGCCCAGCACCGCTATCCTGTTGGGATCATCTACATCCTCAAACAGGTGAGGGTTCTGTTGGTGATCCTCCGGGATCCCTTCTAGATCTCTAGGCTCATTGGACAACCACTTACGTAGCTCGTAGCCACCCGTTTTCAATATTTCAATCAATTCATCCCGCAGTAGGAGGGCCTCCTCAATACTTTGGACTCCGGTGCACACGTCATCGACATACAAGTCACGTGACAGCACGGAAGCCCCACGGGGAAAGCGGATCCGTTCCCGCTCTGCCAATTCAAGCAATGATCTGATGGCGATATAGGGACTAGATTTCAAACCATACGTGTTTGTATTGAGTTCATACACCGTCACAGGATCCTCAGGGCGCTCACGCCAGAGTATCAACTGGAATCGCCTGTCCTCAGGATGTATGACTGTCTGGCGGAACATCATCCGGATGTCCGCGCCAAAAACCACTTGATGTCTTCTAAAGTTCAAGATGATGTCAATTATGTCCCTATGCATTTGGGACCTGAATGCAAACATAGATTCAACGAAACTCCGTTCGAAGTGGGTGCGGACCCATCAAAGACAGTCCGCAACTTGCCCGTTGAGGCCTTCACTACCGCGTGGTGGGGCAAAAAATAATGCTCAGTTGAGCTCCAATCAACTCGAGCCGGAGACATGTGACCCAAATCCTCGTACTCGCGCATAAATTCAATATATTTATCGCGAAGTACGTGGTCACGCTGCATACGTCGCTCCATGGACAGCAGTCGTTTCTCCGCAAGCGCCCTACTTTGCCCTAGGCTAGGACGTGTAGCAACAAATGGTAATCTAGTTACAAACCGACCGGAGGGCAACCTCTCCGTGGTTGATCGAAAGAAGGCTTCGCACTCAGCGTGTTCCGGATCCATCCTGGAACTCATAGGTGGCTCCTCCACCTCCCAAAACCTTTGCATGGTCTTGGCCAAGGACGCTGATGCGACGACCGGTGGCTCCTCCACGGTGCTATTATCAAACACAGGGCCCATCAGGGCGAAACCAAAGATAGTAGACACTGCCATCAGTGAAGACGAACCCAGAGCTTTCTGGGTACCCAACAAAATCCAACCCAATACGTCCGAGCCCAGGAGCAAGTCCACTGGGCCGGGATGAAATACAAAGGGGTCGGCCAAATCCAGACCCGAAACCAAAGACAACACACCCGGCGGTATGTCTGTCGAGGGCTGCCAACCCGCAATGGTATCCATTACCATAGCCGAGGTCGTGATCCTCATTGTGGAGGACTTCAGCGAAGAAAAGGTGACAAGTGTCTGGCCCGTCAGACACTTCACCTGTATGCCACCAACTCCAAGAAGTGGCACAGGCGAGTCTTCCACGACTAAACCTAACTGGCGTGCCACTCGAGTGGTAACCAAACTGCTTTGAGCCCCTGAGTCCAACAGAGCTCTCAAATTAATGGCTTCCCCCTACGACCCCATACGCGGACCACCGCGGTAGGGAGCAGAACCGTCCGCGGCTCTGTCCCAGCAAGGGAGCAAGCTAGTTACGGGCTCCCCACTCTCTCCAAATCAGGGGCGCGCCACTGACCCGGATAATATGGCGGGCGAGTGCACATCCCCACCTGAGGGGGGGCATAACCCGCGGCCCGGCCATACCTATGGTACGGCGGGTGGTACTCCAGCCGTGGGTACTCGTGCAGCGGCGGAGAAAACCGCTGCGGCTGCATGTGTTGGGTAGTGGTAACCCACGTGGAGGGGGGTGTCCCCACTCTCACGTCCGATCTAGGGCCCCCGCCCATGGGGGCCCTATCCGGGGCCTGGCCAGCCACATACTGGCCACGACCTTGGGGCGCGTGGTCCCGGTCCACCAAGACCCGCGCAGGTACGCGACCCCCCTCCCGAGGGGGGGTGCGACGAGCGAAGCCGCGTCCTTCTTCCAAAGGTGGAGGGCTTCGCGCAGGAGCGCCCCCGCCCATAGGGGACCCCTGCCTCAACATCCGGGTGCCATCCCCGTTCCGGTTCATGCAGAGCATCACGTGGTGCAGCCCACGGCATGCACTGCATGGTATGGCACTGGGACAGTCACGTGCATAGTGACCGCCCAAACAATAAAAGCAAAGTTCATGCTTCTTTGCCATGCGGCGCCGATCTTGTACTGGCAGTCTCTGCCAGTCCCTGCATTGCAGCAGGCTGTGGCCCATCCGGCCACATTGCAGGCAGTCCGCGTCCCCCGCGACTGCTGCCGTGTGTGCAACCCGCACACCAGCTCCACGCGGTGGCGGTTGCCGTCCCTGTTGGGGCTTACCTCTCCATGAGGGTTCCAAGGGCCTACGTTCAGGCGCTCTGGATGGCGCTGAGTCCGTCATGGTATTCTCAGCAGCCCGTGCCTCAAACTCCAAAAACTTCACCAAGTCAGTGAATGTTGGTAGGGTGGTGCTATCCCGTTCCGCATTCTCGCGCTCAAACCGCGAGCGGATGTCATTGGGCAATTTGCCCAATACAATGTGCACCAGCAAAAAGGACCATTGGTCCACCGGCAGCCCCAGTGTGCGGAGCGCGTTACAGGCCACTGTAACGGGCGTGAGCAACTGCAGGCGCAACTGTGCCCTGTTGGCCACCTTGGGCAGGGCCATCAACTGTGCGGCGTGCGCATCCGCTAACAAACGTAAATTTTGGTAGCGGGAGTTCAATAACTCCCAAGCCGTATCGTACTGGTCGTCCTCCACCCGGAGGTGCTGGATGAGCGACCGCGCTTCATCCTCCAGAGTGGAGAGGAGGTAGGCCATCTTCTGGGCCTTCGACAAATCCTGTCGTGCTACGACCAGGGACTCAAACATATTTTTGTAGGCTACCCACTCCTCCATCCTACCCCCAAAGTGGGACAGCTGAAGGGTGGGGAGCCGACCAGTAACCGCTGGTCCTTCCTGTCTAACAGGTGTGCGAGGGGCTGGTCCGCCAGCCTGTCTCGCCCTTATTGCGGTCGCCGCCTCCGCGATATCATCGTGCAGACTCAGGATCTGGTCCATGTCCGCCATGTGACCTGCGTAGACCTCCGGGGCAAGTTCGGCTTCGGTAAGCACCACCATGGCCGCTTCCGCGCTAATCAATCGTGAGTGGAGGTGATCCGCTCTTAGCAGTATGGCGCCCTCCCTGTCCTTCCGGGACAGGAGTCCTCCGGCCGTCACAAACCATCTCAATTCGTTGGCGAGTGTCGCCCTAGCATTGGAGACCTTCGCCATCGCGTCAAGTCACAAACAAAAAATAAAAAAAGAACAATTAATTATTTTTTACAAACGAACAAATAGAGGGTAGAACAACTACGCTCTGCTACCAGAAAATGTGCGCAGAGATTCCGGACAAACCAAGTGGCGGGAAGATTCTGTACCGAAACTTTGCCGGGAAAAAACCCACCGGTAAAAATAAGTACCGGGAAAAAATCTCCACGCGGCACCACATGACAGGACATGCAGAACATCCATGCAGATGACCATTCTCCGTTGGTCCAATGTTCTATGTGCCTGGGCTACGGCCACGGAAGGAGGTTTTGCAGCCAAAAAGTGGAAAGGTGCAGCCACTGTGGAGGGGAGCACCTCAGGACAGCATGCCCGGACTGGCAGGCAGGAACTACCCCGTCATGCCTGAACTGCCGCGCGGAGAAGAAAGAAGTGAGCAGTCACAACGCATTCAGCTCCGTGTGCCAGGTCAGGCAAACGTGGGAGGCCCTAGCCAGATCAAGGGTCTCATATTGTTAATAGTGTATTGCTGGGAATGCCACTGCAGTAATATTGAAGTAAATAATGAATACTCAGTAGGCATTAATTGCACAATAATAAAAGCTTGCTGTGGCATACCCAGCAAAGTAAGAGTTTCTCAAACCCATGTGCAAAATCATGTATCGGCGAATAATTTTATCCAAAGATACATAATCCTCAGCACACAAATGTTCAGCAGAAACAGAAAATACACAAAGTAGTAACTTGAGAGAAACAAAGAAAGAGTCAAGTGAAGAAAGGAAAGCGATATAGAATGTAGAAAATAAAGTAAAATAAAGTAAAAACAGATAAATAGAAATAAAATGAAACAAATCAGAAAGCACAATAAGTAAATCAATGAATAATAGATAAATAGTGAAAAAACTGGATATAAAAATGATATATATAAGCTAAATTTGACGAATGAAGAAAACATTATAGTAAAGAAAACTTGAATTATAAAATATTTAGATAAGAAATAAGACAATGAAGATAAATTAGTAAGAAATACACGAACAAAAAATTTATACATTAATACAACGAAATAGTAGACAACAAAATGCGATAACAAGGGCCTTCGCCACCATGCGAGGGGATAAAGATTCACGTTTACCGCAGAGGGGACTTGCTTAAAAAAAAAAAAAAAAAAAAAAAACTTAACCTATACGCAGACTGCTACCACCATAGTTTATAACGGGAACTACAGAACCCTATATATTAAACCTAACTTAATAACTACAACTACCTACAAACTCAAGGTTGCACTTACCAAACTGAATCTTCTTGCTCTTCGGATCCAATCTTGAATGTCTTCGGAAAGGGGGATCCCTAATCACCCTACCTAACCCATGAGATCTCAATTCCCCAGAATAAATACGTAGGTTTCTTCCCGAAGGTTCACTCGGGAACAGCTGGATGTGAACAGCCAGCCACGTTTCACATCTCACAAGAAAAAGTCACAATAACAGGTTTTTTCACAAACACAAACGTAATAGTTATTTAACAAAAAGGAAATTCACAATTATAACTCAAACTAATTAACACTCAACGTGGTTTAAGACAAAATGACGCGGGACCTCTCCGCGTATTAAAAACAAACCGATATAGCACTGGACCATGGCGGTCGACCGCGACGCCATTCACGAGCAGTGTGAGAACCCCGGCCGCGCCTAGCGGCGACAATGGGAAACGCCTGCGTTTCGTTTCACCCATTATATTACAAACATTCATATTTGGAATCTAGCCAAGATTTAGCTGATACGCACTCGATTCTTTACTGCGCAGCTATTGCGGCTTGTCGCGTGGCTCAAGTAAAGTTCCCGGACTCCAACCGGAGCCCGCGACAGGTCACCGAGACACCTGCTTGGCAGTTGAGAATCGAGCGGCGTATAACCACGGCTAGGACCCTCATAGCAAAATTAATTTGTTTTAGGTCGGGCAATAATCGCCCGACAGTCATGCGCTTTGTGACCCAAGCATTTGTTGGAACAAATATCCAACCGCGTGATTATATGTTGTGGGTCACAGAGCGCATAGACTTCCTGAAACAGAAAATTTATGCATGGGCGAACCGGATTCGACGCTTTAGGGAGAGGGTTGATAGATATCGCCAGAATCGTATTTTCCAATGTGATCAGAGGAAGGTAAACCGAGAGTGGGAGAGTCCCGCTAATAGTGTGGTGGACAGGCAGTTACCAAGTGATCAAAATATTATACATTTTTGGCAAAGCATTTGGTCAGTGCCTGTCGACCACACCGAGGATGCATGGATTGATGTGGTTGGGGGGGCATGTGATTCGATGGATACCATGGAGCCAGTAATCATAAGTGCTGATGACGTTAGTTGTGCAATTCGTTCAGCACACAATTGGAAAACACCAGGCCCGGACGGATTGCACAACTCCTGGCTCAAGTGGTTCCATCGATCACATGCTGTCCTAGCGAAACAATTTCAAAATTCAATTGAAGCGGGATCTCTACCAGCTTTTATGACTACTGGTATTACCTTTCTGCTCTATAAAAACGGTAGTACCGCGGAAGCTAAGAACTACCGACCTATAACATGCTTGCCAACGCTGTATAAGCTCCTTACATCCATTCTAACATCAAAAATAAATCAACATGTTGATAATAATAATATCATGGCCATAGTTCAGAATGGATGTAGGGCTGGGTCCCGTGGTACTAAAGAGCTTCTCCTCATTGACAAGACCATTTGCCAACAGGTTCGTCGAAACAGAAAATCTATCCGTCGCCTGGATTGATTATAAAAAGGCCTATGATTCGGTGCCTCATTCATGGCTGAGACGGGTGCTGGAGTTATATAAATTGGATACAACTTTATGCACCTTTCTCAATACATGTATGGGGCAGTGGACCACAGTCCTTTGCAGACCGGGTGGCGGCGTTTATTCCTGTTTAACGGATCCTATAAGGATACAGCGAGGTATATTCCAGGGCGATAGTTTGAGTCCGTTGTGGTTTTGTCTAGCTCTGAATCCACTTAGTACTTTGCTAAAAGATTCAGGGCTAGGTATACGACTTCGAAGAGGGGGTGAGATCATATCTCATCTATTATACATGGATGACCTCAAATTATTTGCACCAAAAAAACTGGACCTATTGAAGATGTTAAAAATCACTGAGAATTTTAGCACCTCAATAGGTATGGAGTTTGGTGTAGATAAGTGTGCGGTCATGCATGTGGAAAGAGGCAGAGTTGTAAACTCTGATAGTTTACAACTCTCTGAGATGATGACTCTCAGATCCCTCTCCGAAGTTGAAACTTACAAATACCTTGGTATGCCAGAGTCTTTGGGTATATCAGATGGGGACATAAAACAATCAGTGAGGGAGCGTTTCTTTGGCCGACTGAAAAAAGTACTGAAAAGTGTTTTATCAGGAGGCAACAAGGTGCGCGCCTTTAATGGTTGGGTTATGCCTTTGTTGATATACACCTGGCATACTAAAGTGGACTCAAACCGAGCTTGACGCCTTGGATATTAAAGTCAGAAAACTGTTAACGACGTACCGCATGTATCATCCACGATCATCGGTCATGAGATTGTATATCCCTCGGAAGTGTGGAGGTCGTGGATTTTTAAACGCCAAGAACCTACACAACCAAGAGGTATGCAATCTCAGGGAATACTTTCTCAGCCGTGAAAGTGGCTTACACCGCGACGTCGTAACAGTTGACAATGGCTTTACACCGCTATCCATGGCAAACAGGAATTGGCGCAAACCGCAAGTGCTTACTACCCAGAGCCGCATTGACGTTTGGAAGAGCAAGGAGCTTCACGGGCGGTTCTACAGGGTCCTTCATGGTCCTGATGTGGACCTGCTCGCGTCGGTGGCCTGGTTACGTTTCGGTGACCTTTTTGGGGAAACCGAAGGTTTTGCCTGTGCAATTATGGACGAAGTTATCAAGACGAATAACTACCGGAAATATATCCTGAAGGATGGTACGGTTGACATTTGTCGAGCATGCCACCGTCCCGGAGAGTCACTCAGGCATATAGTTTCCGGTTGTTCTCATCTTGCTAACGGCGAGTATTTGCACAGACACAACCAAGTAGCCAGGATTATACACCAGCAACTTGCCCTTAAATACGGCCTTGTGAGCTCTGAGGTACCGTACTATAAATATGCACCAGCGCCAGTTCTTGAAAATGGTCATGTCACGCTCTATTGGGACCGGTCAATTATCACAGACAGGACTATTGTTGCCAATAGGCCTGATATTGTGATAATTGATCGGGAGACGAGCCGTGCAATCCTCGTTGATGTCACCATTCCTCATGATGAGAACCTCGTAAAGGCCGAGAAAGAGAAACTTTCAAAGTACTTGGACTTGGCCCACGAGGTTACCGCCATGTGGCGTGTTGGCTCAAAGATTATTGTTCCGATAGTCGTTAGTGTGAACGGACTTATAGCGAAGAGTCTCGATCGTCATCTAGAGAGACTCTCGCTCGGCAGTTGGGTCAAGAGTCAGATTCAGAAGGCGGTACTCTTGGACACGGCCCGCATTGTGAGGAGATTCCTCTCGTTGGAGCCCTGACCACCGGTAGCTTGTGTCTTTGCTCCGCTACCGATGGGTTCCCCTTTTTTTATATTTTTAAATGTTTTTTAATATTTTATATTTAAAAATGTAAAAAAAGAGAATACAAATAAATAAATGAATAATAAAAAATTAAATCTAACTTGAAAATTTCTTAAATCCTAGGAACAAATTCGATCAAGAGATCAAGTTATGTTTTAATCAAAAAAATCACTTCTAAAACTCCTCATTTCAGTTAATAAGTAAAATGAAATGACAAACATCATCGCCCGGTAAAATAATCCCATTTCCATAAACCGCTGAGTCGGGCCTTTAGTTTTACCACAGTTTTCAAATAAATTGGATTACGGTATTCATAACCGACGGACGAATAGAATCGTCCGCCAGAATGAAAAGGTATTCACATCAGAGATGGGCAAAAATTGGACGGATTGGATTAGATTTTCAAAATGTCTTTTATTTTTATCTCTATATGCATATTACAGAACTTAGCTTGGGAAACTGCTAACTGAGACTAAGCAGATGAGAGATATATAGCCAGTGACGCCATTATAACTCTGTAATTTAAAATCTTATTCACTAATTACAATGTGTAATCGTGAGATGAATGGAAAAACCCGTTTTAAATCCCTTTCTATACGTTCGATTTATATTGCCACCTACAATATAAGTCTATATTGTATTTAGAATCAATTTTGTGAATACTTATATTACTAGTGGTTCTGTCAGAACAGTAGACCTCGCGAGCCCTTCCACGAAATAACCGATATTTTACCGTGTCCCTGGCTGAAAAGAGTTTTGAAACCAACCTACCAATGCTGGAAAGAAAGTAAAAAGTTTTCATATTTTACCCATAAGCCCAAACATGTTCTTGTGGTTGGTCAATACCACTAAAAAAAATACTGAAACCTGCCTTTTTTGCCTTAAATAATATAAATAATAATAAATATAGACGGACAAATCACACAGACTGAGTTAGCCCCAACGTAAGTTCAAGACTTTACGGGATGCTAATTTAACAATACTATATTTTATAACAAATACATATAGATAAATATCCAAAACCCACGTCAATAATAAAAAATATTATTTTCCATCTTGACCCGACCGGGGATCGAACCCATTAGGCCACGGAGGTCGTCAATCGTCAGAAATGCATGGTATCTATTGGTTATATGTATGTAATGGTAATTGCGCAACAAAATTGAAGTTCAAAAAAGAAAGTTCAATTTGAAATCGAATCTCTCTGATATGTAGGTAATATATATATTACTTTTTTTTATAATAGGATTCTAATCATACAATGAAGTTTTTTGATATCAGATTTATTTCAAGCGTTCAAGATAATTCTACCATGCAAAGCAATCCACAATACAATACCATTAACCAAATAAATACACACAATTCAAAGCCAAGCAAGACAAAAAAAAGTCATATGATTTTTAAGAACCATTTAATTTTATTTAATAAATAAATCAAGTCACTCTTGTAAACGTATTAGCGATTTTGCGAGTATTAAAAGCTTTGCTGCGCTATCTATTGATTTTTTTTGAACTATCGTATGAGAATTTATAACATATGGATTTATAGCGGTTTTATTGAATTTGACTATGTTGTTCAAACAAAAAAAATGCGTCTTAATAAGAATAACAAAAATGTCTAATGACATTTTAGAATTATTTTTTAAATAGCTGAGATATGAGGTTTTTTTTTATATATTTCGGCCATTTTTTTAAATTTCGAAAAACTGGCTCGACTAAAAAATTCTATAAAATTACCGAACCTGCTTACAAAATTTCATGAGAATCGGTTCAGAAATGCGACCTGTAGGCGATAACATCCGGACAGACAAAAGAATTTTCGGCTAGTGGAAACTGAGACGCTTCGCTCGCTGCGCTCGCTCGGTCGATAATAAAGACACATTGAGCAAAGAATATTGTAAATGAATTGGGCTGAAACTTTTATGAAACAATCCAGTTGGCCGGGAGTTTTCCCATTCTCTAGTTGACATCGCTCTCCGACCGGTATTAACTTCTTTATGACGGGAAGTTACTGCGGTCGGCTTATTACATTTTAAATTATGATTTGAATGAAAACTAGATGAATTGTGGTATACTAAGCTCCGTTAAGGCTTGTGCAGTAGTCAAATATTTAAATTGCAGTGCCAATTTCTTTCTTGTTTAGAGGAACGAGGTTAAACTGGACAAAAGCGCGCTAACTTAACTGGAAAGGAAAATAAAACAGCATAGCTTTTCTCGTAAAAGAATAGTACATTACAGCAGAGGCCGGGATGCTGGACGATTAGGTTTCAAGGCCGAGCGCTAGCGAGGCCTTGAATAATTACGAGTCCAGCAAATTCTAGTTCCCGCCGAGGCATGTATAGTGCTTTTCTCAATAAATGTGAGGAAATAAAGAAATTAAAAATGAATATAAAAATAATATGAATAACTCGGGCGGTATTCCTGGACACGGCCCGCATTTTCTTTCTTTTGATTCGATGGAGAGGATTTTTGTAATACTATAAATTTTAAAATGTTCAAAAAGAGATGCAAATAAATAAATGAATAACAAAATAATAAATAATGTCGGTAATATTTCGGACATTTTTAAATAAATTGTCATTTAGTGACAAGGAAACATAGCCCATATAGCCCAGTAATATTTTACGCAAAAAATGTAGCATAAATTTTATTTTTTTCTCTCACAACGAAAAAGCATTAATATCACAGACTTAAATACTCTTAATATATAAAAAAAATTCTATGATTAATATGCTCGAAGAATGCATTTTTTTATGACGGTAGCAAAATTGGCTGTATGACAAGTTACATAATTAATGTGACATTGACAGATGACAGATGAATTTAAAAGTTTTGAGCAGCAGCGGCCAGGAATTAATTTTCATACAAATTTCCCGGCCTAAGGCACGGAATTAATATAAGTACTAAGGCCAGGAAGTAATGTATGAGCCAGGAATCACAAACTTCCTGTCAACTTTTTACTACAATAATGTCTATACATTTCCGAGCATTTTTGAGAAAAAACCCTTTTTTGCGATATTCTCTCTTTTACAGGACACTTGATCTTCCCAAACAAAAAAAATATAACTTATCACCAGTGACACCTTAATTTGTGTACCTAGTTAGTATAAAATATGATGGTTCACAATAGTAGTTTTTGATACAAGTGCGGAAAACGTGTCATGTTGCACGAGTCCCGACGAGTCTTGGCCCGAGCCGAAGGCGAGGGTCAAGAGTCGGGACGAGTGAAAATGACACTTCCGCACGTGTGCCAAACAACGTTTTTCAATACAGTTGTAAAAAATAGTAAAAATAAATCAAAGAATTAAAATCAATTTAAAACACAACAAAATAACAAATTGCAAATTTTCAGATAATGCCGCGTTTTTGCAATTTTTTTACGACTATTCTAAGCAACGGACTCGTACGCGTATACAGCCAAAGTATTCGATTTTTGACAAATGTTTATGTGAAAATAATTAAATTAAAACTAAATAGTAAATGAAACTAAATGTTTGTATAAAATATTTGATAATAAACAACTATTTAAAATAATCATTCGTATAAATTGTATCCAATTTTATTCTATGTACGAAAACTCCTTGCTTTTAAATTGATTTAAAACTAAACTGCAAAAGTAATGATCGAGCTCGGAAAAGTAAGTCACGACCGCGGAAAAGTAAGATGCATGTGCAAAATATTCAAATTTCGAATCATAGATATAGGCTCAGAAAGTACGCCATGTTAGACAACTGTATTGAAAAAATAGTTGTTTTTTTATTTAATTCTCACACCTGTGCTTTTTTCGTCCGTGTATGACCAGGAACTTTAATCCTGCCCGTTTGATTTTTTTCTTGTTTTTTCTTTAAATACCATATTTTTCAGATTTCTGTGTAGAATAGTATATTTATTTACTGAAACTGAACTAAGCGACGTAAAAATCGCACGGAATATAACCCATTCTTCTAACTCGAAATAAATAAAAAAGTTTTCAAAATTGGCAATTTGCAGGTTGCGTGAGCTACGACTATATCCCGATGTCTGTGCGTCAGTGACTCCTAAACGATCGAACCAAAAGTTTTCGCGTTCCAGTCACGGTATTCAATCATTTTATAGAACAGAATCAATTTCGAACTGCGCCAACAAAAGTTGACAGTTGGATGATTTCGTTTTAAATCTTTTCTGTTTTATCAAAAAGCAACTACAAGTTTCTCTTATTATGTAATAAGTAGCGTTTCATTTAGTACATAGTATAGTTTTAATGAACCACCACTATCTTTCGATGAAGCAATCCTAACTTTTTTTAAATAGAATAGTAGGCAACGGAGCATGCGGGTTGCCTGATGGTAAGCAAACATCGCAGTCCATGGACACCAGTAACCTAATAAGGGTCACTGAAGCGTTCATGATTTTTTAACTATTCATTTTCAAAGATAGAACGAATACCTACTCCATTAAATTTTCAAAAAAAATATAATAAGGTGTAGGGTCGTTGCATATGCTGTGCTGGTAGTTTGTAGCTTAAAAGGTCATTTTTTATTTATTAAGATTACGCGAATCAGTGCTTGGTTTTTGTACAAAAAATTATAACTTGACAACAACTAATTTGTTTTGTTAAATTAATTTTGTTTTTAAATAGATAGATAAATAGATCAACACTTTATTGCACCATTTACAGAAAAGAAATACAGAGTAAAATAAACGATGCTCAGAAGTCAGTGTTGCTCGAAGTTAGCAATAGAGGCACGACTAGGAAGAAGTATAAAACAAATTCACCTGAAAAGTCGAATTCACCCTATCTATATTCCTGTCTTAAAACACCTGTACGTTATTTTTATACGTTTTTTTTATATCTGTCATATTTCATGCGGCACAGAATAAAAAGGGTCGATGGTAGTGCTGCGGCACTATCACGCACGGACACTATTTCACACGCCACCCATAATTTTGCATGATTCTTGCGAAATATAGAACTTTGCAACAGTAAATGTTTTCTTTAGTCATTTATAGATCACGCGCAATTAGTAAAAAAATCAAAAATCATTGCCATCATTGTAAGTATTTACAACTACGTTTTTAGGGTTCCGTGGTCCGACAAGAAACCCTTATAAGATCGTTCAGTCCGTCCGTCCTAGTCAGTCACAGCAGAATATCTTCTACGTTTATGGACTGATTTGCATGTAACTTGGTTCGAGGATACTTCACATATAGATCTCATTTTTAAAAATACAAAAAATTTAAATTACCCTTTTTTAAGGGTACCTTCCCATACATGTAAAGGGGGGGGTGAATTATTTTTTGAGTGCACCCCCTTGTGTGGGGTATCATTGAAAAGGACTATGAAAATAAGGTAGGGTTTCCATACAACACTTTTTTATCAGCTTTACCATTTGCGAGATATAGCCCGCCAAAGTCGTTTACACGGTGCCCCCCCCCTGTAATTTCTAAAGTCTTGGACCTATAAACTTCAAATCACTCACGTAAAGAAACAGGCGCGGAAACTCTTATTTAAAATTATTTCGGGTATCCTGTGATGACTACTTGAAATTATAAATAAAATAAAAATATATACTTTTTTCTTGCAAGAAATGCAAAATAGCGTGGTGCCAAAAATGACTACGGAACCCTACTTTATGCGTGGTCCGACACGCACTTGGCCGGTTTTTTACAATATCTTTAAAAATATTATTTTACATTTATAAAAGTATAATTTCCTCATATACAGCGCGCGCTTGTTCAGATTCCTGTTACACATTTTCGTCCCTTTTCACTAAATGATATCTACAAATTGCTGGTAAACAAGAGAAACAAATATTTAAGGATGTTACCTACTATCAGTCTCTAACACACAATGTACACATTCCGGCACATCTGTCCAGCTGACCCCGTTTCGCTAATGCGCACTAAACACGGACTATTGCCGACTTTTCCACATTCATCCCATTACTGTAACGATGATACCTACGTAATGGTTGATGGGGATTATTACGGAGCTGTGGGTAATGATGTGAGTAAAAAGTATCCCAAATATTTGTATACTAGCTTTTGCCCGCGGCTTCGCCCGCGTGAATTTCCCACGGGAACAGTGCTTTTTCTCGGGATAAAAAGAAGCCTATGTGCTATTCCAGGTCATTATCTACCTCTTTACCAAATTTCATCGAAATCCGTCCAGTAGATTTTGCGTGATTGAGTAACAAACATCCTCACAAACTCATAAATTCACAAACTCACAAATTCACAAACTCACAAATTCACAAACTCACATCCAAACTTTCGCATTTATAATATTAGTATGGAAGTATGGATTTGAGTTGTCTCAAAAAACTATTTTCTTTATTTCACACAATAATTTTATCTGTTTTTCCCGGAGGTTGACTGGTAATCCATTCTACCGAATAAAGTTCTGCCAAAAAAGTATTGAGTAATATCGTAAGTGATCAATTACAGTGTTTATATATTTGTGAAACGATAGCTCGTAATTTCAACTCACGACGGCTTGGAGCAAACATACAACACATTCAATTAGCTGCGAACACGGTTTCGAATCAACATAAGTATATGTTGTGAAAACATATGACTTCGTATATGTATGTAACTTTATAACATAGAGGAAAGCAGAGTGTTGTTTGTATTAGAGTGAAGTGGAATCTGTTGCTGGAGTTATATTTAACTTTACTGAAATATTAATTATTCAACTAAATGAAAGCATCGTGAGGAAATTTGCGTACTGGACCTCCGAATAATATAGTTTCAGAATTCTGTGAAGCTGATTGTTCGCTTGAAATGAAGAATCAAGTGATAAAATTTTATACGTTTTGTAATACAATTACTAACCATATAACAGTACAAGCTGATTATTAAAAAATAAAAAACAACACTGACAACTTACATAGCCTATTTCACTCGGAGGAATGCAAGGAATCTAAAAATACCTCTCACATCAAAATCTGTTCAGCCGTTCAGGACTTATGGTGGGATAAAGAAACTTACAAACATACATACCTCTTACATACATGAACCCTGAAAATATAACTCTCCTTTTTTAGTCAGTCGCGTAAAAAGAAAAATAAAATGAGAAACTTGTCATTAAAATTTCCAATAAGTAAGATCTATCAAATTCAAGCTAAAATTGCTTGTAAAAAATCTGCAACATAAATCGATTACTTAAGGGGAAGTGAAACTACCCGCAAGAAAGTGGTGTGACAAAATAGAAAACATAGCAAAGAATTATCGCCCTTCTGGCGTGATAAACAGACACACAGCGAGACAGATGGAGGCTGTAAGCGATCGCGGTCATGTCAACAAATAGACAGACTTGAGTCGCGGAATGTACATATACTATTATAGGTATACGGTATGAAGTGAATAGAAAAATCTTGTGTTAGTAAAAGAATGCCACTTTTCCCAATGTTGTATTGATACCTTATTATGTAAGAATAATATTTAAAACTACCTTTTGCCCTCGGCTTCGCCTACGTGTATTTTGTTTTTTACCCATTTTACTCCCTTAAAGATGAAATTTCCAAAATTTATTTGAGCTCACTTGCGCTACATTTGAAGAACCTCTCAGCAAAATTTCCAGCTTCAACAGTTTGTCTCATTATTATTTTTGTTCATGTGGACGGGATGATAAATTAAGATTTATTTATTGGAATAAGGGTAAACTATGTCCTTATAAATATGTCTGTGTAAATATGGCAGACTGCAAGTTATTAAAATTATGATAGTGACAAAGTGTCTTTAGTGTTAACTACGTACTATAATAAAACTCACCTAAACAGTGTTCATGAAACATGACTTTTTGAGAAAATGTTAAAAAGGTTTCTTTAGACATATTGTAACAAGAAAAGGCCAGTATCGGATTTGTTAAATACAGAAGAGAAACATTACACAGTCAACTGTCCCGGTGTAATAGTGAATGCTTTCTAGAGCAAACTAAATTCAACTTGCTCAAAAAAAAATTACACAGTCCAAATTTGTTAATTACGTGATACTTATTTCGAAAGTAAATCTAATGATATTAGTATTTCGCCTTCGTACAACACCTAGGATCTCGCTTAGATATTAATTAAACTCTCAAATGGAATATGTTGCTTAATTGAACTTTTTATTTAATATTGTTTATGATCACTTATTTAAAAAAATATAATAAAACAGAAAAAATATTTTGTCTGTACATTTAGTATTTTTGACTGAAATGGATAGAGGGACACTTAAAAATTTCTTCTTGAAAAATTTCACGCAAAAACTACAGGACGGATTTGAATGAAACTTTTTTTGTTGTATAGCTATTAAGCCTGGGCAACATATAGGCTATAATTTATTTTGAAAACTAGAACACCTGATGAAGAACCATAACAGAACAGCTAAACTATAAGAAATATGGAAATGGTACCTTTGCAAAAGTTTATCAATCTGACGAGCATTTTCTGTTGACGTATAAAAATTGAAGATTATGGAACATCTGACGAAGAACTCCAAGAGACCAGCTACTCTATAAAATAAATGGTGGGGCATTAGCAAAAGTCGTTCAACCTGATGAGCATTTTCTACTGACGTATAAATAGACACGGGATAGGACAAAGAGGGATCGGGGTGGGAGTGGTGGTACACAGGAAATTGTAAATAACGAGCAGACGAAGATCGGTTATTGAATAAAATATCACTTTTGATTCATTTTAACACCCCAATTGCACTACGAGTCTACGTACCTTATATATTCCCGTGGGACACGGGATAACCAAATGGCTGAAATTTTGAGTACTGGAGTTTAGGTTACTACAGTTTGGAACACAAAAAGATTTTTCATATAAGCGACACACACGCGGGCAAAGCCGCGGGCAACAGCTAGTTTAAAAATAAAATGTTTTAAGCCGATTATTTTCTTAAATGCGTTCAAATATTAAATTTTGAACCTGAGTGAATAGTCGCGTACATCGTAGAACAATCGTACAAAGCTTGAACTCAGTATATTTATCTACTCCGTGTCCCGGGAGCTCGGGGAGGTAAACGCTGGGTCTCCGAGGGCGGGAACAAACTTCACCCGTTTATTACATCGCGCAGATTTAAACTTTAAATTGTCAAAAAGTATATTGTTCGCAGTTATTAACAGAGCTCAGCTTTTATTTAGAATTAAATTGCCCGAGTTTCGCCATCTACTATTTGTTAAGGACTAAAGTACGGGTTGTTGCTTCTATTTTATTTCTTTCTATGTACTGAGGTTATAAATGTCAGTTATTGTTTTACTTAAGGCAAGTAAATGATAGTGACTATGACTTGATTAGACCGTAGATTAGAATGTCTATCTCTGATTAATTACTTACTAAGAATACGTTTTATTTTGTTTTACCTGTCTAATGTCAATTTTGTAAATTGAATTTGCCGCATCTCTCATCTCCTATTGAGGTGAATTCCATCTAGTTTGAATAATCTGACTCGTTTTGACAACTACCGAGTTCGTAAACAATCCCCGCCAGTGTAAATGCTCGTATCAAAATACAATCTTGTGAAATACTAGGCCAAGTCAAGAAATTTTTCAGCACTTCGAGTAGGTATTGGGGTTGCAATAAACTAAAAAAAGGCTTTCCATTTTCCACGTGTTTGTAATGTTTGTACCATAAATAGCTCAATAATCAATAATAATGACTGGCCTGCGGCTGACACGACGCCATTTTTCTGACGAGGATCGGTGAGTTTCCGATCGTTTTGTCAGAACCACACGCAGCTAGACCGGGCCACTTGACATCCGTTTTTATGATTGATGTGGACTCATTTATTATTTATCTAATGAAGGGAACACTCACCGATTCAGTATGAACAAAGTGAGAGTTGCTATTATTGCATATAAATTATATTAAAAAAATATTACCTACGTTGGGTCCAAGGTCCAATAAGGACTATCGCACAATCAGGTTCAGCATATCTCAAGCTTTTGACAAATAACTTTTAAGATAACGAAAAATATTTGTCACAACTAAAGAAAAAAAAATAGCATTGTAGGTAGGTATATAATGCTTAAATTAATTAATAGGATTGTACCAACTATTACTACAACTATTGATTGTTGTAAATTGTGGATTGTTGTTGTATTGTTTCTATCTCAGCTTCTGTACCTTTTATTTTGTCGTCCGCTTATCATATTATATTCATTAAGGTTTTAGATAAAAATCGATGTTTGCTTTATTAGATATTGCTTTAAGCGTTAAGTCCTCCTGAAGTGCCTTAAAAATAATAAATAAAAATTATGTCACCCTTCGTTGGGGTCGCAGGTTTAAGAGGTTCTAGGTAATTAATACAATTTAATCACACCTAAAAGTTAAGCATCAGTTTAAAACAACGCCAAATGACATAGCGCTCCGAGCAAAGTTACACAGCGCTCTCAGCGGTGGTAGTGCGACGGCCAAGTGTGGCCAAACTCGCTCTGTTCAAAGCGGGCAAACAGTAGGTGTGCAACTTTTATTGCATACCGTTGCAGTGTTGAACTTTGGGTGTGTTTCATTCATTTGTCAATTAGTTACTGAGTTCCAAATGCCTAATTAAAATAGTGTTGTGAAAGCAAATGGGATTTGTTTTTATTTAGTTTATGATATACTAAAACATTATTTTTTTATCGATTTGGCCAATTAGAGAAAGCATCATTGACGAGGATAAAATCTGTGTAAAAGATATTGAACTTATTGTTATATTTCTTTTATATCAATCAACATTAAATAAGGGTTTACATAAAAATATAACTTCCATAGCCTACAACAGAGCCTCAGATTGGAAAACTGGCGAGAATTGGTGCAAGACCGCAAAAAATGGCGTCATCTCGTGTCGGAGGCCAAGATCCACTTCGGGTCGCTGCGCCGCAGTAGTTAGTAAGTAAGTAAGCCTACAATATCATATTTCCAGTACAATACTTTCAGTTAATAAGTAAATGGCTACAGTCGATATTGAACAGAATTTACATGCGCCAATTCGCGCGCTAACAGCCAATTAGCATTAGGCTAAAGTAGGCTAATGTAGCCCAAACGAAAATGGCCGTCGCCAGCAAAACAAGAGAATCGTGTGGCTGTAACCGTGCTACTGACAGTACGTACGATAAATCTATTGAAATGCAATATGGTTTGGTTGCAATTAGCTTAGCAGTAAAGGTGACTATAACCCATAGAGCTAGGTACGTTCTGTCGGAGTAATTAGCTCTATGCTATAACCATGGTTTTTCGACCCACCGGAACGACGGAACACCGGAACCACCGGACGAAATTGAAACATTATTGTACACGCCTGAATAATAAGATAAGATAAAACAAATTACGTCCCTTACATATATTTTTTGGACTTATCCACACACAACACGCATACACACTACTCACACAAAATTTTATAATGTACTAGCTTTCGCCCGCGTGAAGTTCCCACGGGAACAGTGCTTTTTCCCGGGATGAAAGGTACCCTATGTCCTTCTCCGTACTTCCAACTATGTGTATGCGAAATTTCGGGAAGATTGGTTCAGTAGATAAAGCGTGAAGAGATAACAAACAAATAAACAAACCAACAAACAAACAAACAAACAAACTCACTTTCGCATTTTTAATATTAGTTAGGATAGGATTATGTAGTATTAATATAATGTAACTAGACTACTTACAACCTGTAACTCTGAAAAGACCGGTGGCTCCTAACACAGGTATCTTTTACTTAAAAGGAGTCGCCTGCCACTTGTAGTAACCAATGTAAGTGAATCAATAATATATTTTTCATTTTTCATTTTTACCGGATCCACAAGTAAACACTCTTTTTTGCCCGGTATTTTCCAAAACATAATGTTTTCTCGTTGTTAAGGCCGTTAAGGCCAAGGATAATATTTTGATGCCCGGATTTGACCTGCTTTTTCTGGATTTGATTATGTCCTTGAAAGTAATTACATTTGGGCTTTGGGCTTAAGTAATAATTAATATGTAAAATTTTGATTTGTTGTTATTTATTTATTTAACCTTTATTGTACAAAATTAAACGTACAATAGAAGGGCTATCTACCAGCCAACCTTTGGGTCATGCAGAGAAATTTAGGTGGGTGTATAATAAAGGTTATTGGTTTACATTATAGATAACATTTTGTCCTGAAATCTCACAGTAGGGCAAGTAAGAAATACAGCGATCGATCAAAAATCCACCGTTTGTAATCACAAATTGATGACATCAATCAAATCGACGTCTGGTTTAATGGATTACTGATTTTGTCATTAGCTCGATCGGTAATCTTGTTTGGCTGCTTGAGGGTTCTATGATATCTGTGATTACTCTGCAATCGATTCCAAAGTTATGTCGAGTGGAATCGATTGTTATTAGTAGATTAGGGATACGTTTCAAGAGCAGCGGCGCGTGGAAATCATGCGATGAAGTACGGTTTAATTTGGAGGAGTTTCCACTATTGACATTTTATGAGCTCTTCTGTGAAATCTGTGTCTAAAGCATGAACTTACAATACTTTAGACACGTGAACTTACAAATTTAAGAGTTGACTTTCTCAATTCTTCTACTTTCCTTTTCTCTCATCACATACTTATCTAGACGGAAGCAGCACGAAAGTTTTAGAATTTTATTTAGTTATTTTTTATATTTAAAATAGCAATGGAATTAATATCTCTTTAGAACATACACTTCAGACTAGTTTTAGCATCAAATCACTAAAATTTACAGAGAAAATAATATAATTACGTTTAACAGGGTTAGCAAATTACCTAAAGACTGTCATCTTCGTAAATTGATCGAACTAAATATCTGACGACCTTAAACAAAATGAGAAGCAATCAAAATAACAGGAAACTATCGTCATGCACAGCCATATACATAATCGTAGGTGTCGCTAGTGAGTCATGTCGCGAAATCGACCAACTTATAATGGCGCAACTTTGACAAATGCCGATTGCTTCGCCAAGAGTTTTAGAACTCTCACGCTAATTTAAACCCTATGTTTGGTCAATAGACTTCAAATTTCTTAGTTAGTTATCAAAATTGGTCGGTCTTTCACTGTAAACTTGCTTATTTGATGTGTTACATTTTAATAGTTTATGTATGCCTATTAGGCACTTTAATGTTCTTCCCAAATCGATTCGATAAGGCTGTAAAAATGAGGTTAGTCTTTTTTATAACCCTTTTTAAAATATTTAAGTTTATATCATCTCTACCTTACTTTTCCGCTAGAAATAAAACTTGTAATATGGAATAGAATTAAAACCGAGATACCCTAGGAAGTAGGTATAGCCCTGAGGCGCAGCTAATCCACAGATAAGTAGACGGCAGATTTACTAAACGATGGCCAATATATGGGCCCGTAGCTAAGAGGTGACGCCGTGTTAGGGTCGGCACACAATGCGAAATCGACGGCCTTTATGCTGATGCGGGTGATGTATTATTCGAGTTACAGGAGAAAGCGGAAGGCAGGAATGATGATAAATAGTTTAAAATATATGGAGACATAGCGCTAAGAGGCAACATCATGTATAACGACTGACGGCTTGATGGTGGCGGTTCGAGTTACGGAATAGAGCGAAATACCGAAACTGGTAAAAGTAACATTGTATACTGCTATATTGTATTGATTGTAAAGGGAATGAATAAATGTAATGTGTAATTAATAAATCACATCACGCAAACTGACTTAACGCCAAAGTTAGTCAACGGATAACCTCGGCTTCACTCGGTTGGAATTTGCTGTTTTAGAGAAATAATGTCGTAAATGCTTTCTTTTGAGATAAAAGTTATTTTCGTCCCTTCAATTCCTACATGCCTCTTGTCGAGTCAATCAAATCAACCACAAACAACAAAGTTTAATTGACTTGATTCTTTTTTAATTTTTTTTAGAGCCACTGATACCTGTTAGTATGTAGCCCTTAGTTCTCGCTATCCCTCATGACTTGTGTCACAAGCAGTCGTTCTCAAAGTGCGAGTGGGCAGAGTGCCCGATATCCTGATATACAGGTTAGAGCTGAACCCTGCACGAAAAGATTACTATTTGGAACCGCATATTTCTTCCATGTGGTTATTCAGTTTTTTGTTACGAGTCCTATTCTAATTTTAGGATTCCATTGGCACCTAAGTTACGAAACTGTATGAATTGATACTACCTACTGGTGGATGTTTTTTTATCATTGTTGATTTTTATTATTTACACAATGCATTATTTTACTTGGGGTGTAATTCTACTCATGGTTTTTAACAGTTATTATATCAATGACTGTTTGAGCGAACGAAACTTTGCTTAACAAGCCAAGGGGTTTGATAAATGTGCCAAATTTCATGGAAGGGATCAAAGAAGCTCATGCTGCCGTGAGCTTGGCTGGACACTTGACACGCTGCTGTCTCGATTTCTGAATAAACTTTTCCTTTTACAAATTTAAAACCATTACATATGGTAGAGCTAACAAATTATTTCGAGTAAACTTTTGTAAGGGTATTATTTGATACTGCAGGATACATTTCGGCAGAGCTTTAAAGCTCTGTATTAAACAGGAGAGGTCCCCACCTTATTCCTTGTCGCAAGCCGGAACACGACCCTGCCCGGGACACACAGGATATATACTCAGAGATCAAGCTTTAAAGCACACTTTAATATGTGTTTATGAAGAAATTAGAAAGGCAAGCATTATTTTTCGTCAATTAACAGAAAATTATCCTATGTGTGTAAATACTTTATTACATGACTATCGTCATGTTGTTCTTCTTCTTATCGAGTATGTTACTAGCACTGGTATCCGACTTTTTTCAAGACACATAAAGGCATCTGATATGACTTGACGACTATCTTGACGATATAGTGGTAGTAGTCGCATACACACCAGTGACACAGCTAGTATGCATCACCTTTCTAAAATAATAACTGTATGAAGCTTTGACTCTGGTGCCCCTCTGCACCTGGACACAGCATCACGCCTTAAATCATCTGATATTCACCGACGACGAGGCCGTCCCGTAAATAGGACGCATTCAATGCTAGATCCAAATTTTGGAAAAGCCGCAGCTGTATTCCACTGTTCATTAGTGTCTTTCGGCAGGCATTTCTTCTCAGCAGTGATCGCTGCGAGCGAAATGCTAGTAGTTTGTAGCTTTGAGAATTATAATATTATGTAATTTAAATTTTGACATGAAAGTACATATAATACTACTCGTATATGAATGTTTTGTTGCTAAATAAACGACTGATTTAGATTTTTACATTTTTAATACGTCGATGTTATCCTATTTCAGAATTCCTACATTTGTATGTTAAACCACAGATGTTATATTATTTAAGAGCCGGACAGAATTAGCATAGACGTGTTACTCTATCAGTAGTTACTTGTTTCCTTATGATATAATGAGGAACCTCTTGTCGACTCTTATAGAACACATAAATCCCTTAAAGTTTCAAAGTATATGACGTAAAAATCTTCCTTTCATCATAAAAAACGGTGTCACTCACGGCTTTTTAAATCGCATAATTAAATTTCTGCAAGGGCCGCCAGTAACTCTGACAAAAAACGTATCTCGGCGAAATTCTATTTAGCTTTAAAACCCGCGGAAACTTATTATAAGCAAATCTAATAGAGGCCCATTTCCGAGGGCCGTTAAGGGCCTGCGGGACCCGGGCCGCAGTAAAACTGAAGAATATATTTTTTGGTAAAGGTATAATAGAAAAACACGATTTATTGACTACTAGCGGTTGCCCGTGCCATGAACTCTTAGTTCAGATAATAACATAACATACTGAAATGCTTATTTTTCCGAAATCGATTGTACCTATCTAAATGGAATCACACGCAGAATGACATAGTGGTTTCTCCTTAAAATGGTTTCTCCTCAAAATGTTTTCTACTAACCCTGAATGAAACGAGATTAGCCGACCAAGGAAAAGATCTCCCATAATTGTTCGCTAAGCTAATTTGGTCGCATTATGCTGAAAGCCAATCCTATTTGAGGGTATAATTGCGTTATTTTTCTAGGTGTCGCGTCCGTTTTTGTACGCAACTAATTTTATTACCTATACTATTTGCTGGAAGAGAGTGCAGGGAGAGGAGCTAAAAAGTGAACTAACTTTATCAGTTACAAAAACATAGAGGCGCTCTTTCCGACTGTTCATAATACGCACGATGTTAAACAACATCAATGTCAAAGTTATACATTTTTGGAAATAGGAAAAACACTGGAACACAAGTAGGTAGTATGATAATAAAGACTTGATTTTGTAACAGTATTGTATAGAAGACAAGCTAATTATTAAAAAAAAATAAAAAACACGACTGACGAGTTTTTACTCAAAAAGTACATACAAACATATAAGTTATATACATTTTTGAAATCGCCTTTTAAAGCCCTTCAATTTGATACCCCACTCGATAAGATTGATCAAATTTTTTTTTTTTGGTCTGCTATTTATCGCATATATAACCCGCCATTTTGTTTTTATGTTGACGTCATATAGCCTATGTCACTCGGAAGAATGCAAGGAATCTAAAAATACATCTCACATCAAAATCTGTTAAGCCGTTCAGGACTTATGGTGGAATAAAGAAACTTACATACATACATACATACATGAACCCTGAAAACATAACACTCCTTTTTTGGTCAGTCGTGTAAAAACACTGCCCAATGCAAGTACCCCTGGGTTTGACGAGAGGCCTCGAGGGTCTGGAATCCGCAAAACGTTCGCAAAGTTTGTGATTTTTAATAAAATTAATTAGCACTAATTGAATATGCCTTGGACTTTAAGCCGCATATCCTCTGCAACGTGCCTGCTACGCTATACCTACCTATAGTTACGTACATATTTTCCAGGCTTGTTTATTGCGGAACAAAACTTATGTAAGTACTTATGTACATTCTGATTTCACATAAAAAGTATACGACAATGTCGATGATTATTATGTGTATGGTTACCTTTCTTTGTGGTCAACTCATCCTTTTGTATTTACTCGCGACAAGTGACTTCCAACGGCCCCGGCGGCCCTGCCCCGGTGACGGGGCCGTTGGAAAAAAAATTTCCAACAGGCCCGGCGGGCCCGGATTTAGCGTTGACGGGGCCGTTGGAAAAAAAAAATTACCAACGGCCCCGGCATATTTTTTAAATAGGACGGATAGCATAAAAAATTTAAAGCATACGCTCCGGTAGAGTTTAAAGGGGGGGAAATTGTGTATTATTTTGTAGACCTTAAATATGAAATGAAATTAAAAAAAGAGTTTGTATGTAACAATCAGTTTTTATTGTTGATAAAAAATAAATATCAACTAGGTATCAACAATCATATATATAAGAAAATAAAATACATGATGTTTGTTTTATATCATGACACAGAATACATAATAGTACAAGGTATTAAGATAACAATAATATTTATTTTATTTATTTAACCTTTATTGTACAAACACAATGTATGGCACAATAGGTGGACTTAATGCAGAAGCATTATCTAACAGTCGACCTTAATAATACATACAAACTCTTTTTTTAATTTCATTTCATATTTAAAGTCTACATAATAATACACAATTTCCCCCCCTTTAAACAATACCGGAGCCGTATGCTATATTTTTTTTATGCTATCGGTCCCATTTAAAAAAACACACCGGGGCCGTTGGTGATTTTTTTTTCCAACGGCCCCGTCAACGCAAAATCCAGGCCCGCCGGGGCCGTTGGTAATTTTTTTTCCAATGGCCCCGTCACCGGGGCAGGCCCGCCGGGGCCGTTGGAAGTCACTCCTCGCGACTGTACTTCAGAAATGTTTGTAAATGCAAAAGGATATTGTTTTATTCCAAAACTCACAGTCACTTTATATGATCATATCAGTTTTAAAAATAGTTTTAACATTTTTTTTTTTTGATCATCCTAGATTTATACATATTATCATATTTTCTATTATACAGGAGTTTTTATCTTCTTTATATAGGTTTGGCAAGTTGGCATAGTAGGTTTGTTATTTGTATCCATTTCATAATATCGCTTGCCATCTTACACGCAGTACTGGAGTGGTGCCTTTAAAACCAGAAGTGCAGCACTTCCAGATTTACTGAAACATTTTATGAAATTGGATCACCTCAAGCTCCGTAACAAGAGGTAATTAAACATTAATTGAAGAAAATTAATAACAAAAGTAATTAAAAGAAAACTCCTAATTTTTCTTTTGGCAGTTGTTAGGCAGTAAATTATATTAATGATAGTACTTTTCAATTTACTTCAAATGAAACATGTTTATATAGGTGAAGTGGATTTTGTGACATAAATTTACTGATGTTATAACTTATTCACTATCTTCTAGTATAAAGATAGAAGAATAAGTATTAGCGCTGCCAACATCACAATTGTAAGGAAGATAATTGTCAAAATCAGCTTTCCTGCTAAATCTGAAGTTATTTCATGAAAACACATTATGAAATATTCTCAGAATGTCAATTACGAGTTAAGAGTGCCAAATAACTTTACTAGCGAAATGCACATATTGAAAGTCTCATAAGAAAGCCTCATAATTTGCGTGGAGCAGATCCTTTTGATACAATTCGTTGACATCCGTCATGTTTTCATTACATCCTATCGCTGTTATTGACGTCATAGTAGCTGGGGTATCGTTGTGAAAGGCGGAGGCGGGAGCGTTTGCAAGAGAAGCGATGCCTTTGCTCATTATCTTCTTCTTACCAAGTTCTATTCTTTATTGCTTAGGGAAGTGGTTTGTATGTAGAATATAATAACACATACAACGACTTAAAATTGCTGTTATTCAACAAAACTTATTTTTTTCTATTTTGTTTCAGGTAAGTTCATTCAAGATAGGATCCCGGGAAACCATCGAGCAACAAGGACTTCCGCGCGCGGAACGGAAGGAGTCCGTGTTGCTCTGTGCGGGAAACTCGACATGGAAATCAGTAAGGATACAACATCAAAGATCGAAAAATTTATTATAAATTTACTGTGGCATATCTCCACGGTCTCATTCATAGTTATCATAATCATTTTGCCAATTTTAGCCCAAAGTAGTCAAATAAGAAATTTTAAAATCAAGCCTTTTCATAGTTCTTTTTTTTTAATTTGGACTTTATTAACTTTCAATTTATTTGGCACCTAAATATCACAAGTAAGTTCTCACAAAACTATTATAAGCATATTTTAAACTTTACGGGAATGCTTTATTTACTGGGTTCTATTGTTAAATAATATGGGATTGTTGGTTGAATAACATTTCCAGTCGTGAACTATTCAACAATGGTAATATAAAATTGATCAATTCAATACAACATTTAGCATGGTATTCCTAAATACAAAATTGCTACAGTAGCCAAATAGTTTGCGATGCAATTGGAACAATAGATGAATTCCACCAATTCGGCATATGTGTATTTTGGAAATGGGAAACGCTGAGATTAAAACAAATAAATACAGTTATGTTTATTTTTGCTGATGACAAATTTCATTTTACGCAAAAAATAAATGGTTTTGAATTTTTTTATAATACGAGTATATTTTGTGGTGTAGATTTCTTTTACATGACTATATACTATAATAAGACTAATATTGCCTGGTCACCTGGAGATCAGCCAAAAGCAGGAAAATTGACATTTCTATTAATTATTTAGATCATTTTTCAAATCCCTGACATTTTTCTGCTTGCCAAAAAGAAAGTATGTATTTTTCAGAAAACATAAAAGAAATGTACTATTTTTTTATTAAAAGATGACAATTTCCTTGGAACATATCCAGTTGAAATAAAAATTGTGAAGTCAGGAACCGATAAACACAGCGATGACAGCGCGCCGCGGAAATCGAGGAAAACGGAGAGCGAACAAAAACCAGCAGATACGGCCCGCCCGCCGACCGCGAAAGGAAATCCAAATTACAATAATAAAAACGTTTGTGAAATGGAGTGAAAAAGTCAAGCACTAGCAAAAACTATTTGCCGTTCACGCAAACCATTTTCGACTCTATCAGAGTTGAATAAAATCGATGTGGGTTGTACCTGTCAGGTTGTAGGGTTTTGGCAAATGGGTGGGGGTCCGGAGGCAATTCATTCCACATTAGGAGGGCAAGGGCTTTTATATTAATTGCGAACGCCATTACAAGGTCACCCCGTCGCTTAGCGTATGGAAATTCGAATCAGCATTCAATTCACGCGGGAGACGTTACTATGAGCGGTTTTTACAGGCTTTTATTACGAGAAATTCTGAATTAGTGTCGGTTTCTGGCGGCGGCATGTGGGAATTAGTAGGACGAATATGTATTTCTTAATCTATCGTGATTTTGATTGAAATGACGATTTTTAAAATGCCATAAGTAGACAATCGTTGATTCGAAATATTTGTAAGTAGACAGATGAAACTTTATATCTCTGTAAGTCACAAATACCTATATGCTTCGTATTAATTTATACCAGTTAATCCAGAATACCAATAGTCATAAAAATACGCTCAATGGTGGGGTGATTTAGAACAAATATCAAAACTTTGATGATGGTGATACTTGCTTAGAGCGCTGTCATTATCATTTTAAAGGGTACTCAAATTCAAAACAAAAATCTGTTTGTAAAGAAGAATTGGTACAACAAATGCAAATAAAATGAGAATTTTTTATTATTCATTTCTATATTTCTTAAGCTGGTCCCAGTTTCAGCACAGGAATCTCAAGTTTCCGTGTTTTAAACATTAAAATGTCATCGTTGTCCGTCGTTTCCTTTCAGTTTTGCCAATTTACATTTACAAGAAATAATACCTATTTTATTCTTAGTAAAAGTTGGAAACACTGCAAACAAAGAGGAATATTTACTCTCATTGCACTTTTTATTTTAGAAGCACTACGGGAAAACAAGCGTAGTTTTTCTTGAAAGTAGAAATTGTAGATACAAATAGGTAACACTACTACAAAGCGACTCCAAAGAAGTATCTTTGGACTCGCTAAAACCTTTACATGATGGCAAATTTATACTCGTTGCAAAGATAAAGTTTTGCGTTAGCAGAAGACAAAAATGTACAATGATTGGCCGCAAAGCGAACCCAACGTATATACACGATACCTAAAATAGAAGTAATAAAAAAATATTGAGTTTTGTCAACCCTTGCAAAGACGTATACAAACTTTTTGCTTATAAACAACTTTCATGCAAATAATACTCAAGTGGCAGCCCTAAGTAAAAGCGATGTGAGCCACTCGAGAGACAAACGAGTGCCGCCACTCAATCCAAATAGAACCGTGTTATCACGCCAACAAGATTGCTTTTTCCGTGTCAATCGAAATAGGATATTGGTGATATCTGTCAGGAGATAAAGCAAAGTGTTTACGTGTCGAAAGGCAAGGTTGTTTTTTCTCCCAATAAAGGTGCGAATCCACTGTGTCAGGTGCAGTAAAGTGCAATTTGTACTGAAATTCATAGATGTCAGTTACCATTTCATTTTGAAATTTTACTAAGAGCTTTCTAAAATCGCGTATTCAAATTTCAGCTTTTTTTGTGAAGTAACGTATGTAAAATCAAATCAAAAATTCTTTATTGAAATTTGGCCTTCAAAGAAGGCTCTTTTCACGTCAAAAACTAATTATTTAATCATAGCATTATGTCTCAAAGCTACAAACTACTAGCATTTCGGATCGACCACTGCTGAGAAGAAATGCCGAAAGACACTCATGAAACAGTCTTGAAATTGCTTGTCTGTTGTGTCGCGTCCCTTCCTATGCTTTGGACACCATTCCATAAATTGAATATCAACTTATGTATAACATAAAAAATGCTAAAAGACGGTAGGTCGTTCTTTAAAAGACGATATATGAAGAGAGCACCCGCTCGTCGATCATGGGTGCTGACGATCATGAAGCCGAGAGAGTGATGAATCCATCCGCGGGGGTAGGTAGAGACTATTCTCTATACTTACTTACTCCCGCGGAAAACTTGTATACAGGGTGATTAAACACTTACAACCTAGGGTTGAAAGTACTCATGACTCTGAAATCTCAAAAATCGTCCGAAATGTATGGCACAGATGATGTTTTTTTCTTCACCCCTAGTAAGGTTGTTTAGTGGTTAGTTTTTTACAAATCATTCTGTACATGTAATTATGTAACAATCCTTTTCAGGAAATAGTAAGCGTTATGAAATAAAATCAAAAAAATAAAATTACATAATAGTATACTTTGCTGGAGCCGATATTTTCCTAAGTTATTAAATTTTTTACATTGAAGTGATATTACCGACCCGATTTAAACGACTGTACTTGCAAGCCACCGCGAGTGTGGAAACAAAATATATAGGCTATAGATATGTCTTCTCTAAAAATACTCCTGCAGTTTGATATAAAAATATCTGTGCAAACTGTTACTAGTCTATGTTTGTGTGGTATGAGGAGTCATAGAGACTTACAAGACTGTTTCATGAGTTTCTTTCGGCATTTCTTCTCAGCAGTGCAGCAGTGGTCGTTTCGAAATGCTAGCAGTTTGTGGCTTTGAGACATAATATACTAGAGCCTTCATTGAAGGCCATGTTTCAATAAAGAATTTTTGATTTTGATTTTATAGGGCCAATAAAACATAAGTACCTACGCGCATCACATCACGCAATAAGTAAAAGTAGATCATAAATTTTATGTAAAGAAAAGTTTAATAGTAAAAAGTACAAAACAGTAGTAATTACATTGAAAACTAGATCTGCAGTTTCGTTACCTTATTGATAATATTTTACGACTCTGAAATTTTACGAACTTGACATTTTACGACCTTGAGATTTACGACTTTGACATTTTAAGACCTTGACATTATTCGACTTTGACATTTCCAGACTTTGACCTTGACATTCTCCTACTTGACATTTTCAGACTTTGACATTACACGATGTATAGATAATATTCATCTATAACATGTCTTTCAAATTAAGAAAGTGACATATCTATCACGTCCATAGTTTTCCGCGGGCCCTGGAAAAATGAGCATTATTCGTATTGTTCGACACACTTATTCCGCCGCTTGCTCACGTTTTCGATCGGTTATATTTCTATTTCCACATTTCTCTGATAAAATGGGACTCGCTCAGTAATTTATCGACGAATTTGTTATTTCGCTTGATTGCTCCGGGCACAGCGGAATGAATATAGGAATAGCATTTGTTTTCCCATGCTTTGAAGAATGAAATCTAGATATACTTTTATATGTTTTTTTACGTTCTGGGCAATAAAGAAGGCTACATATGTAAATTTTTTGAAGCATTGGTGACCAAGCAAGCAGTTTAGGAACTCTTGCCTTTCTAACGGTTTGGACCTTATTCGGTCCGACATGTATCTGCTTCTGCGGATCAATCTGCCTTACATTATACTTTTTTTACTTTACATAGTGAACGTCGATATTTACGTAATGAACAGCTTCGGACCACTTTATTATTGTATTTTTTTCATAGTTTGTATAAGTTTTCCTATGTTCTTTTATTTATGATGTGTGTTCGTATTCTTATTGAGAACTACTCAAATAGAGAAGTTCAATAATAGGAAGTATGCCATGATTGATAGCTGCAACTTATTTTTATGGATTCTCAGAAGAAAATCAAATAACTTATCCAGCCGTTGTTGAATGAATGTACGAGTAACATACAAAAACTTATCCTGATTATAGAATGATGCTACATAACGCAATAAATCTATATCTCATCTTATTGGTTCATCATCATCAGTCATTTTTAAAAGAAATATTATTGCTGGGAACGAGCTTTTTTATGGATGGATATAAAAGACTGGTCTCATCTATACATATAATAAAACAGTAAAAATATTTTGTCTGTACATTTAGTATTTTTGACTGAAATGGATAGAGGGACACTTAAAAAGAATAATAGAAAGCAAAAATTTTTTTTGGAATTTCTTGTCTGTCTGTCTGTCTGTCTGTATGTATGTACGCGTTTCACGCAAAAACTACTGGACGTATTTGAATGAAACTTTTTTTGTTGTATAGCTATTAAGCCTGGGCAACATATAGGCTATAATTTATTTTGAAAACTGGAACACCTGATGAAGAACCTTAACAGAACAGCTAAACTATAAGAAAAATGGAAATGGTGCCTTAACAAAAGTCGTTCAACCTGATGAGCATTTTCTGCTGACGTATAAAAATTAAAGATATGGAACATCTGATGAAGAACTGCAAGAGACCAGCTACACTATAACATATATGGAAATGGCGCCTTATTAAAAGTCGTTCAACCTGATGAGCATTTTCTGCTGACGTATAAAAATTGAAGATCTGGAACATCTGATGAAAAGCTCCAAGAGAGATTTTTCATCTAAGCGAAACTCACGCGGGCGAAGCCGCGGGCGACAGCTAGTCTATACATATAATACATATAATAAAACAGTAAAAATATTTTGTCTGTACATTTAGTATTTTTGACTGAAATGGATGGACACTTAAAAATAATAATGTGTCTGTCTGTCTGTATGTACGTTTCACGCAAAAAGTACTGAACGGATTTGAATGAAACTTTTTTGTTGTATAGCTATTAAGCCTGGGCAACATATAGGCTACAATTGATTTTTAAAACTGGAACACCTGATGAAGAACCTTAACAGAACAGCTAAACTATAAGAAATATGGAAATGGTTCCTCTGCAAAAGTTTATCAATCTGACGAGCATTTTCTATTGACGTATAAAAATCGAAGATCAGGATCATCTGATGAAGAATTCCAAGAGACTAGCTACACTATTGCATATATTGAAATGGGGCCTTAGCAAAAGTCGTTCAATCTGATGAGCATTTTCTACTGACGTATAAATAAACAGGACACGGGATAGGACAAAGAGGGACTCGGGGTGGGAGTGTGGTACACGGGAAATTGTAGATAACGAGCAGACGAAGATCGTTTATTGAATGAAATATCACTTTTGCTTCATTTTAACACCGCGACTGTACTACGAGTACATAATATATTCCCGCGGGACACGGGATAACCAAATGGCTGAAATTTTGAGTACTAGAGTTTAGGTTACTACAGTTTGGAACACAAAAAGATTTTTCATCTAAGCGAAACTCACGCGGGCGAAGCCGCGGGCAATAGCTAGTTGGTTATAAAGGTAATATTACATTAGTACACTACATACATAAGTGATATCTCCATCACTTTTATAGGTCAAATAAAAATAAAACTCCAAGGGCGCTCATCAACTAGATGGTCTGACCAAATAAAGAATCGAGACACACCGAAATTCTACGTTGTCGCTAACATCACAGTTCATCCGTTACAGAATTTCATCCATGACTACGATCGTCAGTCATGAAGGACCGACCAGAGAGAGAGAGAGAGATAAAAGTTATATGAAATTGATATAATGTTCTCTTTATCGAGGCAGATATTAATTCTTCAGCGAATGAGTAAGTAAGTATATAATATTTGACTCACTCTAACCACGTTCCAAAAGTGTCGGTTTCAAACCACGTATGGTTTGAATTGTGAATGATTGCATCGGAGGGTAGGACATAAAAATAAAAGTTGTACACGCCGGGTCACGCCCACTTGGGCGGCGGCCAAGGACCAACTTCTGGGGAATAAATCTCTAAACTGGGCCAGTGTGTGAGAGGTTTAACAATGGTAACATTATTTAACGGCTCAATGGTTCTTTAAAAGCGTCGTAAAAGACTACGTGATGTAAGTTATGTCTGAGTGGTTTAGAGAAAAGGATTTTTGAATTGAAGAATAAAGTTTTTATAAATTTTGAAACATTTTTTTTACAACTTTTATTTAATTAATCTAAACAATCCAACAAAATACCTAACATGCAATAAACTTAAATTAAAGCTCGTGGAAGGGTCAAATTAAATTAAGAGCGTTTATTCCGGAAAGCCGTTTTGCAAGGATTTAAGTACCTACGTAATAATTAACGACTACGACAAGTAAAAATCAATGAAATCCTATTTAACCCTTTAGTTTGACATGTTGTCAATAGAGTGTATCTACCTATAAAGAAAATTTAAGGTTTAATTATGTCTGTTACTGTTAAATTAAGCTTTTGTAACGCAAGTTTTGATTTTACAGCTCTATGTAACTTTTTGTTGATACTTTGCGTGGCCCTTAGCAGTCCGCTTCGAACAGGCCGAGCCGAGCATAAAGTTAAAAAAAATATTATGATTTTTTGTTTAAGAGTTTATGAGAATTATTGACTATTATTATGGGATAGGTTAGGTATGTAAAAATAATTAAAAATGACCTTAAAGTATCAAAAACACAACCCAAAATCATTTAGTGTGGGGCAATGTGATAAAGCTTCAGAACGAACAATATACGAACAAACACTTAGGTATACTTTTAAAGTCTTTGGTGCAATAATAACACTTTTAAGCGTGTTATAAAACTGAGCTTAAGTGTGGTGAAGTAGGATCCCAGACTAGTTCCCGGCGCGAGGCGGGCCGCAGCGACCTCTGCACCTCTGCCTCTGCAGGAGCGGTTAATGTTTTCTCAGCTATTAACCCCGTTCTAAATTAACTGCGGCACGTGCTGCGCCGGCAGAGAAGCTTAGCTCTGCTCAATTTGATGTGACTGTCTTCATTATACCTATTATAACCAATTAGATTAGAACAACTGTAAATAAATATTCCAATATTTGTAAAAACGCGTTGAATTGTTAAAAATACATAAAGAGGTCCAACTGAAACGTAACTAATGCTAGAAAAATTTCAGCTGAAAAAGTATTTCTAATTAAAAGGTGTAGGTACTACGTGGGTGGGTATCTAAAACCCTCAGTGTGATATATAATGTTTTTTTGATATTTCAACTAGAATTAAAATGTAGGTATGTTTTAATTGAATTTTACGCTATGGATTCGGGCCTACACAAATATGCCTCTAGAGTATGGGAAATATGTAAAAAAAAATGTTCTATTATATTGTAATATTTGGGTAACATTATGACGCATTTGCTAAATTGTCATTATTTAGCAAAGCTAGCTGAATTTGAGTCGTTCCATCTCGGCCCACCACGGGGCTATCGACGACTACCCAAATGATGTACCTCTATTTGCAAACTGATCTTCCGGAGACCTATTATCAATCTTGTACAGTACCTACAAGTATAAATAACAAAGCATATTTTTTAATGTTTCGTCCCACTGCTGGCTGGTTGAAATATCCTACAAAGTACAATTTAAAATTATGCAATACCATTTCTTTTTTTCTATTCTTTTTATTCTTTGGTTCTTCATGAAACCTTCTCTTCAATCATGCTGTAGATTACCAAAAATATTGAAAATAGCTTTAAAGTAAATGTACGTCATTAAGTGATGCTTTGCATACAATGTTAAAAAAAACATTTAATTTCCCATACTTATTCCAACTTGTTCAACCATCAGTGCTCTCATACCTCAATAACCGGCTTCAAAGGCAGTATGTTTCCCGATCCACCCCGGGGTAATGTTTCCCAATTGGACCACTTTGCGTTTGGTACAATATTCCCACCCTGTGACAATACTTTTATGGCTGTGCGTGACTTGAGCCAAATTACCGCACTTCGCTCATACTTCAAAGTCATTTGTTCGAATTTAACGGGAGAAAAGATATATTGGACCTTGAATGTAAGTCGGGTGGTTGATTTTATATTGCAGAAGGCTGTAATATAGGACCGAATTATTCAACTAGTATTCAAAGGTAGAAATAGAAGGTAACCATGTAACCACGCGTAGCTGACAACGAGTTTTTGCATCAACCATGAGATTTACACTTAAACCTTTAACTAGTGACGTGACAAATTTTTAGCCTACTGTATCTTTTATTCTCTTTAGCGCAAATATGAATCTGTCAAGTTTTTTTATTATTTTATCTATGTGAATGTCCCATTTTAAATATTTGTCAAGATATAAACCTAAAAATAATGAATTGTCAACCTGTTCTATAGTCGTGTTATTATATGTGATATTTAATGCTGGAGGGTTTTTTTATGCGTTTGAAATTGTATGAGTTTTGTTTTATTTACATTTATTTTTAAATTATTTTCCTCAAGCCAATTTGCGATCACAACCAGTGTTTTATTTATTGATTCACTATACTTGGCAGCATCGTCAATTGGACCTCTAAACAGAATAGGGGACCGGACAACTTTTTTTTTGACGCTTCTTTGAAATATCTCACATTAATAGAATTATCCTCAAAAGAATCACATCCATAACCAAAGTATTTCCCAAGATATAGCAAAAAACAATTCACATTTTTAAGCGATGTTTGGGCGATACCAAAACGCCCCTAACTAATCGTGCATTCATATGACGTCACGCGTAGAAAATGGACTTTCCCTAAAAGTTTGAACTCTAATAAATCCGCTCAGGAGAATAAATTTGTGCTGAAAAGTCGCATAATGTGTTTTATTATATGTATTCTATCATAAAATAACATATTTTTCACAATTCTCATACCTTGGCCGGTCCCCTATTGATGTGTCGTCCGCAAATAAAATACATTTGTAATCAGTAATTTTTGGCAGATCATTAATGTACTTATAATAGAAACAGAAAAGGAGCTAATATACTACCAAAAACTACACAAATACCACAAAAATACTAAATGACAAATTGACATAAAATTATTCTATTATATTTAATTTTTTTTAAATTCTATTATTTTAATTTAATTTATATGGTTTTGCAGAAATAAATATTACATACTTGACTAAATTCACATGTGCTTTACTTTAAACTTATTTCAATTTGACATTTTATCTTATTTAATTACTAATATAAAATTTAATTTAATTTAATTGTATAGTATGTAATTGTAATTCATTTTTTGCATGCTGTAACATCAGTAGAATATGTTTGGTTGTTATATGTATTAATTAAAGATCTGATCTGTACCCATATTTAGCAAATAAAATATTTCATTCATTCATTCACTACAAGGGACGTGACGTCTCACGGGCTACTACTTTCAAAGTTAATTTTTGCCATAAAATATAATATGGACGTTTCAAAATTGTATTAATATTTAACCATTGGTATGTAATAAAAGACATTTAAGTAAATTCAATCAGCTTTTATTAAAAACTATTTTTAAAAACTGTAATTAACAATAACTGGTACTTTTCAGCCTTAATTGATATGAGATCTTAATTTTAGCTTTTTAATAGACCTAACATAAAGCACATGAGAAATTTAATACTTTTTTATAAAAATCTAATCTAGAAAGAAACAAAAGAAACAAAAAATATTTTCTTAAAATTAAAAATAAAAATTTTGACAACTGCTCAATTTGGTATAAATCACTCGCAATTTTTGTACAAGGGGCGAGAAAGCATACGGGATTGGAACACCTGACACACGTGTACACTGTCATTCTGTTCTGTTTAGGTGGACAAAACCTAAATGCCCTTCGTTTGCCCTGACTAGTCTCAGACTTTGGACATCTTCTTCGACCATATCATCCCCCAGAACACGCTTTATCACTCACTTGGTAATTCACTGCAGACAACACGTCGTTGCTGATAGTTTTCAACGCAGACGGGACTTTCTATTTTTTGGGGGTTGAAATTGGCCAGGTATTTCGAGTTTTGTTTTTTCATAGTACCCACATAAGTAAGCTTCCGTTTTGCCAACTATTGCAAAAACTATGTGTATGACAACTAGGGACTTGTAGCCTGACAAGTTACGCTCGATTTGTATGGCACCTAGGGACCTGTAGCCCGACAGGCTACGCACGATTTTGTTATTGTTATAAATCACGTGTAATGCAACCGACAACAAGTCCGCCTCCTTCCAAGGTCGTTTTAGCACTAAAACAAAAGCTACTGAGAAGCAGTGTCTCGGCAAGTGGGGGAAGTGACCGATTTTGAGAATTTGTAAAACACGTGACGCCTGTGAGACTCCACGTCATATAAAGGTAAAATATGCGTGTAGTCTCATGGTGAATGGAATGCCGGTGAATGAGTTCACTGTCAGAGTGATAAAAATATCTGTTGTGTTATATTTATTATTCACTAGCGACCTAGAAAACTACAAAAACTGGGTTTTTCTTTCATAAATAAATGATTGTCAAAATAAAAATTCTCTACGTAAGAAAGTGCCTTCCTTAAAGGCCAAGTTTCAATAAAATATTTTGACTTTGACTTTAAAATTTATAAATTAGTATAAGATAATTTTCCGAAATCGATGATTAATATTTGTGAACTGGTTCACTAATGTTTCACCAAAAAACCTTTCACAAACCATCACTTTATAAACTATCACTTAAAAAACTATACCTTTTAAAAATGTTTCATTTTACAAACTCGTTATTTTAAAAACGTTTCATTTTACAAACTTTTTTTTTATAAATGTTTTACTCTACAAATGTATCGAGTATAAAACTTTTATTTTATAAAGTTTTATTTCATCAAATAACTCTCTTGACAAAAACATCATTTTACAAACCTACTAGAATAAAATATTAATCAATGGCTGGCAGCTTCTTTGGCCAAAAGCTAAGCAATGCCAATGGCAGAAATAACCTAAACCTAACGTTTTTTCCACCCTCAAAGTCTTTCCGGGTGGTCATAAAAAAAAATAACCTGAACCTAACTTCTTTTCCGCCGTCAGTCTTCCTGAGTAGTCATAAAAAAAATAACCTGAACCTAACTTTTTTCCGCCTTTAAAGTCTTTCCGGGTGGTCATAAAAAAATAACCTGAACCTAACTTCTTCTCCACCCTCGACGTCTTTTCAGGTGGTCATAAAAAATAACCTGAAACTAACTTCTTTTACGCCCTCAAAGTCTTTCCGGGTAGTCATAAAAAAATAACCTGAACCCAACTTATTTTCTGCCCTCATGTCTTTCCGGGTGGTCATAAAAAAAATAACCTGAACCTAACTTTTTTCCGCCTTTAAAGTCTTTCCGGGTGGTCATAAAAAAATAACCTGAACCTAACTTCTTTTACGCCCTCATGGTCTTTCCGGGTGATCATAAAAAAATAACCTAAAGCTAACTTATTTTCTGCCCTCAAGTCTTTCCGGGTGGTCATAAAAAAATTACCTGAACCCAACTTATTTTCTGCCCTCAAGTCTTTCCGGGTGGTCATAAAAAAAATAACCTGAACCTAACTTACAGCTCAGATCGTTTAAATTTTCTTTTTTTCATTAAAAAATTAAAAATTGTTTATTTACTTCACAACAAATGGCCTTGGACTACATAACATAGGTATGTGATAAACATAAATTTAATACCCTAAAGGACAGTATTGTTGTGGAGATCTGGTGCCCGCGCTAGGTATCAAAGATCCTGTGTTGCAGGTTACCAGGTCCCCCACCCGGTGTGAACTGGTTCACTAATGTTTCACCAAAAAACCTTTCACAAACCATCACTTTATAAACTATCACTTAAAAAACTATACCTTTTAAAAATGTTTCATTTTACAAACTCGTTATTTTAAAAACGTTTCATTTTACAAACTTTTTTTTTTTATAAATGTTTTACTCTACAAATGTATCGAGTATAAAACTTTTATTTTATAAAGTTTTATTTCATCAAATAAGTCTTTTGACAAAAACTTCATTTTACAAACCTACTAAATTATGGCTGGCAGCTTCTTAGGCTAAAAGCTAAGCAATGTCAATGGCAAAAATACCCTAAACCTAACTTTTTTCCGCCCTCAAAGTCTTTCCGTATGGTCATAAAAAAAAATAACCTGAACCCAACTTATTTTCTGCCCTTAAGTCTTTACGGGTGGTCATAAAAAAAATAACCTGAACCCAACTTATTTTCTGCCCTCAAGTCTTTCCGGATGGTCATAAAAAATAACCTGAACCTAACTTACAGCTCAGATCGTTTAAACTTTCTTTTTTTCATTAAAAAATTAAAAATTGTTTATTTACTTCACAACAAATGGCCTTGGACTACATAACATAGGTATGTGATAAACATAAATTTAATACCCTAAAGGACAGTATTGTTGTGGAGATCTGGTGCCCGCGCTAGGTATCAAAGATCCTGTGTTGCAGGTTACCAGGTCCCCCACCCGGTGTGACACAATAAAAGGTACTAAAATGTAGATATATCATGTTACAATACGATTTGTGAGTTAATTTACAAAATAAAGACGAGTAATGACTTCTGTACCTAACCCTACGATGAAAATCTTGGGAACTGTGAGTTTAAACGTGAAACTTCATATCTTCTAGTTTTGGTAAATAATATTTATCAAACGATGTATTTGCCCTAAGATATTTTATTTAACGTTGTTTTACCAATTGAAAATTTAGTTAAATAATTTGTTTATAAAATAATAATTTGAAAAAACACAATATTTGTCTAGTAATTAAATTGTAAAATGATACAGTTATAAAAGAATGAGTTTGTCAAAGCATATGTTTTTCAAATGTATAGTTTTACAAGCGTTGTTTATAAAATGATTGTTTTTAAATAATAATTTGTAATATGATGGTGTACCTTGTGAACTAGCTGTTGCTCGCGGCTTCGCCCGCGTGAGTTCGCGTAGTAACCTAAACTCCAGTACCTACTCAACATTTCAGCCGTTATCCCGTGTTCCGCGGGAATATATGTTGATAAACGGAAACGGGGACAGATGTTCCAGATCTTCAAGCTATACAACAAAAAAAGTTTCATTCAAATCCGTCCAGTAGTTTTTGCGTGAAACGCGTACATACATACAGACAGACAAGAAATTCCAAAAATTTTTTTTTGCTTTCTATTATTCTTTTTAAGTGTCCCTCTATCCATTTCAGCCAAAAATACTAAATGTACAGACAAAATATTTTTACTGTTTTATTATATGGATAGATTTTCCCACCATAGTTGCTACTATATGGATATGCTTATCCATGAATCCTGATTACAGGTGGTATTCGCTCATATCAGTCAGCATAGACGGGGTAATGGGCCGGCTGACGGGTTAATTGCCCAAGAATATTGACCTCCATATAAATATTACTAGATTGAATGTTTTGGTAAATGTGAAAATGGAAAGGTTTAAGATAAATGTGATAAGATGTTTCGATGAAAATTCAGTCATTAATAATGTCAAGTGTCTATTTGTATATTTCTCTTGTCTCACAGTAGTGGATTGGTGATTTTCTTCGTGATATAAATCAGGAGATCCTTAGAAAAAAAAGTTACAGATTGCTCCAGTCAATGGTGGTGTCTTATAGCTTAAATAGCTATAAGACACCACCATTTTAATTTCCAATCATCCTTATTAATTCATAATAATAGCGTGTAAATTGAGCAATTTTATGCCATCATCAAACCACGATAATGATAACAACAATATAATCATAATAACTGAAGAATTATGTAATGTCATAAAATTAATCGCCATCGTCATTATAGCCCGATATAATTGTAGTAAATTAGCCATTATTTCTTAAGTAATTCTGTCATTAATGTCGAATAATTACAGTATCGCAGTTTTTACATTGTCAACCATAACGACAGGCTGTGTAAACTCCAACCTGTGCCTTTTGGACACAACTAGACCGCTTGACCATTACTGTTTCGATAGAATGTCTAGTAAGTAGAAGTCAGTACTAGTCCGCAGCCCCTGTCTAAAGCCGCCCGGGGATGCTTGTCTTACGGCCACGTCACTCGCCGATGATCAGTCCAGATATACGTGAATGGTATTACGATGAATGAGTGATTGATGGTAGGCTGGTATCTAAGACTGTTTGGTTGTGCTTAATTACATGAGTTATAGTTTATTACAGAGGTACTAGCTTTGCTTCGGGGCTTCAATTCTTTGTAAATTTAGGGGAACAAAGAATTCATCACTAAATAGGTAATCTCGAGAGCGAAGCCTTGTGGCGCAGCTAGTATCGCATAAAGTAATCACTTGTTCTAGTTTCGCTACACTCAACAATTTTTCACAAAAAGTAATTATATGCCATGTCCTTTTGTCTCGTAATGTAATTAAAACAACCATTTTATTATATGGGTCATTACGCAATGTATCACAAAGCCTAATTACACTACGTAATGAAAGAAATACAATACGCCGCGTCTTACTCAGCTTAAAACGAAAAAAAAAATATCTCAAACAAAACGGAACAAAACTGGAGGTAAAAGTACTTAGATGAAAAGTAAATAGTGAAAGCATTTCCTTAGAAAAATACGGGTATTGTGTATCAAAAGGGGCTTTATCCAGCATTAATAATTCTAAACAGGGTTGATAACGCATCGCGGAACAAAGAGGGATGGATATATTTAAGGCTCGGGGGTGAAGACTGTGAAGAGTATTTAATCTGCCCCTAATGAAAAAAACAGCATAGTTTGGAATCAAGGCTCGTAAGGCAGCGGGTTAGCTGTTAGAAATACTTATCTAGGTACCTGTTACTATAGTCAGAGATCTAGATCGTATCTCGACCTAGATCTCTGACTATAGTAAATTAAATGTTATTTTAGCATTGACAGATAGCTAAGCTACTCCACTGCCATGATCTGAAGTAGATATGGCCGATATACTTAATCAGGAATAATTTAAAACACCCTTTTAGACCCTATTCATTAAATTTATTTTGTTAGTCTGGGAATTCATTTCAAAAAGGAAAACAATTCTTAGGGTAAATGACCCTTCTTTGTCAGTCGGGGCATATAAATGAAGTGGTTTTCTTGTATAAACCTTTCTTGTGTAAACCACTTAACACATTGTTTTCATGTTTTAAATAGCTTTTGTGTAAACAATCGTCTTCTATCTACCTTCTGAAATATTTATTGAGCTACTTCCTTAACGTACGTATCTTTGAAAGGAAAATGTCACTGAGCAAATTTAATTTTATATTTCATTAACCAAAAATATTATCTCTTAAAGAAAATGGGATCTTTTATTATCGCAGTTTCGGAGAATTGTGTTTTTAAAAGTACAAAGAGCAGTGGCTCGAGGAAAACTCTCAGATTTGGCTGGATTATAGCGGGTGCCTGATGGATTAACTATGTACGCTGTCGGCTCGTAATGCACAAAAATGCGGACGAGACAATGTTGGTCCTACTTTGTGGCTTTAGGCTTAGGGCCGGGTGCTAGACGAAGAATGGGGGAGTAAGGCGAGAAATTATAGGTGCTATGTTGTGTTGTTTGTTTTAAAATTTAGTAGCGCCATCTAGTATAACGGTAAAGAACGGTAGTTCTGTCTTTGAATGGATGATGTTCTTGAATCAACGAATTAATGAATGACTTTCGGTCGATCGAAAGAAGCATTGAACGTATTTATAACATTTCTTTTCCAAGCATGCCGACCGCGCTAGGGGGTGTACGCTCTGATGAGATCCTTTTGATTGATGACTGAAAAAAACAAACTACTTAGTAGATACTGTTACTAAAATAAATTCCATCTCTGATTATTTTTGTTTGATTAATCTTTGGTTTATATTGTTCCAAATACTGTGGAGAAACCGTTAAGTGTCAAAAATTCTCGACTGTCTTGGTCCATTGAATAACCGCCAGATGGCAACGTAAGCCATTATTATTTAGTACACAAACAATCAAATCTAACGAAAAACTTCATCAAGTATCAAAGTCTTCGTCAAAACAACATCGCCAAGACCACAGGGCACGGGATTAGATTTGTAGATTTAAAAAAGTTAGTGACATTAATGAGCTATATTTCCTGTTTACTATGACAACGGGTACGCCTGGGATTAGTGGTCAAAGCGGCCGTTGTTTACCGACGACTGTGGAGCCCGAGCTCGACAAACAACCCTGTTTGGTCGCGCGCCGCAGAGGTACAGTCAACAAAACATCATCCTATCAAAATTCACTGCAAATTCATTGCAGCAGCGTAGAGAGCATGGTAACTGTTGACTGTACCCAACGCACGGCTATTCACGTGTGTCGTATTAGTGCCACGGACGTAGCATGTAAGAGTACAGCTTAGAAAATGCAGAATTAAGAAATATATAGTTTTGTTGGACTGAATCGTTATTCAACTGTATGACAAGTCATTAATATTCTTATCATAATTTACGTAAACAAGAAGTTTATTTTACTGTTATTGCTATTTTAGTTCAAATCCTATTTGTATTGTACATGTTCGTCTTCAGGCGATTGGCGACTTGGATTGATGATAAGATTAGTGTTGTCCTCAGCTGCGATCGCTAGATCATCGACAGTATGCAGGTGCGACATGTAGGTTAGAACTCGTTGGTATTTATACCCTGCTCCATCCTATCCAAGCTCTTTATCACCGTCTTGTAAGACATTAGTAAAGAGTTTGTGGAGATATGGTCTTCAGAGTTGCTGCTTTAAAAAGGAACTGGGCGGGGCTCCTCGCTAGAAGAAACGGTTGTAGGTGGAGTAAAGCCGTACAGCAGTTCCTTGGAAAGCGGAGAGTAGGTCATATGGCGGCTGGATGGGTCGACGATGCAAATATATCTGGATACACCAGGATTTGGAAGGCCCAGGACAGAAATGGTTGGCGTAGAGGAGGGAGATCTTTACAAAGCCGTGAGCTGTTGAAGGCTGATTATGATTGGGGAGATTCCCCCCGCTCTTAAGATACGAGGCCATGAATGAGGTCGAAATGAAACAGCGAAATCGCTTATTAAATGATAAATTAATATTAATTTTGACACGAGAACGTCCTTTAATAATTTCCCCCATTTCCATTCTTGCAAATGTGATGAGAGACGGCGGGGAAATATTGAAATTGTTTCTTTGACTGGGAGATACAGAAATTCAGTGGCAACCTTCGTCGACAGAGAGTAAACAAAGACAAAAGATCGCAATTAGAGAGGCCTACTCCACGGGTTTTGTGTCCGGTGACAAATGGCGGGAGACGAGAAGGGGAGGGGGCAGGGGGCGGACGAACCGCGACGCAACTACAAACGTTATATTCAACTTCGCGAAAAATACTTGGAAACTTTGTAACGGTTCATAGTTGCGAATAGTTTCGGTGGCCTGGTTATGACATGATTCCCGTCAGTTTCATTTTGGTATGATGAGCATGAATTTGCGACTCGATAGAGCGAATTTGCCAAGTTCTGATAATAAAGCGATGCCGCCCGTCAAAATGGATATTAAGTTATATTAAATTTGTATTTTATACGCTTATTATATAATTTATATAAATAAATTATATAGAAATTAAAACGAAATCAAATGGTATATACTAATTCTTTTTTTGTCATTTTGCAATATTAGAAATAAGATTAGCATAACAAATTCAAATCTGTAGTAAGCGAACCGATTCCATTCCTAAGCGATATCCCTTGCCAGTTTTTTATGACTTTGTTGCCGTAAGAATTTAGAGAAATCCGCTTTTAGTCCTTCCCTACAATCCCTAAGGAATGTATATGTCACAAAACAATAGATACAAATTTCACTTCCTACGCCCAGTAGTCTAGCTAGGCTGTGCGTTCTGTCAAAGAATTTTATAAATAGTAATAGTTGATGATAATTAGCATATTAACATAATATCAAACTTCAGTACACGAACTTACGATGTTATAGACCCTAATCGTTGTCCCTTTAGTCCCTCAGAGCCTTAATTAAGACCACCTCGCCAAGAGTGATGGTGCTAGTTTTTTAACCAGCGATTCGGATAATCGCCGCGATTACTGCGACGTCTTAGATGTTTTCCTTATTGTTTAATTACGTGTGAAAACATTGAGGAAAACGTGCTGATAAGTATATGTTGTTCTAATGGATGTAAAACTTTGCTTATTTCTTTTATATTTTTTATTTCTTTTTAACGTTTGTTCGGTACAGTCAGATGTATAGAAACCTGACCTCTCACAGAATCCTATCTCAGGGGATCAGGTTTCTCTGCATTTGACTGTACGTATTAATGGTATATCCACAGACGTATCTTTCTCTAAAGCAGCTTTTTCTTATTTAAAAGCTATGCTCTTAACTTGTCATTATGTGGTATGAAACACACGCACATCGACTTTCTTCGGCTTCAGTATTACCATTATCTCAAAATCGAAGAAACTACTATATAAAAATGTCGATACCGTGTATCTGATCCGATAGTGAAACCCGATCCGATGCAAAAATTCGGAAATTCATTAATCTAGCATAAAATGCTGTTTTTCTTAAAATTAAGTATTGAGTAAACAAAACAATACGATTTTTATATTCTACAAAGGAAATTCGAGTACCGTACCGGAAATTTAGCGGAATCGTCTGTAATCTCACAATAATGGCGAGTTGCGGGACGCAGACGTGACGACGTGACAACGCTGCGACGCATTATGCCCGCTCAATTAGGCTGGGAGCCTTTCTGTGCGTCACGACGAAAGCCTTCATGGTATCCTATGGGACGTGCCATGGCGGGCCCGGGGATTTCCAGTGTATAGGAGGCTTATAAAAACATAATCTATCCTCCAGCAGAAATGCCAATAGAAGTTTTAATTTGAATCAAATACGTTCTGCAGTTGATGTTCTTGCAAAAAAATAATATACTGTCCTATTCTCTCGACCACTGAATAGAGCAACTGCATTTCTCCTATTGTAAATTATACGTTTTATATCGTTGTTTTTGTATAGCATCAGCTAAGAAAGCAACCGGCAACAAATAGGTAGTTTATTTGAGTTTGGCCATAAACAAGGAGTGCGGGCTCCGGCTAAGCTGCAATGAAACTGAATCCCTGTTTTTCTCTCACTCCGCGTTTTTTATTGCACTTTGGATTTATGAGGAAACTGTTGTCTTTGTACGACGACGCACTCAAAGTTAAACGCGGTATTTCCCATATAGATTGTGCCTGAGTAACTGTTCTGTTTGGCAGTAGAACTTTATCTCAACATAGTGTGAAATTTTATTAGCAAAACAATAGGTTCTCCCGATTAGTACAGAATGTGCATTAATAAAGGTGAAATTATAATGACAAATGCTGAACGTAGTCGTTTTAATCTGTTTGCGAGCTTTGTGTTTTGAGCTTTAATCCTCCTCAAATTTTGATGTTTTTAATGGATATAAAGGTTACTTTGCCCCTAAATTCATATGTAGTTAATGTAGTATTCTAACATAAGCATCGAAAGTAAAAAACCCTTTTAAGTGTGTTAAAAATGAGTTACGTACAAAAGGCATTTTCCACGAGAAAAATAGTTCCCACGCTCATTGCGGCGCCCTTACGAAGGCGCGTGATTAGAATGCGCGCAGCGTGTTTGTTACCTCACCCCCCTGTGTGGTCGCCCCTCCGCCCCTGAGTAGCCGCGGACGCATTAACTCGAACCACAGAATAAGTTATATTTAGTAAGGCACAGAAGGTTCCCCACAAAAAGGCATAAGAAATCGTAACCTAAAATTAAAGTTGCTCATTCCAAACCGGCGCATTCGAATTCGATTTCAGCGCTTAGGGTTAAAATTGAAACTCGTCGAAACAATCTTATTCTAACTAATATTATAAATGTGAAAGTGTATTTGTTTGCTACCTTCACGTTTGTTTGTTATCTTCACGTTTGTTTGTTATCTTCACGCTTTATCTACTAAATCAATCTTCCTAAAATCTCGCATACACATAGTTAGAAGTACAGAGAAGGATATAGAGTACCTTTCATCCCGGGAAAAAGCACTGTTTCCGTGGGAAATTAACGCGATCAAAGCCTCGGGCTAAAAGCTAATAATAAATATTACTACATTCAAACACGCGCAGCAGCGAGCGTGGATGACAATAACAACTTGCCTTCCCTACTGCACCCTATTGAGATATACCCCTAGTGGGGTCTTACGGCCGATCGGGCCTAAACTTAGAACGCACAAGTTAAGTAGAAATCTCGCTTACTCAACGCACTTAGTCAACGTAATAATAGCGTAATAGATGCCCGGCACGGTTTATTAATTCTGATGAATTTATACAGACTTGGAAGATTACGTTGGTAACTGACGGCTGTTCCGTTTATAATTATGAATTAATTTAGGAACGGAAAATTTCATGTAGCTCCTTTTAAGTCTTAAAGGAAAATCTAGGTCATCTAGTTGAATAAAACTTTAATTATTCGTCCATACACCCTGGTGTCACATTTTCAAACCACTTAGGTACGTAGTATGTTTAGCAATTGCCCGATGACTTAATTAATGATGATAAAATAATAGAGCACACATAGAAATACGTTTGTAGATTACAGACATGCGAAGTAGCACAACCCAACAACATCTCAGCCACAAGAATTCTATATAGGCCTCTCCCATAGATTTACAAATAAACAGGGTTAATAATAAAATGAAAAATTGTACAACTTTTTTAGACTGTAGTTACAGAATTAATATAAGTATGCTGTAGTTTAAAAAATAACAAATTACAAAATAGGTCGATTTATCGTCGAGAAAGAAACTAGATCATCGGCCATTGACTCTACTTCCAGCAAATGATTTTAATAAGAAGAAATAACGAAAACTAATTTAGTTCCCCTAAGCGATAAAATTATCAGATAAATATCTGGCAACGCAATAATACCACTAAAGTCAATGTGGCATAACAAACGTAGTGCCCGTTAATTAAGCCTGCTTCCACTTTAATATTAAAGACCGCATAATTAATTTTTGATTAACTCTTAAATGATTAACACGCGTGGCGTGTTCACGTGCAATGTGTCACGTCCTACACGGCCGGGTCCTACGTGGTTGCCGGGAGGGGGGGACCTGCGCACAAATCACGCTAATTGGGGAATAACTCGCCTGTCCCGCAGATATGCTAATTGTTTATGGTTGATAATAAGCAGTTATCGCGTTGCGTGATGAAGGAAACTCGTAAAAATAACTAACGGTATTTTTGGAAGTTATATTTGTTAGAAAATAAATTATGTTTACTGCTGAATTCCTGCCCTCCAATTTTTTTTTGATGTTTGTGTGTGTCAGAAATGAATTAAATCTGATATTTAGCTTTAGTAATTTAAAAAAACTAAATAGATAAAGTTAGGCTGGAATTTCTAATTATTTTCTTTAAAAATGGCGTATTTAAGGCGCCTCGAAAGAGGAACAATTCATGTTTCAGCTGTGCGACAAAGTATGTGCGGATTCCAAATGTTATCTCCACTCGTATTTCAGTTAGCCTCGCTGTAAGAGACTGAGAATTTCTACAAATCATACAGCATTTCTTGCGGAGGTGACAGCCGGAATTTCATTTGGCAACAAAACAGTCGTACGCGGGTATAGTGTTGGGAAAAACAAACCTAGGCTCGCGAGAATTAAGTATTGAGATCAAATGGATTTATCGTCTTCACATTGTAGTGCACCGTGTATCTTAGCATATATAACGCAACTCCTCGCAAATATTACCCACTCAAGTCTGTACGTTAAGAATATGTGTTATTATTATGGACATTTGATTTAGAGTAATGACTCACAAAAGGGTTCATACTAGAGTTTACTATTGGGTCAATGACCTTTGTCATAATTCATTTATTATATCTGTGTTAAATAATGTGTCTAAAAAAATAGTCAAGTAACACAACAAGTATTTTTACATATTTTATCAGCTATTATGCTAGTTAGAAATAAACAAATTTTGTTTCTAATAACATGTGATTTGAGGATTCATACGAGGTTTGCGCCTTTAGCAGTAACCTTGATGATACTTGGACATCTCAACGTACATTGCTTAGTTTAAGCTTGAGCTATGTTTTGACACAAAACAAAATTAAGTAATGAATGACGATTAGCCGCAACGTTTGTCAAGCATGAAAACAAGGCATAAGACTTGTTGAATTTAGAGTCACAAGACTCTAAATTCAACACTAGCGGCAATCCTCGCGATGCGCCTCGGCATTCTGTTCGCACTGAACACAATACCGCCCAGACAAGCCGCCTGTCTAATATCACAAACAGCTACTTTACGTAAAGCATTATTCCAGTTGCCGACAAGGCGTGTCACGTGATGCCATGTACGTTAATCAATTCATGGATTTCGTTTCTGATTTGTAATAAAGATGTAACTCACTCAAACTACAAATTAACCACCCGTGAATTTAGAATCATGTAGGATAAAGTTTCAAGCAGTTTCAAGCATATTTAGGTATACTGTCGGAGGTACCTGTACGTACATAGAGTGCATAACTTTTTTACAGATAAAAAAATATTCCTAAGGAAATCATTAACTCAAACAATATTTATTAAGCATACAATCCAACTGAAATGAAATTCTTTTTTCAATATGGCATAATATGACGTAAGTAATTTACTTATAGTATAATCCTAAGCTCAAAGGAAAAAGCAGTGCAACAAGCTTGCTTGGCCTCAATAATCTTCTATGTATTATATCAACTCAAGATATAGCCATGACTATCTAATACTCAGAGGAGCTACTGCGATGGTTCTCTACATAATACCGTCATTAGCTAACAATGGCTGTTATTTTCTGTAATAAATTGAGGCATTCCGTAATAATAATTAAGGGTGCTATATCAGAGTTGTTTCTGGAGAAATATGTTTGTTCATGGGTAGCCGGGAAATCAATAGGAGGTTGAACCTTTTGTTTATAAGGGAACAATTAAAATACTTGTGTGTATATTCTCCTTTTTCAAGTTGATTCTTCGAAAAAGCCTGTATGTATATAAATCGACTGACAAGGTTGGAATTGTTTTATACCTATATTTGCTGCGTTAATGCAGTAATTGAATAAACATTGTTGTGCCAATGAGGGATTTTCCGAGACCCAAATAAAAAAAAATAGTTCCAGATTAATTCATAGGTGGCGCTTAGTAAAAGGCGAGACCATTCAAAAAGCAAAAATGCACGGTATTGGCATTAAAAAAAACCTAATAAAAAACATCTAAAAAGTATCAATATTGTGATTTGTGCAACTGTCAAACTGTTATGTGATTTTTCTTCTGCCTCCGGCTGACAATAAAAAGCGCACAATATAGGTACAGCCATTATTACGACTCGGCTTTCAATAAAACGCCATCTGTTGAGACATTTTTATACTGATTTTTTTTTCTTAATTTAGCTGTCAGAAAAATCGCTCATTAAATCTACTATAACAATTGAAAAATTCGGTAGGTATTGAATAAAGACCGCGCACGTCCAGATTTTTTTGCGATGTTTTGTATTAGCCGTAGTTACCAGAAATCTTCTTCTATTGCTTTATTATTTATTCTTCAAATACTGACGGTATTCTAAGACTCCCAATTCCGAAATGCAACCGATATAGGTATATCTTCATATAATGTGAGTGTGCGCCCAGTTATCCTGTCTACCAGATATATCATCTTTCAGACCCCGGGTTATTGATACTGTTGCCCTTAAGTCGGTTTTGAGCTCCCTGTATACAAGGAGCTGTTTGTCTCAATTTGCCGTAAAAGCCGAGGGCAGGCCGGGCTCATAACCGATTCGTTATGGAATCACTTCCCGGCCCGTAATGACCGGGGGATTTGGAAGTGATTCTTTTGATTGTACGAGTCTGTGGGGAACAATGGGGTGCTGGGATACAGAACAATGTGTTCCGAGTGTTGCTCAAATTGTTATGGATATGTGTTCTTTGAGATACCTACTTCGGGAGTTGTAAACGATGAAATATTTATATTCATAAGTGTGGCAGAAGCTATGAAGATCACTGAATTTTCTTACCCAATAAGCAAGGTGTGTCTATCAAAACTAGCGAACACAAGTTTTGTTAAAAAAATCTCGTGGATCCAAACCTGGAACTTTTACCCACCGCAACATTCAAAACTAATCGTCCGATGAGATAATCCATCAACAAAACACCGATCGAGGGGCGTTTTGGGGCCAGTCATCAAAAAAATTTATAATCCTTTTTACAAACCAGCGAACATTTAAATGAGGCTTAGTTTTGGAGTAATCAGGCCGCGAGGTACACGTTGCATTTTTTGCGTTCATCAATCACGGGCCAAGTTTGAGTTTTTTTTTCATTGAAGCCGGGAAAGATCGCATCGTCTGGCTAAGTTTTAATTAACTCGCCTCTACTTTCCAGGTTCTACAGTGAAACTGGACAAGAAAGAGAAAGCGCGAGTAGATTCGCTAATGAGGGTTCTGTTTTTATTTTCTTTTAATCTTATTTTCATTATCCGCGTTGTTAATCGTTACCTATGCGATGAACATGATAATGCCTTAATTGTTATGTAAAGCACAGCACCCATCTTTACAACCAAATGTAAAATAGAACATGTGACAGGTTCATCGTCACATAGTGTGCATTGTAAACTTGCGAGCCCTTAGACTTGATGCTCTCAAATTTAATAACCTGCGTAGTCTATCAGTAACGTATCATATTACGTTTTGACCAATTTGCATGAATTCAAATGGTTTGCTTGTTTTTTTGGGAAAATTAGAGAAACCAATCAGAAATTATAAACCAATTTCACTGCTGTATCGTGAGATTTACTTTTACTCTAGTTGAAACTTGTTATCGACGGTCTTATTTTATTTTTCGTTTCACGTCATAATCATGAGCCTCAGTAATGAGTGAGTGAGTTGACTAAGAAGCAAGAAGAGAGGTATGGTCAATATTATCGGTAGGGAACCCAAAAGAGGTGCTAGTCACCTACACCTTGTCCGTCCGTGGCCAGTCGCCTGGGCCAGGCGCCCCCTCTATCCTCCAAACCCGTTTCACCGATAAATTGGATTTTCAAACGCAGTCCCAGTTAGATCCTATCTTGTGACAGATTTACGCTTGAAATTAAAACCATTGCAGAGATGTTAATTACTTAAATATGCGCTGTTGAGATTTTATTATACAATTTGTGCGTATTCTGTTTTAATTTTATTGAAACATACCATCTGAAATACTTTTCAAATATTCATTTTAATTTTAGTCCAGCCAGTGTTGAAATTTCATTCAATTTGGAATGGTTTCATCGAAATCATAAGTGTACTTACATAAGTAATATTTTCTAACCTTCATGCCTCACGGCCTCACTATTAAATACCTAAATATATACGGACAAGTCACACAGGTTGAGTTAGCCCCAATGAAAGTACGAGACTTGTGTTATATGATACTATCTTAACGATACTATATCAAATACATATAAAGATAAACATCCAAGACCCAAACCAATCTCAAAAGGATCATTTTCCATCTTGACCTGACCGGGGATCGAACCCGGGATCTCCTCCAGTGTGACAGTCTGGCGTGATGACCGTTGGGCCACGGAGGTTGTCGACTACTATTGTAGGTAGACACAGCCATGACTATCACAAATTATTGCACCTATGTGAAATAAGGTCCGTAAAATAAAAAAGGCAGAATTTATAGCGAACTCGGTATTACAGGAGTGCAACGGAAAATAATAATAAAGCAAATCTAAAATTCAGAACAATTTCTTGAATTTCCGACGCCTGAGCGTCTCTGATGAGACCTAAACAAATTTAAATCCGACAACGGCGCAGCGTCACGCCGCCACCCACAATTTCAACGCCAAATCCAAAATGGCAGTTTAAATTTCACAGCGAAATAGATTTTATTTTAAAAATTCCACCAGGAAATCCGAGGTGCGAAATCAGGGATTCACTTTGTGAAATGCTCGAGTGTATTTGGAGAGCGGTGGCCGAGGCAGGGGGGCGTCACTTCGATGTCTAGGTACGATGGACGCGGACCTTGTGAGGGGTCTATCTATATAAATCCGGCCAAGTCGACAGCTAAATTGACTTAAAGTCAGTGTGTGGGACCTCATAGAAATAAGATAAATCAAAATGAGGGACCAATTGAATAAGCTCCTAATAAGTAACTTCAAAACACTTGTTAGAATACGTGATACTCGGCTACAAATACATGCCACGCGATAAGTCTCTATTCCGTTCCGTATGACTTTTGTTCAAGAGTGAACCTTCTATTATTTACTCTGTGGCTATGGGCTGAGGGGGACGCAATGCGGGGGGAGGGTATGCAACCGCGCGTGCACTGTCGCCGTTCGTGCTGAAAGTGCATGCCAGCGCAGGTTAAACATCAAACACACGGTGAAAATAACGCTTAGTGAATTCCTAAGGGATCTTGAGATATTTGAATATTAGTCTTCGTAAGAGAGTCCTGTACCTTACTCCTGTACCTTACAAGATTTACCGGAATTGTGCATTTTGAATCGTATTATTGCCAGACTTTTTATCTCAGCATATCTTTACTAAATATCACCGAGAGACCTCAAAAGTTATCCAATGTTACCGAGTCATAGATGTAGTTAGAGTGAGCTTTCATGCTAACAGCATAAAAGCTCAAGCTGCTAGCATGGACGCTAACTCTTTACACGTTTTCAAACACATTTCACTGAATCACGTATAAATCTTTTGGAAGCATGTTCCTCATATAGCTGTACTAAATGCGGGCAGACAGCCTGTCGCTAAGCTGCGCTGTAAGCCGCTTACCGGCTTGGGCGGTGCTACGCCACTAGCGCTGGAATGACTGTTGTATTACCTGTGTTGTTGTGTAAGTTGGCAATACTGCTGTTACTTTTATTATAAGTCATATAGAAATGAACATAATATACCAAATTGTGCAATTAATTGTAAAAGTTCTACGAAATTTGTGAGCCGCAACAATGAGGATATTTCCATTGAAGATAGGTGTGAAAGTAACTCGATCGATAATCTGAAGTACAAGTAGTTCTAAGTTAGAAGTCTGTCGTATCTAAAACAGTGAGTAAAATACATTTAAACTGATGACATTTCATTCAAAATGGAGAAAGTTTCCAATATCAGTTCGGTCGGCCCCACAGTCAGATTCCCTTTGTTGTCAAGACGTTGGACATTATCATTCCTGTTACAACCGCCATTAGAAAATCCCGACCTTTATCTCCTAAAGGGCAGTGAAAGTTTTTACGATTGAAATTGAGGTGATAAACCGGCAACACGGCGGGTCTTATCGAAATATTTATATGGGGAAAGTTGCGGCTTGGCGTGCGACGCATAAAACTAAAGTTTTATCGACGATAAAATAGTTGAGAACGGTCGCGACTCGCAACTTCGCGCGTTACAATGAAATCTCATGAGTTTTGTTATTGTGTCGCTTCGGAGGCGTCGCGAGGTGACACTCCAATCGGCGAAATAAACTTTGTAGTATTATGTATTGCAGTAAACAACAAGTTATTTTTAAGTGACTTCAAAACGTTAAAAAAGTAGAACAGGCATTGCATTTTTTGCTTATTTGACTTGCTTATTTTATTTCTTCATGCTTTATTTCTCTATGTTTTTTTTAAATATAGTTCAACAATAGCCACATTGTTTCAATCAAATTCTTCATAATTTAATGCTATTTTATGTGCAGAGGAGGATTTGTGATTTTGGTCAAAACATGAACAAGTATTAACCGCAAACCACAACACATTTAGTTCAAAATTAATAGAGTACTTCATCTGCAAAATATTTCGTCAAAATTGTAATAAAGATTAATTAATGATTCAAATTAAATTAAATGGTCCGTTTGAAATATGACCGCAATGTCCGTTTTCAACTCATCTTTTCAGCCTCTGAATTGAATTAAAAACTCCTATCCAACTAAGAAAGTAACCAAGTTTCTTCACAACAGTTTCAGCTCAAAGAAACGCGGACGAGTCTGTAGTGTAGCATCAGATTGTAGATTGTCATCACGCAATCCAATCAGGGAGTACAATGCTGATCCTGGCTACTCCAGGGTCGAGTATACTCTAAGTTAATTGCTATTTGTTGGGAGAAACAAAAAAAGAGAGAGAAACTAAAGTATATCCAGTCCTACTTACTTTTCGAATAAAATGTATTTAACATACCTGAAACAAAAAGGGAGTATTGTTACAAAAATGTACTGTTTTTAACATTTATAGTGAAAAAAAATTTGTGTGAATCGAAGTGAATCCATTTATAATCATTTCAAAAATTATAGAACGATGAATGCATTGGAAATGTCAGCAGCAAATGTAATAATGATAAATATATTTAAACTTATTGATCGAATATCAGTCTAATAAACAATTCTGAAGGTTGATTCGAGCAATAGTTGAGTCTCCCGACACCGGAAATGAAATTCCTGGATTCTCGTCTGCAACGGAAGCGGTGACGAGGCGGACGTGGGCGGCCATAGGCGGTGTTCAGGAAGTACTTATTTACTTTCATCTGGATCAGGTCAGTCACATCCACAGTACACGTGTTTATATACCTGATTTCTCGTGAAAATGGCACAGAAATACATCGGATTTTCCAAATAAATATGAACTACGAGTGTCAGGTAAAATTCCCTAAGTGTAGGATTTTTCTACCAGTGTTGTACCAAATTACATCTATCCTTCCATTTTCAGAATTAAGTAAAAAAAAATTAATTAGTAAGAGCATAACCCAGGAACTCCACTCTAAACTTATAACAAAGACTTCTTAAAATAGAGTCTAAGTAGATTGTGCATTACTCAGTCGCGGGCGTCCCTACGCCCATACATATTACAATCCACTCACGCATTTCTTTCGGCATTATCCCCCGAAGTGACATTACGCAGCCTCTTAAATTCAGCGAAGGGTCGGGTTACATTAAAAATGTAGCCAAATTACTCGCTAGGGAGGTATTTTGTTAAAAAATCATTTCAGTGACCACCGGGCATCTCAGCCATAAAAAATAGGTTTTCATCATCCTAGACTTCCATGAATGCTTACTCACGAAAGATACGTAGAGTTTTATACAGCTGCTTACTCCATATAGTCCGATCAACGAGGAGTTTCGTTGTATGGAGACTTCCGAATAATTCTTCTGTCTATGAAACTTGGCACATGGTGAAAATAGGTAAAACTGATTATAGATATACAATAATCTAATAACTTTTATTACGAGAAGTTAGGTATTTTTACCTAAACATGAAAATCCTTTATAACTCTCTGTGAAAAATTCCTCCGGCTGAAATTCTTTCTGTGTACGTACCTATGTACTACTTAGAATATGTATATAGGAAAATCTAATTTTTTTCACTTCAAAGATACCCCAAATTTAACTTTTATTATTTTGCACTATAACTTCTACCGAAAAATTGCTCTGCTCATTTTTATTTTTTAATATGCTTTTATATGTTTAAATGCATAGCTTTTCTCAGTTATCTAAAAGTTTTTCATTTTGAAACATATTAATTTTATTTTTGCTTAATTACGTCATATGAAAAATTTCTCCGTCCATTCTTATACATCTATTCGTCATTTGATTATATATTAAAACAGATTCATCAATAATCTAACAAATTTTTAAACGGTAAATAATTTTAAGGAAATACTAAACGGCAGATGAGATGCACTTTGCGGGCTAAAGTCAGCGATACGTTCTTAATACTACTAACGTAAGGTTGAAATTGTAATAAAAAGTTAGGCGCATATCCGTAGCGAGTTTTTCATTACCTTATGCCTTAACAAGAAAGTAGGTAGGTATAATTCGAAATAAAACACCCTATTAGTTTAGGGTATATAGTACTCTGTGGTTTAGGTAAGATAACTTTCTTTTTAATTATAGGTATACAAAAGCATGTGTAGGTAGGTACATGTTTTTGTATACCTAATAATTTTAAATTATAACTACAAGTCACGCGGTGAATTTAGATAACTTTATTCTTCCGTCATTATTAAATTTAAATACAAACAGGACAAACGTCCCACCTCAGAGATGGTTTCTTCCCGGCTTAAACCCGGGAGGATTGAAACTTTCCATTTCTTCCCGAAAAACTGGAAAAATAAAAATTCTGAATTTAGTTTTTCGAACTCTATTTCAGAAAATCTATACATATAATAATAATAATAATAAAAAAACAGTAAAAATATTTCGTCTGTACATTTAGTATTTTTGACTAAAATGGATAGAGGGACACTTAAAAAGAACAATAGAAAGCAAAAAACTTTTATTGGAATTTCTTGTCTGTCTGTATGTATGTACGCGTTTCACGCAAAAACTACTGGACGGATTTGAATGAAACTTTTTTGTTGTATAGCTATTAAGTCTGGGCAACATATAGGCTATAATTGATTTTGAAAACTGGAACACCTGATGAAGAACCATAACGGAACAGCTAAACTATAAGAAATATGGAAATGGTGCCTTAACAAAAGTCGTTCAACCTGATGAGCATTTTCTGCTGACGTATAAAAATTGAAGATCTGGAACATTTGATGAAGAACTGCAAGCGACCACATATATGGAAATGGCGCCTTAGTAAAAGTCGTTCACCCTAATGAGCATTTTCTGCTGACGTATAAAAATTTAAGATCTGGAACATCTGATGAAAAGCTCCAAGAGACCAGCTACACTAACGTATATGGATATGGCGCCTTAGAAAAAATCGCTCAACCTGATGAGCATTTTCTGCTGACGTATAAAAATTGAAGATCTGGAACATCTGATGAATAACTCCAAGAGACCAGCTACACTATAACATATATGGAAATGGCGCCTTAGCAAAACTTGATTAATCTGATGAGCATTTTCTGTAGACGTATTAAAATCGAAGATCCGAAATTCTGAAACAGTTTGAAACACAAAAAGACTTTTCATCTGAGCGAAAGTCACGCGGGCGAAGCCGCAGGCACAGGCTAGTTAAGATATAAAATACTATAAAAATGTTATTAAAATCATTAAAATGTATAATTTAATTATCCTAGTGCAGTTACGGATAGAATTTAGGCCACTTCATCCCCTCCCGACTAAACCGTTATTGTATTATATTCTTATTTACGCGAATTAATAACAAAAAGGTTTTAACTTGACAACAATGAATTTAATTATTTGACATTAAACATAAAAATCTACAATCTAAACATGAAAATAATAAGAAAAGCAAATTAATACAATTAAATAACGCGCACTACAACCATCACACCCTCGAGCCAAAACCAAAGAGAATCCCTCTACATTGTATCATAGAGAAGACAGCTTTTCACAATCCGATCACATAGACTTATAATATCTCCGATTATTAGTTTTTCTATGATGTCATTCAAGTGAAGAGTCATAGAGTCATCTAAGACGGCCGTTCCTGACAGCTGCACGTCCTCGTCAGCTTGATCGTCATCTGAAATTTACAAAGCTTTAAGATCTCCTATAATGACTACTTCAGATGCCGATTATAACAAGACCACAAGTGTGCACCCAAGTGATCACGCTAAAATGGGCATTGAAAGCTGAAACAATTTTCTTTCAACATTGTCATTAATGGAGTTCCGGATATAACCCGTCAATGACACTGTTATGCCCAGCGTTGCCAGAATGTTACTTTTGTAACGTTCTTGTTAGGTAGGTACTTTTGAACACTCTTGGGTAACTTTTGAGGACAGGACCCTGGCAACACTGGATAAGACACTAAAACAATGGCAAGATAACTTCATAAACAGTACAACAAACAGTCATGTCAGTTGCGCTATGCCTTAGTCGTAGTGATTTTTGTTGTTCTCTGTAGGTACTACCCACAGAAGTAAAATTTTTTTTTATTATATGTCTGTGGTACTACCTTAGGCGACTCGGGGAAAATCTGACACTAGTGTAACCGTATAACTATAAACACTCGAATACGAAAGAATAAGCAGTAAAGATGAAAGTAAATTGCATTACATAACATTTCGGGGAGAAAATCGCATTAGCATTCCGAAAAGAAAATTCGCATTAGCATTCCTGAGTTTTAGATATTGAGTGTCAATGATAATGACAGGCAGTAATAGCTGAAAAAAAATAACATTAGCATTGACAGAGTTCTGAATAAAAACCGTCAATGTTAGTGTTACAGATTAGATCAGGTAAGTAGTATACATTAGAACAGTAAATCAGTGCCGCGATATCGGGGCAACGGCTAAATATCAAGCCGTGACTGTAATTTATAAATAAAGAAATATAAAAGTATAGAAATATCGAGGCCTTGGAGTACCACACTGTCGGGGCAATGACCACAATGTCAGGGTCAACGACCACAATGTCGGGGCCACGGCCACATTGTCGGGGCCACGAGCTGCTTCTGCATCTTGTGTTCAGCAGCTGCCTCTCAGGTCAGCTCATCTCGTTTGAGTGAGCCGGCCAACAGATCGATCTGTGCACAAGTGCCACGATGTCGGGGCAACGGCCACAATGTTGGGGCCACGGCTACGATGTCGGAGCCAACGGGTGCCACGATGTCGGGGCAATAGCCACATTGTCGGGGCCACGGCTACAATGTCGGAGCCAAAAGATGCCACGATGTCGGGGCAACAAAGTCACTCACCACTCATGAAGAATGCTTCGCACACCTCTGGGGTCCATTCACCATGCCACTGAACTAGGTGTTCCGCAGCTGCCTCAGTTTTTCCCATAAGAACCGGCCAACAGTTCAAGCTCGTATCGATGATGTGGCAGCGCACGCATGACCTTGTAGGGGCCACGCATCCCAGAGTCCATTTTCCCAGTGCTTTGGGTACATTTGCTGACAAAAACAAAACTGCCAACAGAAAAAGTGAGTGGTTGTCGGCGTCCACGATTAAAGTAAGCATCCTGTCGTTGTTGATTCTCAACCAGCAGCTCGGACGCTCGCTGTCTTCGTAAAGTCATCAGTGCCTCTCTATTAGGATGTGCATTATCTATAGCAACATCACGGATAAGTGATCTAAGGACTGGAGTAGTCCCTTCAATGCCAGTCAGCAACTGTAGGGGTGATCTGTGTGTGGTTGCTTGCTTGGTAATATTTAACGTGAGCTGCACCTTCCACAATACGTCGGACCACTCCGCCCTCTTGTGATTTACTTCAATTCGTAACATGTTGAGGATCGTTCGGCAGTACCGTTCAACCTGTCCATTTTCACGATGCATGCCCGGTGTGATAAAATGAATAGAGGAACCCAATTCAGTTACCCAATTTTGGAATACTGCACTCTCAAACATTCTGCCTCGATCACAGATAATCGTAGAAGGAGTACCAAACAAGGATATGGTATTAGGAAATACTCGCTTTAATTCGGCGGCATCTTGTTTATATAAAGCGTACAGTAAACAGTACTTAGAAAAGGAATCGATAACAATAAGAATATACTTGAAACCATTTGATTCTGTCAAGGGACCAAGTACATCAGTATGTATAATTGAAAAGGGAACATCAGGTTTTGTCCAAGATTCGATAGGTTGGATAGGAGCTCGAGGTACTTTCTTATGTGACAAACATACTATACAGTGTCCAACATATTTTCTGGTAAAAGCTCTTAACCCAGGAAACCAAAAATGGCGCAGTATGAGATCTATGGTCTTGTCAACTCCGATATGATCATGATCATCATGAAAAACTCTTAGGAGACTTAGTCTATGCCCTTTCGGGATGAAACAGAGAAGGCGAGTATCATCACCAGTTGAAACATACTTATAGTACAGCAAGTCATTTTTAATAATAAATCTAGTCGAGTCTAACTGTCCGTCTTTTAACTTTTCTATTAGATTTTGAGTTTCCGTATCAGCCGTTTGAGCAATTTTAGCCCAATTTCGCGGATTTTGTATTTGGAGAACGGTAGCGGGTTGTCGACTCAAAAAGTCTGCATGCTGCATAAGGCAGCCCTTGCGATATTCTAAAGTGAACCGGAAGTCCTGCATATAGACCCACCATCGTGCTACTCGAGGCAATAAATCTTTCTTCCGTTCGGTTAACTTTAACGAATTACAGTCTGTTACAATTTTAAATTCAATGCCAATCAAATAGTGCCGAAAGTGTTGCAATGCGCGAACGACTGCTAAAGTTTCCAGTTCATAGCTGTGATATCGCGACTCAGCACCCTGAGTAGACTTGCTAAAATAGCCGACAACTCGCTTACGTTTCTCTTCGTGTTCTTGCATTAAAATTGCACCAAAACCTATTGCACTGGCATCGGTGTGTAGCTCAGTTGGCAACTGGGGATTAAAAATTGCTAAAACGGGTTCGCTTGTCAAACATGTGATAATGTGGCTTCGTGCGTCATCTTGTTCATCACCCCAAACAAACGGTTCACCTTTCTTAAGCAGTTTAGCTATACACGCAGTTTTTGAAGCATAACTAGCAATATACCTACGGAAGTAGCCAGCCAGCCCCAAAAACTGACGAACCTCCCTGACATTTGTTGGTTTGGGTGATTTTATTAACGCTTCGGTTTTGTTAGGACTCGGCCGTACCTGACCATGTCCAATTAACCGACCCAAATATTCTAACTCCGTAGCCAAGAATGTGCACTTTTTCAAGTTCACCGAAAATCCCGCGGAAGTTAGAGTTTCCAAGACCTTTCGCAACATTTCTAAACCGTCATCAATTGAATTAGACATGATCAAAACGTCATCGATATACGTCAAAACCTTACCGGTATCCATCAGGTGCTTCAGTGTCTTTGAGATGATTCTTTGATAAACTATTGGAGCATTAGCGAGGCCATATGGCATTTTTAAATATTCGTAATGGCCCTCCGGCGTTACAAAAGCAGTTTTACTGATTGAATCATCATCTTTCATTGGCACCTGATGGAATCCGGTAGCCATGTCAAGGCTAGTAAAGAATTTGAAACTACCTAGCCTATCAATACAATCATCAATCAAAGGTAAAGGAAATCGTTCCTTAACAGTGACTGCGTTCAAAGACCTATAGTCGACGCACATCCTATCAGCCCCGTTTTTTTCTTTACTAGAATGATAGGACTTGCATAATCTGACCGAGATTCACGTATAATCCCTTTACTCATCAGGTCATTGACAATGTCACGTACGCGACACTTCTCATCCACTGACAGTTTATACGGTCGATAGTGTATTGGGATATTGCTATTAAGCTTTATCTCCATACTACCCGTGTTAACTGTAGAGGTCGCTGTTCCGGTGATAAATATATCTGAAAAATCTAAAATTAGGTGCAACAATTTATCTTTGTCCTTGCCAACCATATGAGTTTTTATACTGTCGACCTCTACAGTGGACACATTATATACATGAGGAGCTCTAATCAACCGTTGCGAGTTATTAGTTCGTGTATAAGTTACTCCATTTCGATTTAAAATATCAGTTCCTATCAAAATTGGCGCTTGAATACAATCCGAGGGAACGACATATAAATCCGTTTCTAAAGTTAGTTCGGGAAATTCAATGAACACTTTTACGTACGAAATCGATTCGATGTCCTGACTTCCGATCCCTCTCATTCGGCGATAAGTAGGAATCTTATTTAAATTAAAATGTTTTAAAACCGATTCAGAGATAAGGGAAATGTCAGACCCCGAATCGATCAAAACATCAACAGGCACGTTTTGAATAACCGCAGAAATTACGTTATTTTTTCTGGAATCTGATCTAAGCAAAAATTTACATTACTTGCATTATTTTTTCCATTCGACTTACAGTCAATTCTCTCTTTTACGAAACAATTATCGACCAGGTGACCAATTTTTTGCAAAAGGTACAAGTCTTAACAGATTTAGAAGTGAACGTTCCCTGTGAATTAGACGCTACTTTTGTTTGCTTATTTTTGTGACCAGATTCCGTTTTAGACCTCTTAGGACATTGAGCTTGCTTATGACCAAGAACCCCACAAGCAAAACAAGCCAACCGGTTATATCTAGGTGGACCACGCTTAACCGTAGCGCTAGATGAACAAACAGGATTGTTGGACGTAGATGCACTTTTAGGTTTTAAGTATACCGACAAAAACTCTACTAAATCTTTTGATTGTAGTTTTGCATTGGATATTGTAGCCTTAACTTGAGCATCAGATATACCTCGGATAACTATGGCGGTTTTTAATTCGTCCGAAAGTCCTTTTACAATATTCAAACGCAAAAGAGACTTACGTGCATAGTCAGCATACGTGGTGAATTTATTTGAGCTAGTATTCATAACGTCAAAAAGCACAGTAGCCATATCAACCTCCCGTGGACACATGGAACGGAATTCTATTTTAAAATTAGTCCACGATCGGTCATTGGTTATCCAATCATTTAACCACGTCTTAGCATCACCGCGTAAGCAACCACCAATACGACCCAAGCACTCACGATCGTCCCAGTGATTTATGTCACAAGCACGATCTACTTCTGCACACCACACATCAAAATCATGCACATCCGGATCAAAGTTTGAGATGTAAAAATGTTTCGACCTTACTTGTATTAAGGAAGATAGTGCACCAACAATCCTGTCTGTAGCATCAGCTTCACGCGAAGTGTCAATGTTAACGTCTGTAGCTTGCATATCGTCGCTGGCAGTAGGTACTGCAGACGTTGGTGGCAACAGCGATGCAGCTACGAGCACAAGGATGTGACGGTGATTTCGAAGCCGGTATAGTTGTTTTTGGCGGCAGACGTTGCTCTAAAGCATCTAATCGATTAAGAATTCGATTTAACGGATCTCGTAAGGCATCGATTGGAGGGGACCTACTGCGCAATTTACTCGAATGATCCCGACGACGACGTCGTTTTCCATGACACTCATTCGAATCTCTGGTATTGTCGCGGGAATCGTGCCTATTACGCTTTCGCCGATTAGAGCGGTGTATGGATCTCGACTCTCGATCCGACATATTAAAAAATATCAAAACAAAATTAAATTAAAACTTTTTTAAGCACTCCCAAAAAAAAAACAACAAATGATTGCGTTTGTCACACTATTAAAAAAAAATAAAGCAAAATGCTAAGTGCATAGAAAATCAAATTAGAAGGAACTTAGTTACTAGTCGTAAAAACAAAACCATTGATCAATGGTGTCACAATGTTCACAAAACGTCTACAAAAAAAAATTAAACAGGAAAAAAAAAATTCAGAAAAACGATCTGCCGCCCTTTTTCGGGTATTTGTAATGCCACTTCTGATCTTATTTACGCGAATTAATAACAAAAAGGTTTTAACTTGACAACAATGAATTTAATTATTTGACATTAAACATAAAAATCTACAATCTAAACATGAAAATAATAAGAAAAGCAAATTAATACAATTAAATAACGCGCACTACAACCATCACACCCTCGAGCCAAAACCAAAGAGAATCCCTCTACATTGTATCATAGAGAAGACAGCTTTTCACAATCCGATCACATAGACTTATAATATCTCCGATTATTAGTTTTTCTATGATGTCATTCAAGTGAAGAGTCATAGAGTCATCTAAGAATATATTATTGTATTAAATGACTATTACTATATACTTGGCCTTCAAAGAAGGCTCTTTTCACGTCGAAAACTAATTATTTAATCATAATATATTATCTCTCAAAGCTACAAACTACTAGCATTTCGGAACGACCACTGCTAAGAAGAAATGCCGAAAGAAACTCATGAAACAGTCTTGGTCGCCCAACATGCCAGAGGGGCTATTTATTAACTTTATAGGTACATACACTAGATTGTGTACAGTCAAAAATAAAATATAATAAACAAGTATAAATATAATAAAACATGTTATGTTTGTGATCGAGTAACCACAATGAAATGGTTAAGAACAAAAAATAAATGTCGAATCAAAATCGAGCAGACCAGTTCCCCCTGGCAACACTAAGTAAGTGAGTAGGTACTAAGAAAGGAATTTTGGAAATTTGAATTCGATTATAAGGGGTTTCAGAGTTTGTATAAAACTTCGTCATTTTTGAAACTATACTTCTGAATATTTATATTAACGTTCTTACTTAGATAAAATTTATAATGTCATTATCAAATTCAAAGATTTTCACCCCTAAAGGGCTAAAAATTGAGATGAAAGTTTTTACTGACAGACAACGCACTGCCAAAACCGCTAAGGCAAAAAGCATGACATTTTGCACAAATATTCCTCAAGTAACGTAAGTGAGTACTAAGAACGAACTTTTGGAAATTCAACCCCTAAAGGGGTAAAATGAGGGTATAATATTTGTATGAAACTTCTTAATTTTTCAAGCGAGACTCATGAAATTTTAGATTTACGTTCTTGGTTAGTAAAAAGTAATAATGACATTATCAAATTCAAATATTTTAACCCACAAAGGATAAAATGGGGATGATAGTTTGTACTGACAGACAACGCACAGCCAAAACCGCTAAGCCATGAAGCATGACATTTTGCACAAAGATTCCTCAAATGACGTGGTAAGTGGGCACTTAGAAAGGATTTTGGAGATTCAACTCCTAAAGGGGTATAAAGTTTGGTCATTTTTGAAGCGAGACTCATGAAACTTTAGACTTACGTTTTTGGTTAATAAAAGTAATAATACCATTACCGAATTTGAAAATTTCACCCCACAAAGAGCTGAAAATGGGGATAAAAGTTTGTACTGACAGACAATGCACAGCCAAAACCGATAGGACAAAAAGCATTTTGCAAAAGCACAAATATTCCCCAAGTAACGTAAGTGAGCGAGCACTTGTAAACTACAGGTGAAATAAATGAATTATAATTAGTATTTAAACTTTTATCTAAATTCAATTACCCAATTAATTTGATATTAGCTATGAAACCACATAAATATCTGGGGCTGCGCATGAGTAAGCTTATTCCTTGCGACTTGGCAAGGGTTGACGTCAGCGCTCACTAGGTGGCGCTAAAATCGTGGTGTAGCTGATACACTAAGAAAATATTTTTGGAAATTCAACCCCTAAAGGTGTAAGGTGTGTGTTTAGATTTAACCATTCTTAGTTAAATAAAAGTAATAATGCCGTTATCGAATTCAAAAAAATCTAATGGGGTTTAAATGTAAATATCTAGACTAAATGGGTAATTTGTATCAAAAGCACTTTTTCACTTCTCATGCTCTGAAAGTGCTTATTTGTACAGGATATAGGGTGCACAAAACCGAATTTTGTGCACAAGTGCATTAACGTATCTACTCATAAATGTATCTATATTAAGGCAAAGAAAATGAGCCATACAGCCAAACACAATAAGAAATTCACAGATAGAATTGGTTATTTTATAATATTTACTTTAGTTTATTTGCCTTATGTGTTTTTTAAGATATAAAAGATATTAAAATTTAAATTATACGTAATTATACGTACGGTAGGTTATTTAATTAATTTAAGAAAATTATTATTACAAAATCATTTAATAGTAGGCTGTATAAGTCTGCAGCCCAAGCCTAATATCAATGTCGTAAGATTTAAAAAAACCGGCCATGTGCTAGTCAAACTCGCGCACCGAGGATTCCGTACCCGCAAAGCATCTCACATTATAGCTCTAACTAAAAGACCAAAAACAAACCTAACTTTGCAGGTCGATCCCTAAGATTCATACTAAATCCAGCGCAAAAATAAATTTGTAGCACTTTTTTTAGACTTCCAACAACATATTTATAATTTTCTGATTTATTCATGTATAAGTACTGTTAGACCTTGCTTTTTGCCAAATTTCATAATGCCTTAAGGCAACGGGAAGTACCCCATAGGTTTGATTGCTGCCTGAAATCGCAATGGTCTTACAGTACTTGTACAGGAAATAATCTGAAACTGAAAATGTGTATCTGAAAGCTAAAAAAATCGTTTCCTCCCAGATTTTGGAAAGAAATGGAAAGTTTCGGGAAAATTGGGTTTTTGCCCGGGATTAAACCCAATCTTTCCGCAGCAATTATCCCACCGCCCATCTCTGTCCCGTCTCGTACAAGTCGGTACACAGTACACGCACACACACAACTGCTTCGTTTTGTATTTAATAAATAAAACGATAATAATCAATATTTAAGGACAAATCACACAGATTGAGTTAGCCCCAAAGTAAGTTCGAGACTTGTGTTATGGGATAACTCAACGATACTATATTTTATAACAAATACATTTATATATAGGTATAGATAAACATCCAGGTCTATCTTGACCCGACCGGGGATCGAAGTCGGGACCTTCGGTGTGGTGTGGCAGTCCGGCGGGGCGTGATGACCATTAAACAGTCAGTCAGTCAGTATTTCGAGCGAGACGCCTGTGCGGCCGGTCCCACGAACTGGGCACCACCGCGCTCTAGAGCGCGAGCGCCCCGCACCCCTCTGCACTCCCGCGCGCCCGGGCTGCTAAGCGGCGCGCGGCAATACTCAGCTTAACAATTTTTATTTAATTATTTTGTTGACTTGACATTTATTTTTGTTTAAATTAATGTTTTATATAATTTGTTAATTGATATTTTAAAACCTTGGTATTTAGTTGAATTTTAATTGGATTATTGAAAAATCTATTAGAATAGAGCTACCCCTAACTAAGAAACGTAGGTTAATTTACCTGAGCAATTATTACCACGACGTTATTATAATATTAACTTAGAAAAGCTATTTATTTAAGTAAATAAAAGCATATTAAAAATTATATATAATTAGCAGAGCAATTTTTCAGTAGAAGTTAGTTACCAGCTACGGACATGCACCAACTTTTGTTAAAATTTCAACCTTATGGTAGTAGTAATAAGAACGTATCGCTGACTTTAGCCCGCAAACTGCATTTCGTCTGCCGTTTAGTATTTCCTTAAAAGTATATTACCGTTCGAAAATTTGTTAGATTATTGATGAATCTGTTTTAATATATAATCAAATGACCAATAGATGTATAAGAATGGACGGAGAAATTTTTCACATGACGTAATTAAGCAAAAATATAAAAAAATATGTTACAAAATGAAAAACTTTTAGATAACTGAGAAAAGCTATGCATTTGAACATATAAAAGCATATTAAAAAATAAAAATGAGCAGAGCAATTTTTCAGTAGAAGTTATAGTGCAAAATGTTAAAAGTTAAATTTGGGGTATCTTTGAAGTGGAAAAAAAATTAGATTCTTCTATATACATATTCTAAGTAGTACATAGGTACATATACAGAAAGAATTTCAGTCTGAGGAATTTTTCACAGAGAGCTATAAACGATTTTCATGTTTAGGTAAAAATACCTAACTTCTCGTAATAAAAATTATTAGATTATTATATATCTATAATCTGTATTACTTATTTTCACCATGTGCCAAGTTTCATAGACAGAAGAATTATTCGGGTTTCAAAAGCTTCGTTGATCGGACTAATATACACACGAGTTGATAATCATCTCAACAGTTGAGTAGCAGGTTTCCTCACGATTTATTGTTGTGTCTATCAATACTACTGTATACTTATATAGATTGATCTACAAACTCATGCTACCATCACACTATATACCTAACTCATGTTAACAGGTACATCATGTACATAGGTGGTGGTTGGTTTACAAACGAAAGAAATTGAACTTATAGGCATTTCGACCTCAGACAGGTATCATGACCAATCGGCTAGGTAACATCTCTTCAATTCCAATGATTCTCGCCCACTCCTGCTATTTTCGCCGTCATATGACGGTGTCGGCGAAGCGCGATAAGGGCGCTTATTCCGCGGCAGTTGGCACGGGAAGAGTAATCATTCTGCCCCGCGGATGCCGTGTTATTATTGTAATAACGTTCCTATTTCCCTTTTATTATATCTGACTGATTTGCTGCTCTGTGTAGTAATAATTCTGTGATCAGATATGTTATCGACTCTTGATAGAGTTTTGTAGCTGATTTTTAACAAATATTATCTATGTATAAATACAAAAAAAATATATATATACTTACGTTATATACTTATTTCGATGGCTCGACGACCCAAAGAGGATCTTTGGCCTCCGATACCAATAGTTTCCAAAATAAAATGAAGGTAAGCTTTTACGAATAAAACAATCACACCAGCCCATATGTTTAGTTTACTATTGTGTATATGACAACTGCCGCTAGAATCATCAATTCATTTCATGTTATCAATTCATGTCAGATGTCAACTTGAAAAATAAAAAATCAGAATTATATACTAATCATTTTCTAGGTATCTATAACACAATCGAAAAGAGCGAGAGGCCACTCACAAACTTCGAGCAATAAGGACTTCCGCGCGCGGCACGGTAGTCCGTGTTGCTCAATGCTTACACCTTACAATACTACCAAATGTTTAATAATATAATTGCAATTTTTCACTTCTAATTCTTGATCCATGTCAATTTTTTGCCATTCAAACGATTCTTGTGATGTCGATTGATATACAGCCCGTACTGACCCGCAGGCTCAACTCCTCATTACACTCCGTCACTTGTCAACAAAGCACTCCCACGCAGACAAAGCCGGGGCACAATGAGTGTAAGACGTCCGGCGTCAGATAACATTAATTACCTTCTTTGTTCCTCCGATGGAGACTTTATTTCCTCTTCTTAGATCGAGTCTGTTGTAAAACTATGCGAATGGAATTTTAATAACAGTAATTATGTGGAAAATGTATTTATTACGAGTAGCTTTTGTCCGAGGCTTAGTTTGAATTTATAAATAAGTATATAGGGAACAGTAATTTTCTAATTTTTCATTCTGAAAGAAGCTACTACAAAGATTGTGATATTATGTTCTTTTCAACACACTAGCTCGTAAAGTGAGTCTTATTACATCAAATTTAGGCCCAGAATGCCATATATTACGAAGGTATTACGAATATATTATGGAGGTGTTTGGAAATAAAAATTACCATACTGCGCTATACAAAAGATAGAAAACTAATGCGCGTTATGAATTCTACAAAGCATTTTTAATTTAGCCGTATAATACATATTAAAGATCAAATAGGGAAAATAACAACAGTTTTTAAATAAGCAAAGATAATGATTTATACAGCCAAGCACTGGCTGTTTGGTGATACATCACCGTACGCTGCGCGCGCAGCGCGCTCGCAACGCGCGAATAAAAAACAAGACTAAATTTTTTATCTTGTTTGAGACGTACATTTTTAGATTAGGTATTTATTAAAATGTCGACTAGTGCAGAAGAATTGGAAGAATATGTAAATTTAACTCCACCTGAAATCATTAACGAGGCGTGAAATGCAAGTGATAGTTTATTGCCGCCAAAATCAAAACAAAAGTATTTGGCGGCATACGAATGTTTTATAAAGTGGAAAAATGACAAAAAGGCGCAATCATTTTCTGAAAACGTATTTTTAGCGTATTTCTACTTACTAACGTACGTAACTTGGAAAAAAATACAAACCCAATTGACATACAAACTTACTCTAACCTGATATCATTTCTTGAAAGGCACTCGGATGGATACATTGGTAAAAAAAAGTAAAGTATTGTCGCGTTAGTACATTATATCACGATGATTGTCACCAACCGATGTTGAAAAGTTTTTAAAAGAAGCTCCAGATTATGAGTACTTGGCCACAAAGGTAAGTTGAATTTTATAATATAAATTGCTTCTATAATAATATAATTTATTTTGTGTTGGCTCTTAAATATAACAACTAACCCAATTTTATCTCTTTGCAGGTTGCGTTAATATTCGGCATAACAGGTGCATGTAGACGGCAAGAGCTTCATAATATTACCACCAAGGATATAGATACCCATAGTGAAATGCTTCTCGTAAAAATGCCTAACACAAAAAACAAAATTCCAAGAACTTTTGTAATCCACGGCCCCTTTTATCAGATAGTAAAAAAATATCAAGCTCTCCGTTGTAACAAAATAAAAAGTGATCACTTTTTTCTAAATTATCAAAAAGGCAAATGTACAGCTCAAAATATTGGTATCAACAAATTTGGTGCAATGCCAAAAGAAATTGCAAAGTATTTAGGTTTGCCTGAGGCTGATTCTTACACGGGTCATAGTTTTAGAAGAACTTCGGCTACATTGTTGGCCGATTCAGGAGCTGACATACTAACATTAAAGCGTCATGGTGGATGGCGATTTGACGCAGTTGCTGAATCTTATGTTGAAGACTCGATTCGTAACAAGGCATCGTAATAAGTAGCAAAATAACAGGTACAATTAATTTGGAGCTACCACCGGCAAAGAAATTGTGCACTGAGCCGCAAGCATCGACTTCTCGTGACAATAGTTATTATGTAATGGCATCACCTAACACTAATGAGCCCGCTGTCTCATATGAAAATAATCTACATTCACCGACGTTTACCCAGGAAACCGAAAATAATGAGTTCATTAATAATACCAATAACATTACACAAACTGTAAAAATGCCGACAAAATCTGTTCGGTATCACTTTAATAATTGTACTTTTACTAATTGTTTTAATAATTAAATGTTATGACTATATGATGTTTTTTTTACTCACAAGTGTGTTGAAAAACGTCGTACGATACACGTGTGCATTTGGTCATTACGCACACTCGGCTTTATTAGCGCGCTCGCCTTCTATTCGGCTCGCGCGCCAATATCGCCTCTTGTGCGTAATGACCAACTTAGCACACTTGTATCGTAATGTACTATAGTAGTTGTATTTAGATGACTACAAAGTAATAGGAAACGTAAAGTGGTTGTCAAATTATATGGCATGATCAAAATAGGGATTTATTGTAAATAGTTTATTTATGTATATCTATACTATGAGAGGGTCCCGAGTATTGGATTGTCTACTTTAACCTTTTTCAAAATATCCGAATGAAGTGTAGATCACTAACTTGCACCTGCGCTAAACTGTGAAAAATATAATTGAATCAGCGAGGAAATGAGATTTTGAAGAAAAACGTCTGATTTATGTTTCCGGGCCCCATTAGTTGGAATAATGCTTGCGACGATGTCTCCCAGAGCTCCTTCAATATGAGAGCAGATGCAGATTAAAGCGCAGATGTGAGTAGATAGTAATTACGTAGAAACCAATACTGAAGTAAGTTTCTTTCAGCACAGTTTTCTCAGAATATATCATTCCATACCATAACGATATTTTATGTAACCTACCGATATTTTATGTAACTTTGCAAAACTATAAAGTACCTAGTGACGATCCACAAATGCTAAAAACTGACAAGTATATAAGTTTTAAAAAATGACACTAGCTTTTATTTTCTCCAGTAAGATCTTGGTGCATTACATGCGACTAAGATCTCCCTGGCCTTCAAGAACTCCCGAAGAAGCTTTCATAGTCTAAAGGGACTTAGTTGACATCTGACGGCAGATGTGGTTTAAAAACGGGTCATTGACCTATTTCACCCTAAAAATAGAGGACGACAGCTTACAGATTTGTCTTTGCAAGGTCCTTATAGCAAGCCACAGATTCGCTAGTGCTAAATCTGTTTGTTCGCGCATTAGAAGCCCAATTAGTTCGAGACTGGAATGTTAGCTGCTTTACTTGACAGCAAAGACGTCGAGGAAGAAAATACACACGTTATTTAGAAAATCTGAAATGCTAAGAAGCTATTAAAAGTAAACTTACTTACTTTTTAATGAATAAGAAAGAAAATAACTAAGTAAATGGCAACAAACTACATGTTATGACACCGACAAGAGAGTTCTTAAATAGAATGAAGAAATATTCATTGTACATCCTGTAACACTAAATCAAGTTCCCAGTCACGTAACGTCAATTTCCTTACATCCAATGACACGAATAGCCGAGTGAGACTTCTAAGCCTTTGTGCGCTAATTGGCGAGCGAGTATCGATGTTAGAGTATCGATGAACGGGGTAGCGATGGCCGACTCGAGTGCTCACTCGAGTTAATCCGTCGACCGACAGTTGACAGTTTGGATCTGGAGAGGGTAGACGCTTTGACGGGTAGGAAGGATGTTAGGCTGACGCTCTGGGAACTAGAAAGAATTATCATTCTTGAGATGTTCCAAGATTATTACATATACATTTGATGTAGATTAATCATATTGGAACTATATTTTACTAAGTAATTGAACATTGCATATTTAAATAACAAAAAAAGACTTTTGCTTTGAATTCGGACACAGATTCGCCAGCGGTGGTATCACAAATATTTTATTTTTCCTTGAGAGTACAACTGATGCACTTCAGCCACAGAAGGACAATTTTTCACAAGCCCCAGTTATATCGCTACAAAGCTGCAGCCAGGTGCAACACTCTGTATGCAGTTTGGAGTGCCATCTGTCATGTACAGTTCCAAAGTGGTTTAGGGCGTATATCCACAACTGCTCACGGATACGCTAAGTATCATGTAACTTAATATTGATTGAGGCAATGCTGTTTGCTGTTGCACTAGATTTAAATTAATTAACCATCATCACCGTTTAATGGTATGAATATCCTAACATATTCATGAAATGTCAAAAAAATAGCAATGTACAGCATAAAAGTACATGGTACTACGTATTTGAAGCCAAAGATTTTATGCGTGAAGTTCGCTTGAGAGACCAAGAATACGAATACTACCTCGGGTTCAAAGGTGTCCAGCCAGAGAGAGTGGAAAGAAAATATAGCAATACGGAGATATATAAAATTTGACGAGGGTGATATGTCTCCTAACTCGGCGGGTTGAAAAGCGGTAAAACTAAATGAGTTTAGATTCTTGGACACTAATTTACCTGCGGGCAAGATTTGACGAGGGTGATATGTATCCTAACTCTCTCTGATACTAAGCATAGCAGGCATATTAGGCATAGCGTAACGGAGACATAGCAATGGAATTGCGGTCTTAAAATACAAGTTGCCGCAATCGCTCAGCGTGAGAAATAGTTGTGAGTGCGATCCAGCCAAGTACAGTCAAGCGTGATAAATAGTATCGTGGACATATGCAACGCCCTGCCCGTCTGCTTCGAGAAGATTTGTTTGGTTCTCTGGTAGTTTTATGTACGGCTGTAGTTGGGTGTAGGTTTATAGATATCTAATTGGTTATGAAAGTAAATAAGAATGAGCCATGCAACATAGTATACGAGAAAGATGCCCTGGATTAATCTTCTTTTTGTTCTGTCAATAAATTACATATTTTAATATGTGCATACCTATCAACAGTTCACAAATAAAGATCTCCAAACTAATTATGTTATTTTGTAAAGTTGCGCCTCATGGTTTAACTCCTTTTCCCGCGTGAATCCCTACGGGAACAGGCTTTTCCCGAGATGAAAGGTACCCTGTTCTTCTCAGTACTTCTAACTATTTGTATGCGAAATTTCAGGAAGATTGGTTCAGTAGATAAAGCGTGAAGAGGTAATAGATAAACAAACTCACTTTCGCATTTATAATATTAGTTAAGATTAGGATTAGGATTCGAGGGTGTATTTACCCGTGTACCATATTTAATCGAAATAGTCCAGTGGATTTTGTTGATTGAGTAACGAACATACACACACATCCAAACTTTCTCATCTATACATATAATAAAACAGTAAAAATATTTTGTCTGTACATTTAGTATTTTTGACTAAAATGGATAGAGGGACACTTAAAAAGAACAATAGAAAGCAAAAAAATTTTTGGAATTTCTTGTCTGTCTGTCTGTATGTATGTACGCGTTTCACGCAAAAACTACTGGACGGATTTTAATGAAACTTTTTTTGTTGTATATCTATTAAGCCTGGGCAACATATAGGCTATTCATTTTGAAAACTGGAACACCTGATGAAGAACCATAACAGAACAGCTAAACTATAAGTCATATGGAAATGGTGCCTTAACAAAAGTCGTTCAACCTGATGAGCATTTTCTGCCGACGTATAAAAATTGAAGATCTGGAACATCTGATGAAAAGCTCCAAGAGACCAGCTACACTATAACATATATGGAAATGGCGCCTTAGCAATAATCGTTCAACCTGATGAGCATTTTCTGCTGACGTATAAAAATTGAAGATCTGGAACATCTGATGAAAAGCTCCAAGAGACCAGCTACACTATAACATATATGGAAATGGCGCCTTAGCAAAAATCGTTCAACCTGATGAGCATTTTCTGCTGACGTATAAAAATTGAAGATCTGGAACATCTGATGAATAACTTCAAGAGACCAGCTACACTATAACATATACGAAAATGGCGCCTTAGCAAAACTTGGTTAATCTGATGAGCATTTTCTGTAGACGTATAAAAATCGAAGATTGGAACACAGGAAACAGTTTGGAACACAAAAAGACTTTTCATCTAAGTCACGCGGGCGAAGCCGCGGGCTAACAACTAGTTTATAATATTAGTGGGATTATTTTTATGATAGACAAAATAAGAAGTGATATTCTCTGGCCAATGTTTACAAATTGTACAAGTTGTGTCTCTCGCCTGACGTCCGCGGAATGGCGTAATTTCCGGCGGTAGCGGGGCACACACAGACGTAAACGAGTTTGACAAAATGTATTTCGGAGCGACGTTATCCAGTTGCCTTTGACTGCGGAGTCCGGGTGTCTTTGCGACCAGAAGTAAACTAATTTCGAGATCCCGTAACCTTGAGGTCAAAAGGCGAATCAAAATAAATGACTATATCTAGGTGGAATACAAATAATACCACGTATCTTTACGAAAAGGTACGTACCTGTGTAGTTTTGTTTACATACAATAATGTAATGCGAAAGTTTTTAAGTAATTAAGTGATAATTGTTTAGAAAATCACATTTTTGGTTTAAGTTCTTGTTGACGAGAAATGTTTATCGTATATTACCTAATATGAAAACTAATAATTTTATGCGAAAATATTTATTAGTCCGTCCTATATTTATTAAAATACACGACTCGCTGGCTGTGCGCTCTGGCAGCGTTAAACCTCGTGTTAAAATGTCGCATCAGATCCTCAGTAAACTTCATCAATAAAAAATGTATTCGATTATTCAATAAGAGCAATTGTGCGATCGGTGGCAGCTCTCCTCCGCTCCGCTGGGAAATATCCGGACACATGATTAAAACGACAAATGGTTGACATTAAATATTGGCGCCAACATTGGCCGTCACGGATGTCCAGCAGATGTAAAACATCTGAGCATCATGGCACGACGGCGTAATGCCATTTGCCGTCATGGCATTGAGTCGATTTTACTGGAATTTGACCCAAAAAAAAATTTCATATTCAATTCACCGCAGTCGGGTAACCAAAAATGTAGCAATAATGTATGGCCATATTGGCCATTGCCAAAATACAACCAAGTTTGGCTCAAACGTTTGCAGAAGACTCAGCGGTACAGGGCCGTGCAAAATTGTATTGACTTCGCTTTCAAATGTAGGTCATTTTTTACCAAAATTCTGTAGCAATTGCACGCAAAAGCCAATTTATTTTTATTGAGAATATATACGTCGCAATAAATCATAAATTAGAGTGCATGTTCCTCACAGCAGAAAGCAATTAGTAGTCTATAAAAAGTACCATAATATATGAGTCAGATTGGTATACAAACTAATGAGGTACAGGTTTGTTTTGAACATGTCCTTTTGACCGTCCACCCTCGCTTCAACAACGAATAATTAATTTTAAATATGTGTTTAGCGGCAATTCTAATAAACCCATTAATTGAATGTATATATCACACAATTGGTTTGTATTTCGTGGAACTAATATCTGTTGAATACGCAATTTAATACCCAAATATCAAACTAATCAAATATTAAATAGTAGATAATAGTTAATGCATGAAGTGTGTCTACGAAATGTCTACGAAGGTCTACGCCCGGTCTACGAGGCGTCTACGACGTTTCTTAGAATAGTCTCAAGCTGTTGTTTTGAAAACTTTTTAACTTTTAACTACTTTCGGGGTAATTTAAGGTCTTAATAAATAACCTGTATTTGTCGTAGTGTATTTTTTCTTTGCCTTAGTCGTCATCTGACCAATGTAGCGTGCGATGTGTTCCAAATTCACTATGCGAAAAGGTCCATAGCTCATTAGAGTCCGGTTCGAGTCGCGCGCACACAAAACTTCGAGTCCGCTAATGGCTCTAACATAAAATTCCAACATATTTTTTCTATAGTGGTTCTGATTATCGTCAAGTATAAAAATAAATGTTGGAATAAATATTTAAATTTTATGATACCTATTTATTGAAAATGAAAAAAAATATATAATTTTCGTATAATGACAGTGACTATTAAAAGTAGTAGGTACAACGTTTCTTGCAGTCTGTTTTATAGACTTTTTTTTTATAAAATGCAATAGGTACTGGCTTAACTTTAAAGTGTTTTAGGGAAGTTCAGACTCATTGAATTGACAAAAAACAATTTATGCTAATGATGCACTAATTAGGTATGTTATAGAAATAGACTAATTATATCACATATCAGTAACAATATGGAAAATTACCGCGATGAACAATATTCAAAGCAGCATTAGTACAACCTAAATAGTTCAATTTAGCCACCAAATTCACATTTACATTTTGTTAAAATAACAGGTGTTGTTGTTTACCATTCCATATTTATTTTGCTAAAGCTGGTTTGGATTATAAAACTTGACAAAACAGTGACAATAAATTCCTTTTATTAAATACATACCTACCTATATACTATAGGGGACCGGACAAGGTACGAGAATTGTTAAAAATATGTAATTTTATGATAGAATACACATAATTAAACACATTTTGCGACTTTTCAGCACGAGTTTATTCTCCAGAACTAATTTATTCGAGTTCAAACTTCTAGGGAAAGTCCATTTTCTACGCGTGACGTCATATGAATGTACGTTTAGTTAGGGGCGTTTTGGTATCGTCCAAAAATCGCTTTAAAATGTGAATAGTTTTTTGCTATATCTTGGGAAATACTTTGGTTATGGATGTGATTCTTAAACGGATGATTCTATTAATGTGAGATATTTCAAAGTAGCATCAAAAAAAAAAGTTGTCCGGTCCCCTATTGTTGAGTTTTCAATTTTAATTTCATATACAAATTATCAGATAATTTATAAAACGCCTAATGTCATCTGATATGATATGACTTATTAGCAGTCGTTAGACGATGATGGTCGTTGTATTTAAACATAGGTACCAGTGTTGATAGTCAGTCATCTATGAAAACTACCAAACGTTGGTAGCTAGTCAGATGTTTTCCTTCACCGGAAGCAAGTGGTCATCTATGAAAACTACCAAACGTTAGTCAGATTGGTAAAGATCCCAGGTTGGAATCTTATTCGTGCATTGTGTGTTTGTATCAAGTTTGTATGCACGAGTAAGATTCGAACCTGGGATCTTTCGGCCATAGGCGAACGCGTTACCCGCTCGACAACAACAGCTTCAGGTTCCAGATATGATTTCGGATATGGACTTCTGGGTCTGTAGATCAATCCACCCCGCTGTTTCGGCACCACCCTGTAGATCGGCCCGTACGTGCCTGACAATAACAGGGTCGTCCAAACAGCACTGACCCACATCCCGTAACCGAGTTAGGTCCATCGTAATAAACTTATCCGCTCCTAACACAATATTTTTACGCGCCCCCGATATATTCGCTTTATTGCGTCTCTTTCAGAAATGGATAAAGGAAATCTACCGTGTGAGGGTATTGAAATAAGATACGGGGAAGGTTTAACTTGGAGCTTAGAAATAAGGAGTTGACGTATAGTTTTATATCTAAATTGCTTACGTAGACGTGTATTATTATGTATGTATTCGAATTAATATATGTATAGCATTCCTTATCACTGATGCAAACAGAAATAATTTTCCTTATTCGATTGCGTTCCAGAGATTAATAACGTAGGTACTGTACTAATTAATAAAATAAACTAATAAAACCTCTTCAGCTAGCTTCAAGCATATATATAGTAACTCTTGAGCTTAGTAACATATACCTATGTAGCTTACAAGTGGTTTCGATAAATTGTTATAGAGATCTCCTGTAAGTCAGCGCGGTAGTATTACTTTCATGTGAGTTCGATGTACGTATTTTGTCGTTGTCTAAGAAAACTGCGCACAACATCAGACCCTACTGCATTGACATAAAGTTTCAAGTCGATCGTTTCATCGCAGACTGAGAAGACGAAGTGGAGTATTATTGTTCGCTTCCCCCGTGTTGTATGTTGATTTGTTCTGAGAAGTGTAGGTGTTATCGATACAATATGCGCTTCTGAGAAACTTACTCTATTTTATGAGCTTTTCTTTAGATTTGCATTTATCGGGGTTTATTAGTCTCTGCTCTCGGCTTTCGAATAAATTTAGTTTAAGTTTAATTTAATAAATTTAGTTGGGTTAATTAGTCACCCATTTCATCACCGTAGGGGCTGAATTTCCAAAATTCTTTCCTAATCAAGTGAAATTTTAAGTTTCTACGTTCAGTGGTTTCGACTCTCCATTGATATACCAGAGTCAGCGTCCGATTTTCTATTTTTTTATACATACAATACAAAATACATACGTATAAAAAAGTTTATTTCGGTTAATTACCTTTAAGGGCAAGTCCAGTCCCTAATACGGAATATCTTACCATACAAACAAAAAGACTACCTTACAGGCACTTTAGAAAATGGATGATTGTTAACACATACCTGAAACAAAGCAATTAATTTATTAAAATATGAATTAATTTTATAAATATAATTTTTACAAAAACATTATCTTGGATAAGTAAACGATTCAGTAATATTTTTTTTATTTATTTTCTTTACATATCAATCCATTTTATCCAAAATCCCGAAAATCTAACGGGGGCAAAATCGCGGGGCACACATAGATTATTATATTCTTTGCCTTTCCCAGCCTGTGTTTCCGTTCCATATGTCAGATAGATAAAGAACGCAATTAGTACTTTTTATGTACCTTCTATTTATATTTGTAGACTTTTTGAACTAAATTTGACGACGTTGTTTCTAACTAAAAATGTGACAAAGCTAGTATAAAAACCCAGTACTTTTTAACATTCAAATGTACTGCATCATGCTATGTATTCAGAACTTGCGACGATGGGGTCTCCGCTTTTATTTGCTTGTAAATTTCACCTCAACATCTGAAGAGACATTTATAAGTTAAACGTAAACTAACAGCGACTCAGTATCTTTGTTTGCTTTTATTTTTATTGAGCGATCCTATTCCGCCTTAACGAGTTGTTTGTCGCTGTTTGCGACGCTAAATAAACTCTACACTAAGCATAAATTTATTTCTTCTGAAAAAGGGAAATAGTTATTAGGAACCATAACCGGCGAGCTTGTATGAAGAGGAAGCGAAAGATCGTAGCAAGTGGAAGTCCATAATCTCTGCCTGTTCCCACTATTGAAAACTGGCATCTGTTTGAAAACAGCTGAACAGATTTTCTTGAATATATCATGCGTGTAGCTGAAAATGATCTCGGAAAACGACAAAGTATGCTTCGTGTGAGATTCGTCCACACGACCTTCGGACCTGGACAACAGAGTACGTTAGCAGTGCGAGCGGAAAACACGGCCATTGAGTGTACGACAACGGCTAGTCAGCCGGAGTAGCAAACTGCAGGGACCAAGCTCTATTTGAAGTAAACATTTACTCCTGTCCTGCTCAATCGCTTTTAAAATTATCACTGATTTTGTCATATTTTATTTCAAAATTAGTTTCTTGAATTCACATTTTAAAATTAATTAAAAAATTTAATCAGCCTGTGTTAAAAGACATTGTTCATCGCCGGCTTACTGCGGACAGTTCGTTCAATAAATAATAGTATTATCATTCATCATAATTAAAGTCAAATAGATTTTCTGAATATATATTGGAGTATGAATATCTATAATGAAAATATACCATTTAGTAAGTATTTTTTGCGTTTCCGATACTCAAATCAAAGATGTCGGCCTTCACGTGTGTTCTGGGATGCCATTATCTAAAATAATATTACATTTAAGTAGTATATTTTTGTCTTTCGGCTGAGAGAGAGAGAGAGAGAGTATATTTTTATTCTTTGATGAAAGATTGGATTATTTAGGTAATTTTTTAGCATAATATATTAGTTTTATGTATTAAGTACACTCATATCATTTCATATTTATATTTTTTAAAGAAGAATTATGTATGTATTTTAATTTTTGCTTAAATAATTCAATATTGCGTTTTCTTTACCTGGTAACACTCGACTCTTCAGCGTAGCTTGATTTTGACGTTGACCGGTTGTCGTCGGTCGACATTGACACTTGAATACTTGTCAACATCTGTCAACGTCAAAATCAAGCCGCGCCCAAGAATCGAGTGTTACCAATATTGAATTATTTAAGTAAAAATTAAAATAATACATAATTCTTCATTCTAAAATATAAATATGAAGTGATATGAGTGTACTTAATAAATAAAACTAATGTATTTTGGTAAAAAAATACATAATTAGTCCAATCTTTCATCAAATAATAAACAATATACTACTTAAATGTAATATTATTTTAGATAATGGCATCCCAGAACACACGTAAAAGCCGACATCTTTGATTTGAGTATCGGAAACGCAAAAAATACTTACTAAATGGTATATTTTAATTATAGATATTCATACTCCAATATATATTCAGAAAATCTATTTGACATTAATTATGATGAATGATAATACTATTATTTATTGAACGAACTGTCCACAGTAAGCCAAGCCCCCATACACTTTGAACAAAGTCCTTTGAATATTGTTGTTACGTAAATATATCATTATATTTCTGACATATTTACTAATATCAAATCATATCATTACAAGAGCATGGTACTTACGAGTACATCAAAATAAATAACAAATAGGTACTGGTCACAACAGCAAATACAGAACCTATAGGCAAAATAAAAGCCAGCGATAACGGTCCAAGTTGAACCTCCTTCAACTTCCCCATGCGGGTGCAAATCAAACGACACAACTCGCCCGTCAATTGTTCAATCAGGGCATTGTGGATACATTGACAGTGATGCGTTTAGTACGATGTAGGTTACAGCACGGTGCACACGGGTCAAAAGTAGATCAATATGGAGCCCAAGCTCCTATGCGACTAAGGTTCCTTTGAAGTATAACTGTACCTTCTCGTATATAAGTATTTTTGTCTTTCTACCGTGGAGAAGGGAAACGAGGTCATTCTTAAACTCAGTTAACCAAGCAAATAAAGATTTTTTGGAAATGTATACAAATAGTCTGGATAAATGATTTGAGACAGCGTAGGAAAACACAAACTGGATGTGAAAATTTCATGACAACAACACAAAAAAGTTTTAAGTAGAAGATAAGAATATAAAAATACAATTCTAGTAACTAGGTTGCATGCGTAATGTAGCACCTTCAGCTCAATTGTATAAAGTTTTGTCTCTATACTATATCTACTGTGTCGACCCGGGTCGGGAGGCTGGCTATCGATCTCAAGCCCGCGCAGGCTCCGTACGATGCTTCAATATCGTTTGTGTAACGTCCATTACTCACTGCCTTCCTCCCCGTAATAGCACAACTAGAACGCAACGAGCAATGTACATTGTTACTGGGATTTCACCGAGTAGTTCACTAAAGAACCTAGTTCCATTCCACGCTGAGTTTGAAATAAGATCGTGAGCTTCGTAGTACCAGCCGATGTAACTCGAGGTATCGTCGAATTTGCATCGATATGAGTGTTTCTTTTTCAGTTACCGTTTACCTGCTTCCTGCGATTGCACGAAGTTTTACCTTTTTCAATTTTAAAGTGGGTTTGGGAATAAGCAAACATGTTTATTGGAGGGAAAAGTTTGGAGTGTCCAAGTTTAAGAAGATCTTGTGTGATATAAGATGGGGTCAACATGTTCACTCTTATTTGTTAGGGCCATTGTCCACCGAAGCAGAGAACTGAGGAGTGGGTCGCCAGGTCGAGATATATTTTTCTGTTAGGGTGTTTCCACCGAAGCTGTGCGAAGTCGCGGTGTGGAATAGCAAGAGAGTCCTCTCCGCTTTGATAGAATAAGTGTTTAAGGTTTATTGAAATGAAATTATCTATTTTCGATAAATAGATGCACTTATCGCCTATTGACGTAATTAAATTAATTATAGCTATTTATTAATCAAAGGGCCATGCTAACCTCTCATATCACACAAACACAATGATCGAATTCGATTTAAGTACAGTATCAAATCCTCACAGGCTTTGAAATGTCCAATCCGAATTATATTAGGTGTAAAGTGGCTATTGGTATTTGTAACGTTAGAGTACGATAGATGATTAGCTGCACCCCGTGGCTTCGTGATAATGGGAACTTCGTTATGATGTACTTAGTATATTTATGAATCCAGGTCTTATGTTAACGCATGTTGTGGCTTCGCTCTCGTGGGGATCTTAAAATTATGGTTAGCTTTCCTTTTGAACATGGTGGTCAAAGACAGAAAGAGCAAACCCAAATTTTATTTAAAAAAATATTTCTCAATTGCGACTGGAAGTTCCTGATATTATAGCGTTCAAACAAACAAATTCTTTAGCTTTTTTCCATTAGTGTAGATAAATAGGTTGAAGAGTAGGTTTATCCTAAAATAACACACAGCACAGGCATAAATAATATTAAACTGAAACGAAACACTGTTCATTTTATTTTTATTTCGGCCCTGCTGTTAATTACAAAGCGGGGTTCCATTATAACTTCGTATTACGCAAGTTAAATTAATACCCGAGCCGGAATAACATCGCCAACAACTAGAGAATTCTACACAGCACTAGTTCAGCCTACGGCTGCGCTCCTTCGGATCTTGACGAAGGATTTATTTTGAACTGAATTACGATACTAACAATATTTTGCATATGAAATGTCATTACGTGGCATTAAACACCACCACTTTCTTGGAAATTTTAATATAATTTGCTATTGTATTGCCTTTTCATATCACACTCTAGCTGATACATAATCAACTAGGGTTCAGGTTTCCTCACGATATTTGCCTTTACAGGAAGTAAATAGTGGCTTTGAAAACCACCTACATATCTATGTAGGTGGTAGGTGTCAAACTGATCTCAGTTTGGATATACAAATTCTTGAGGCATGAGAAGAATTCGTACCATCCATACTAATATTATAAATGCGAAAGTTTGGATGTGAGTTTGTGAGTTTGTGAATTTGTGAGTTTGTGAGGATGTTTGTTACTCAATCACGCAAAATCTACTGGACGGATTTCGATGAACTTTGGTACAGAGGTAGATAATGACCTGGAATAGCACATAGGCTACTTTTTATCCCGGGAAAAAGCACTGTTCCCGTGGGAAATTCACGCGGGCGAAGCCGCGGGCAAAAGCTAGTTTGTATATAATTTTTAAAATTTTGTGCATTAAGTCTTAAATAAATAAATAAGAATTCGAACCTGGGACCTGTCAGCTACAGACGGACGTGAACTTTTCTATTACGCAAGTACTTCTATTGAATTTACAATAAAACAATTGAAAATTAACAAATACCGCTTATCTCAGGCATTCACGAAGATATATAAAGCAGAAGGACTTCTGTGTTATCTACGATTTTAATTAAACCTGGCGTGTTTGTTCGATAACTCTCAAATTCCCTGTAAGGCTAATCGTAATGGCGATATCTGTCAAAGAGCCGTCGGCGGGGGCGGATGATCATTGTCTCGTAAGGCTCAGACTCCACAATGCGGAGATGAGCGAAGAAGCCAGATGTATTTTTAGAATTAACGTACATACACAATTCGTAGTTAGACATTCAGTATAAGTCATTTGAATCAACTACGTGTATGATTTGGTCATCTTTAAATTTAAGAGCAAGGCTCTTGTCGGTGGAGTTCCATCCAATTTTCTATTGGGCCTAGGGAGACCAAGACAAAGTTACATGGAGCAAATAAAGGAAAAAGAGAAAACAATTTCGTATTCGTTCAAGTCAGTTCTTAAAACTTCCTACTACCAATACGATTTTTTTAGTTTTGTAAACTTGCTGGTATTATTTTGACTGCGGTAAAAAGTATGACAAAAATTCGATAACGATACAAATTCTAGTGAATTTTGATCATCTGAAGCTATCACAAGAATTGAGCTAGTAAATAGGAAATTTGTAACAATATAGAGAATCATCTGTTTAACCCTGTGTCAGTGGATCCCCGGCCTATCCGAGGAAGGAAGCGCTTTATACCCCCGGCAATCATTCACCGGCTCGCACAATTGATCTGCGTCTCAACTTTCGTTCAACACATGTTTGTACATGCCGCTGATTTATATCGCGACCCGACTCCATTTGTAATCAGTTTGCGACAGATCTGTTTTATAAAGTTACTACCACAGATCTAGGTATGATAATATAAACTGAATATGCAGAAGTTTACTTAGTTAAAAGCTGTTTGTACATAGAACTTATGTATATTATGATATGTTTAGTTCATTGGCAGTGGAGGAGTCTGGTCATCGCAAATTTAACCCGATAAAGTCTACATGCAAGTTTGTAATACGACCATTTTACGGCAAGAGCTGCACATACGGTGTGTGTGTGAGATGGAGAAGGCGAATGACAAAAACGACTCAACTCAATTAACATTGCCAAATACGATGTTGTTACATTTCACGTATCATTTACTTCAGTCTGTGGCTATTCTTACCCGGCTATGTAGCCAAGGTCGATTAGTGATCAGATCGACGATCAGCCCACTAGCTAAACGAATATGGACATCTTTCTACCAATGATACCATTCACTAGAAGTTCCAAAGAGCAGGTATTCGTCTAGAGCGCGCCAGTTGCGAGCTAGCGCAGATAATTTCATTCGTTCGGCTTTATGGCCCGGAAAGATATTCGTCGTACCTCGCGACAACGAGCCAACCGCACTCTAATGTCGCTAAACGTTCGCGGGAAATAATCTTGATGTGTGGGAATTAATCTAAATAGGGCTCTTAAGATTCCAAATGCTGTAACGTAAGGTGATTTGTATAACGTTTTTGTATTTCATTTTAAAAGAACGTTCACAACAACACTGTTTACATCAGGTACGGAGATTTTTCACACCATGGTCGTATGCTCAGATCACAACAAACAATTGTTGTGATCTGAAGTCGTATGTTACTTTTTTGCTACTAGGATCTATATTTCACCTTGGTCATTTTCAAAATATAGTCATTGGATGCCGTAAGATCAAAACTACCGATAGCCTTCAACTAGAGAGTATGACGAGTGGTGGATAGCGAAGGAGGTAGATCTACTTGGATCGTAGCAAGATGGAGATCAGAAAAAGATATGCCTAGTCGGGAAGATTCCCAGTCAGGTTACGGTGGAAAATGATCTTCTTCAGATCTGAGTTGATATGACCTGAGTTTAGGCAGTCCCATAGTATTATATATTCCTACTAGCTGTCGCCCGCGGCTTCGCCCGCGTGAGTTTCGCTTAGATGAAAAATTTCTCTTGGAGCTTTTCATCAGATGTTCCAGATCTTCAATTTTTATACGTCAGCAGAAAATGCTCATCAGGTTGAACGATTTTTGCTAAGGCGCCATTTCCATATATGTTATAGTGTAGCTGGTCTCTTGGAGCTTTTCATCAGATGTTCCAGATCTTCAATTTTTATACGTCGGCAGAAAATGCTCATCAGGTTGAAGGATTTTTGTTAAGGCACCATTTCCATATTACTTATAGTTTAGCTGTTCTGTTATGGTTCTTCATCAGGTGTTCTAGTTTTCAAAATGAATTATAGCCTATATGTTGCCCAGGCTTAATAGCTATACAACAAAAAAAGTTTCATTCAAATCCGTCCAGTAGTTTTTGCGTGAAACGCGTACATACATACAGACAGACAGACAAGAAATTCCAAAAATTTTTTTTTGCTTTCTATTGTTCTTTTTAGGTCTCCCTCTATCCATTTCAATCAAAAATATTAAATGTACAGACAAAATATTTTTACTGTTTTATTATATGTATAGATAGTAGATATGTTTTCTAATGTTACCTACATTACCAAACATAAATAGGAACGAACAATATGTAAGCACTAAGAGGTCCCTATTTCTCAGAATGTTTACTGGGAAAAGGGAATACAGAACCAGCCCAAAATTGATGGCAAATTTCCGGATTACACTTCTGCAATGATCGGCAAGCTCGAGCCTTCGTAGACGAGGTTATCTAAACTAGAATGATAATAAAGTGAAAATTGGCTATTTACCGCGACGCCGCGCTCGCACTAACTTTGTACATTAAAATTATGCGTGTTTTGATAACAAAGATTGTTGGAAGCTGTTCATCGTTATTATGTTTCACAACTTTGAGACTTGATTCAAACTCTAGGTTAGTGCTTACTACTTTTCTTAATTTCTAAGTAACTTTTGCCTGAAGAAAATATTTAATTTAAGTTACTTTATTCAGCTTTCATCTGTGTCGCAATCATATACCTACCACGCATAAACCTAGAATATGATACAACGTGTCTAATTACTATTAGGTCTGAGATATAATGTTTAGTATCTTCACAATCATTGTGGGTATCACTCATTATGGGTATCACGCAGGAGCACTAAATAGCAGGAGAATGTCAAACTCTACTAAGATTATCCTCATTTGAATTTGTCGCAATTCGAAAGAAACACTGAATTTGAAAATAAATTAATTTATGACGTGATTAGATTAAGGACAGGGCAAGATAATGTCAGTTGATTCCAGTAGAAATGTGCTGGATCCATTTTTGTTCGCTTCGCCCCGTTCGTAACAAGCGATCTTTGTGATATCGAACGAAACATCGACAAAACGTCCGCCAGCCGCTCCTTATCAACATAAATATTATTTGCTGCATAGATCTCTAAAAGTGGAGAACGTTAAATATTATGAAAATAATAGGTATAAATCCTACTAATGTCCTACTTCTAAGACTTCCAACCAATATATGACCAATGCAAATATTTGGATGCGTGATGTTTGTTCGAGGATGAGGAGGATATTGAGGATGTTTGTTACTTAATCATTCAAAGTCTACTGGACGGATTTCGATAAAATTTGGTACACGGGTAGAATTCATAGCCTGGAATGGCACACATACTTTTATCCCTAAAATCACACAGGAGTGAAGCCCCGGCTCAAATTTTTATGAACACAAATGCGACTATGAAATGAATAGGTATGCCAAAGTGTATTTAAAAATTATTGTTTTATAACTCTCACTTTTGACGTGTCTAGTCATCTCGAGGTCTATGCAACCTAGCGACATCTTTGTAAATTCGCCTTTATAGAGTTATGAAAAGTCAATACGTCTTCCGTCGTAAAGACGAGCGGAATACAGATGAAGATTATTTACTGCAGTCATTGACGACGCGTCGTAAAGACCGTGGAGTTTCACGAGCGTCATAGCGCCGATCATTGATGGTGAACATCCTATTTTGTGTTATTACATACTGAAGATGAGACCTGTGCCATGTTCCTTTATTACAAGATGCATTTAGTGAGAAAATTACTGAAAGTTCTTTTTAAATACGCGTTACTAATGTCAGCAATTTTTAGTAAATTTGTACCTAACTAAAGTCATAGAGTTACACGGACAACACGCTGAGGCAGTATGTTGTGGTTGTAATAACTTTATTGCACAAATTATATAAATAAATTACAATTAACATGAAAACAGAAATGGCAACGGCGGACTTATGAAGGGATCTCTTCTAGTGTACATTTATTTCGTTCACTGCGCTAATAGTCCGTGTTGCTCTATCATATGACGATACTGATATAATAACTTCTTTAAACGATTTGTAATTTTTCCCATGCTACATGAGTTTGTATACCTCATGTACCTACGTTACGTACCTATGTTAGTTTTCATCGACCTCACCTTGCTTCCGGCGAAGGAAAACATCGTGAGTAAACCTGCACTCTGGCTGATTATTATCAGCTACTCACAGCTAGTGTGTGAAATGGCAATTGCAAAGGTAGTCGTTGTGTGTGTTTCATTGCATATGATGACTACGACCCTCAGTCTTGAGGAATACGACTAAGGAAAGTAGAGAGAGAGTAACATTTACGTTATATGTCACTCGTATAACATTTTGTATAGACTGAGATAATGTATAAACTTGATGATAACTTTACGTCCGGTCGAGATAATGATATTTTTATGCAAAAGTTAATACATTTATTTTTACGTGACCCGGCTCACTACACACCAGGGAGTCGAATTTGCTATCATTTAGTCATATTTATGTATTTCAATGGGTTTTCAATTGTAGATGATTTTTCATAGTTCTTGTTATTAGTATGCATAAAATACTATTGAAATTCATTACAACACGATGACGAGATGAAAGAAGAATCGACATCTAGGAATGACAGGCCGATGACATCGTAATACATTCTTATTAAGTGTATAAGAAATGATAAATTTTATCGGAAATATCTTCAAATACGTATTCGAGTCCCAAGCGAGCCTTTATACCTCTTAAAGTCAATAAATAACAATTTGTTTTCGAGTTCTTAATGAAAAATGATTGAGAGGCTCGTGAAATATTTACTATCGAAAGAAATTCGGTTATGTGTTTGATGAAAAAAGACAGGCGGTCGAATAAAACTTTCCAATATTCTATTATGAACTTTTATTGACAACAATATATTTTTAGAAACACGCAAAGTCTGAGTCAAACAAAGAGTCTGATACCAACCTAAATAAGTCATACTTTCTATTTTTTCTATTCTATACTTTGTAAAGTTAAAGAATTTGATTTTTTAGACGTTTGTTAGTTGCAATTGCATTAATCTCTGAAACTACATACCTAGATCTGATTTGAAAATTTTCATTCATAAGGAGGCTTTATAATATACCATAATTTATCCCGAAATTCATGGGGGTGGTGGCAGAACACAGAAAATAAATAAAATAGGTATTTTATATGCGATTGTGCAGAGACAAAAAAAATTCCAAAAAATAGAAATTATTTTCTACTTCACGATTTATTAGCGCATTTATCTTGTTTTTTAAAGGATTTAATTCTTTAAATATCTATTTTTTGTGTATAATTGTATGGTAATTTTAAAAAATAAATTAACATTATAATGATTCTGAGAAGGCGACTTTATCCTGTCGATGTATGACTCCCGTGACATTGGACTGACCTTCTAATCTAGGACAGCCACAGACATAATATTACCTAGACCCCGCAAGTCTCATCTCCTGCATAGAAAACGAGCTTGTCAATATTTTTTTACCTACTGTGACGTCACATAAGCGATTTAGTGATGGAACGCTCGCCATCCATGCAAACGATTCAAAGGTGTCGCCGCCGCCGCCCTTTACTTTCCAAATTGATACTGTAAGCAATTTTACAATACCGATATTATAATCGATTATTCGAGTTCATCGACAGAGGAATGAGAAAACGGCAGAGAAATGATAAATCATTAATAACTTGTCTTTTTCTCTACTACTGCGAAGCTAAAAGAAAGGTTAATGATTTTAATCAAGTTGGATAAAAATTACATTGTTTGTATGTATGCATGTTTGTTCTGCGATAACTCTCGAACCGTTGATCCGATTTTGATGAAACTTGGAATATACATAGAAATTATTAATAGAATGTTTAAGTTTGTTGTGCATCTAAATAGGTCCAGCCGTTTTTGAGATATTCGATTTTTTATTTAAATACATATTCTATTTTAATTTTCGCGAGGATTCCGTTTTAACCATTTGAGGTACGGAACCCTAAAAAAATACATGACACAGAATATCATTCCTCTGTCATTATCATTCCTCTGTTTCCAAATCGATTAGGCTTTTAGAATCGATTAGCTTTTCTGTGCGGTACAGCACTATTTGCCTTTTTTGACAGAAAAATGAGATTAGTGATCGTACCACTAAGCTAAACGACGTGTGAACGTATAGTTCGTTTTAACATTCATTGCGTGTTTTTAAAGATAAGCCCTACAACACTCCTTTTAAAAGCGGCAATGTATTTTAAATCAACAATACACACTCGCATACATAGTTTTCTTTGTAAAATCGCCAAATCCGTGCCGGGAACACAAAATAATTGTTTTTTTAGTTAAAAACAACACCATTTTAAAACAAAATTACTTACCGACGAAAAGAAATGTTTCCTTTATCTCGTCCCCTTTTTTGTGTATTGTTTCTTCAACTCAATACCGCGCAATTAGGCATTTTTTACTTTTTGTAATACGTCTGACTGCGAGAACGTTCGACCGCGGACTAAATGAACGAGCGTTAAATGAAGTTGAATCATCTTCCTATTTACACGCGAAGTACATACACTTGCGGGGTCTAGGTAATATTATGTCTGTGGGGACAGCTAAACATAGTATCCGAGGCGCGATCGCGGAGATTAATATAATGGACGACACATGACAAACATGTCAACTGTCAAAATGTTAATTAGTTGTATACCTATTCTAAATAAGTAATTGTGACATATTAGTTACTAAAATACAATTTTCGGTTAAAGAAAGCGTTATCAAATACTATATAAACTCTAGCGAGTTAGTTTATACAGTAAGTATTTGGCGTTATCAAGATATTATATCTTCATAAACATTTTTTACGTCAACTTAAATAATACTAGGATTAAAGAATAATAGAATAACAAATAATATATAATACTAGCTGGCGCCCGCGGCTTCGCTCGCGTTAATCCTTTCTTAGCGGATGCCTACGTCATAACATCAAAGTCAATTCAAGTGATTAAATAGCATTTCGTTGCACTTTATCTGTTTGGTCTAATGGTTGACTGGTAGCAAATGGCTTATGGCGTTAAGTCCACCATTTGTACATAATCTTTGTACAATTTGAAAATAAATCATAATAATTAAATTAAAAATTTTAATAACATATTTTGTCAATTTTCTATACGTACAATACTACATTCGCTAATATTGACCCTTTTTCAAGCTCCAAGGCAAAATTTAAGCACCAAATAATCAAGGTACTTAAAAACATCCCTAATTTTGTGTTTATTTAATTTTATTAAATATGTAGATAAACTACAATTGCTTGCCAATGTAATTTAACAATTTTTTTTTGTTTGTTATTTAAAATCCTAATTTGTATTTTTTTTTATATACTTATTGGTATTCAAAATTTAATGTAAACTCATTCCACAGGTCACATTCATTAAATCATTACAACATACACACCTAGTCACACTTTTAACATTCATGTGTATTATTTAGTGCACCTTCATTACGTTTTCTTCACCATTTAATCGACAATATTATTGTAATAGCAAGAGAAACCTTTTATTGGCCTTATTATAGATTAAGAATTGAACTGTATTTGTTGTAAACGCTGTTGGTTTCTTTAATAAAATTAAAATAAATAAAATTTTAAACAATTGTTTATTTTTTTTTTAAATATGTTTTGATTTTTTTTGATTACATTACGCAACACAACAATAGATTCTTAAGAAAATTATTATGAAGAAACCTATTATTGATGTTAGTATAATATGCACTACTAACTCTATAAGAAGCTAAATTAATGAGATACTGATTTAATCATGTTAACATTTAAATGAAAACGAAAAGATTTCTACATACAAAAGGCACAGAAAGGACACAAAGAGCTGAGACAAAAGATTTTAAATATTTAGGGTTGGCGGGCCTTCGCAAAAATCTCATTACATGGCGGACGATTCGCGGGTGAGGCCTTTCATCTCGCTTGAATACATGCTGATGTATGTCCTTTATAGCTTCACAAGCCTTATAGCTTTTTCCAGCGGCTTGGCCTGCGTTAATGTTGTTTTCACCCCTTGAGGTGGAATTTTCACTATTTACACTTTTCTTAAAAATGTAATATTTCAGTGATTGGCTTAGCGTTGACATGGCTTGTCAATCAGGGTGTTCTTTTAATTGTACAATTGTACATCCTTACGGAATTTCAGTGCGCCAGCAGCCGTGATCTTAAAATGGCTGATGATAATGGTGAATAAACATAAGGCAGATTTTTTCCAGGAGCGTTCCTAAGTGAAGCTTTAACCTACACGATGACAAACATCTCCAAAGCACGTTTGAAAATATGTTTTCCTGAGTTCCATTAAATGCTTCTGCTCATCCAAGCGGCAGAAGTTACAAAATTGCGTCTTGCTCAAGCGAAACAATAGTTCCATCCAAACGTGATATGTGTCTCCTTTGTCTCCCAATTCCCTTGTAATGTTCGCATTTATTCAACGTGGCCATTGAGTATTTCGTTTTATTCGAACATAAAGATTAGGAGTAAGAGGTAGGCCATTCCGAGCGCCGCCGTAAAACTGAGCTCAATTCACCAAATGAGCAATGAAAGGGAGCCCGTTTTTAGCAGTAATACTTGTATTAGTATGTAAAGAGTAATGGTTCTCGCTGCCCACACCAAACGGCTGAATGTGCAAATAAAGATTTATACAGCGTCATAAGATTCGTTCGTGGAAACAGAAAATAATGCAGAAGTAATTTTGAACTAAGAGATGCTTAGCGACAGTTTTTCGTTCCTATCATCCAAACGGATCTACAAGCAACTTTATTAAGATTTATTTATTATATAAATTGTAATTTGATGTTATAATTATTGATTACCACATAAACATTGAACTAATCCATTTAAACATAATTGGTATTTGTTTTAAAGCGGGAGCGCCAGTTCGTATTGTATATGGGAAAGCTATTAATTTTACAACAAAACTGTGTTAAATTTTCGCATTTACACGATTTTAATATAAATTGGTCGTGAATTATGACCGGACTAATTACTACATTTGCTATAGGTTCAAACGTGTAGCTATCAAAAATCGCAATCGCAATGGTTTTGATAAAATCTGGACTTATTTACAACTTCCAGTTTATTTATTACAGTGCCCCGTGGCTTCGCTTTCTTGAGAATCTCAGAATACTATCCTTTCTTATAAATGTGACTAGTCTTTTATACAAGGACTTTTATCCAAATCGGCTCTTTAGCAACAATGTTATGAAGTAAAATAACAGGTTTTATAGATAAAGTTTAGATATATATTTATAATAATAAAAAATACAAGTAGAGTTTTTAAAAAACACTTGAAGATGAACGGTACGGATGAACGGCACAGGGGTAAGGGGTAACAGATCGAACTCGGGCAGCACAGCAGGCACGGCAGGCAGGTAATAAGTGCCTTGTCTATGACTGACGACACAGCGGGCACGGCAGTAAGATAAAGGGTGCCTTGTCGACGACTGACGACACAGCAGGCACGGCAGGCAGATAGTGGACGCCTGGCAGACGTCTGATGACAGAGCAGGAACGGCTGGGCAGGTAATGGATGCCTGATACCCGGCTTCAGTCCAACAGGTCCACAGCAACTTCCTCGTTTCTTCTGGAGGTTTTAGTTTTCTTGTTATTTACGTCGCGAAGGCTTGCAGGGTCCCGGGGTCAGCAGGCCCCGGGACAAGACCTTAATTTCGCTCCGCGCTCCGATTTCTCGGAGAAGTGAAGACTGACCCGTTCTGACATTCAGCGTCTTTATATAGGCCTCGATTTAGAATTTCGTATTGCTTCATAATTTTCAAATAAAATACGAAATTAGAACATTTGCGAAAAGGTATACATAGAAATTTATAGAATTTTAGAAAAATAAAATCTGACATGCGACAACGCTTGACAATCATAATTGTTTACAATGAAAAAACGCAAGTAAAAATTTACACAATTTAAAGAATTAAGTATAAAAAAAGTGGAAATAAACACGAAATATATATTGGGAAAACCAAAATAACATAAAATAACCAAAAAATGAAGATATAGCGGTAAGTTTAAAGAAATATTCCCTAGCAACGTAGAAATTTTACTACAGAAAGTGTAAAAAAGAACATTTTGAGCTAAATAAGTAATTATAATAGTAAAATAGACAAGAATAAAAGTTAAATAAACATGAATACACTACATTTCCCCCAAAATGTAGTGTATTCATGTTTATTTAACTGTTTAATTTAGTTGGCGCCCATCGCATCTTTTGGCTCTGTCACTCCTCTAAATTCAAAAACACACCTACACGTTCTCTTAATTTTGGCTTAGATTCTCGACCTTAAACACTAAATTAACTTCACACTGGTCTCTTTTTCACATTGAACTCATTAATACTCAATATTTATTCAATAAATATTTGTTTTATTGACTAACTTGACTTGGACTTAGACTCTATAACTTGACTTTAACTCTTTACTAAACTAAGGTACTATACTTAGGTACTTTACTTTGTACAAGTACTCCTAAACTTCTACTAAAATGTCTCGTCAAATTCTTACTTTAGTGCCATA